>OX104027.1:5607353-5976462 GCA_944470205.2 Schistosoma margrebowiei | reverse complement strand
TAAACAATAACCAGTGAAAGCACTTCTTTAAAAACACGGTTTTTAACAAATTAAACTGTAAGAACAATGAAACTCAATTTAAAAACAAACAATTTAAAAAAATAGAACTCGATCTATGATAAATAGAAAAAATGTCCTGGTACGGTCGAGAGTGGGGAGAGTCAGCTCTCCCTATCGAAATGCTTTCACAAAGCCACGTGCATACAACCACTGCCAGGGAAGTCCTACCGATTGCTTTCTTGCAGAGTTACTGTTATTTACGAAATTAAAAAGACGAAAAACAAATGTCCGACGCTGCAACCGGGTTGGTGGACATGGAGAGCCTACCTAGGGGAGTTGAAAAAACCCGATTCCAAACCAGTGGTGTACATGGACTCCAGTATCCTGAGGGAACAAATGGCGTATGAACCAATCGTTTGTCACTGGCTACCATGGGACTGCATCTCTTGACGTTGCTCCACTGCCTTGTGGATCAGATCTTTAAGTCGAAGACTCCAGGTGCGGCTCCCTAAGAAAACAACCTGCTTTGATTTGGGCACCCGGCCAGTATCTCAGAACCCACACAAATCAAATGATTTATGTGGCGCATATCTATTAAGTGCCTCCTTGTACCAATGTTTATGTGTTTAAATAAAAATGATAGAAAATGAATTAATGATCAAAAATGTCTAACTTTTAACTGTTAGGTAAAAAGTCAGAACTTTGTCCAACCTATTTCAGTTTGAGCAGTCGGATAGGACTACTGACTCTTGAACAGTTTGGCCCAAAATTAAGTACAAAGACAAGTATTTGGTCTAGATTAAATACACTAAAATTACACAACTCAGTAAATAGCAAGATTATTCAACAAGGGAAATTAAAGCGTATTCTCGTATAAAAGACTTACATTATTCTATCTGATTTGCCTTTTTGATAGTTTTTATCGCTATACATAAGTGTAAATTGTTTGGACCGAAGGAGCTGCAAAATAAATAAAAAAACTTAGAAGCAAAACGAACCAATTTATGATTTTTTTTTAGGCAATGGATCTGGTCAACTTTACTTGTTGGTCGTTTCTAAATGGTTTTGCACTAAATAGAAGTAAACAGTAACGAAGTCAAATATCAAATGTGATATTTACGGATAGAGGTCAGTCAGTCAGTCAGTCAGTCAGTAACAACGTAGAACTTCGTACGTACGTACATCAGTCCGAGTTGCCACACCACATTAGCACAGAGGTGCCGTGGTCGATTCAAATCCCGTAGTGGTAGAGGTAGTAAGAGTATAAGCAGTAATCGGAGAGATTAGTGTTTGGAGATGTTCCTTAAAGAGTATAATATAGTGAGGTGATGTTGTTGATAATATTATTGAAAGTTTTAATACTTGAAGAGAATAAAATTAGCTGAATAAACGAAACGATTTATACATAGTATCGTACAATGTAAAACAAGGTATGATCTACGTGGCATTGCTATATTACAGTGGTCACAACAATCCTGAAGTGTGAAAGATCACAAAAATACCAGTTTCAGTCAAACGTGATGGAAACATCGGCGCGTACTTGAAAAACTTGTTTGGTTTTTGCCAACTTGTGTCACTTGTGATGTTGGGGAAGTGTCCGTTGGCCAACGAAGAGGTGAGTATACTGTGCAGCAGTACAATTCTAATTTACCGCCGTGAAACGTGGGTTTTAAAGGCCGAAGATATTTGTAGGTTACTAGTATTTGATCATAGGCGAGTTCGAAGCATTTCTCAGTTTTGTTGGAACTACTGAGTAACCAACGTTAAAGTTAGACGTAGAATACAAGGCGAATAAGGTTGATCGATTGACGGTGTTGCGAATCTTTGTCGAGCCATATTGTCTATTTTGAATCGCCTTTATTATCATTAGTACTACTCCACTTAATACCTCACTGTTCATCTTAACTTCATCTCGTTGAGCTGATGTCGTCTGGTGAATTGATACCATGTGTTTTTTTCCATATCGTACGTTCCTAATTACTGAATTTGATCTAGATGAAGGAAAGAAATACTCTCTAGTTTTATGAAGTTTCATCCAAACTCAACAAGTGTACTTTCAACGTTTACCGAGACTGAATAGTATGTTTCATCTTTGAGAGGTGAGTGCTCACTCCAAAATATCGTTATATATATAATTTTCTAGAAGCTTATTTTGAGTAAATTGAGTTTTTATTGACCTCCTACTATCATATATTTCATTTGAACCGGATGTTTTGAACTTGTTTCGGTGTGCTCATTAGTTATTGTATTTTTAAGGACAGTGTAAATATAATCATGTGTAATATCTGTACCGTTATTTGGTTCCTTTAGTGGGTTTTAGACACTTCACAAAGATTTATCTCACATAAATAGGGCTGAGGGAAAAATGTGATAGTCAGTGTTTATATGAAACACCTAACACATAAATACATATCTAGGATATAACACTACGGAAATTTTAAAGAGACGTATGTCATCATTGTCTTGTAATAAGAATTCGGCATATCTTGCATATAGGAGTACATGTAAGCGTTATTACAATCAAACAAAAAAAAGGAAAAAATCACGGGATTGATTGATATTGAGGGTAACTATGAGTAAAAATAAAAGATGTGATTTGTTTAACTTTATAAAAATCCCCGTATATATCTTACTTCAGTTACGGGTAATGAAGAAGAAGTATCCACCAGTTTCTTGAACTCCTCATCAGTGCTGGATGAAAAAGAATCAGAATCTTCTGAATCAGATATATTTGGTAATATCGAGTCTTCAGTAGACGTAAGTTGTTGTTTAAATGAACCGATAGAGGAATCATTTGTAGATGGTTGCATAACAGTCAAACGTTTTAGAAAATCATTTTGTGATGAGTGAAGAGGACGGAAATTAGACTAAAATAATAAACAAAAGGTAAGATAAATTATTCAATACGAATTTGAGTTTTAAAAAATAAAAACAAACAACGCCAATTACGAGGGCTTGGAGAAGTATGTTCACACTGAAAGTTGGTAAAACCCAAGATAGGCACAGTTTTATTCAAAATATACACAAGAAGCCAGATGCATCTGAATTTCAGTCAGTCAGTCAGTAACAACGTAGAACTTCGAACGTACGTACATCAGTTCGAGTTGCCACACCACCTTAACACAGAGATGCAGTTGTCGATTCAAATCCCATTGTGGGAGAGGTAGCAAGAGTGTAAGGAGTGATCGGGAAGATTAGGGTTTGGAGATGTTATTTAAAGAGTCATACGGTACGGAGCTAAAACTTGGAGAACTAACACAACCATCATCCAAAATGTACAAGTATTTATAAACAATTGTCTACACAAGATACTATCCGTTGGCCAGGTACCATCTACAACATCCTACTATAGGGAAGAACAAACCATCTTCCAGCTGAGGAGGAAATTAGGAAAAGATTATAGAGATGGGTAAGACACATATCGAAGAAATCATCAAACCAAAACTCGAGGCAAGCCTAAACATGGAGTAATGAATGGAAACAGAGGAAAGATCAAGAACATATTGAGCCGAGAATCGAAAGCAGACATCAAAAGGATGAATAGCAACTGGAAACAACTGGAAAGAATTGACAAGGACAGAGTTGGATGGAGAATGCTGGTGAGCGCCTATGCTCCTCCATAGGGGGTAACAGGCATAAGTAAGTAACTATCCTCCCAAAATCGGTCATACCCTTGAAACTGGTGGGATGAAAGCGATGCTTTAGATGCTGATTGTGTGAGAGAAACACCTTACTACTGTGTGGTTTTCGAATTTGAAACTTGACAGTTACAAGTATTCAATATAAACCTGAAGAACAAGTTGTAATGTCAAAACACAAATCATTTTCTTTTAAAAGCAGTGACTGGATTACCTTTCCAGACCAATAGATTTGATAAGCTTGAATTAGTGAAAACCACCAGTAAACAGATATGTCTAGTTTAAATGTTTGATTTGTGAACATCGACAACTGATCATGGCGAGTCAGTCAGCTTCAAAGAAACTTTTCTTAATTCAAAAGAATTAATTGATGGTGAGCAGCATATTTTAGCAAGTTATATGAACTTCATTGTATATCTTTAAACCCAGCCATTTCTAAGAGATAGACTTTACATCATCGTTGTCTCCGAAGGATTGCTGGCATCCAGTGGCAACACCATGTCAGTAATGCAGAGGTTAAGCATCGTGTATTTGGACGCAGAGACGATAATCCAATTGGTGTCACCATCTTGAAACACCGACTTCGGTGGCTTGGATATGTTTTACGAATGTCGTTCCAGAGAATTCCACGTCGTGCATTATTTGCCGACTCTGGGACTGGTTGGAAAAAGCGGAGAGGTGGTCAGTGTATGACATGTCGTGGTATAAAAGCTGCACAGGGCTAGCTTGTGTTGGCCCTTCACGACTCCCTGGTTGGGGTCCTAGAGATGGTGCAACACAGTGGCTAGATACGTTATCAGATATGACTCAGAATAATAGCCAGTGGTGATCCTGCTGTAACCTTCTTTTACTTTCTTAACAAAACGTGACCGTAACTTCCTTAACTGAAAGAATTATTTCTGGTAGTACCTTTCTGTTTCCCCCATTATTATTACTATTTGACTACCATACACTAATTTATGGTCGTTATTGTTCTTTTTTTCTTTTTACACGCACCTGACATCCTTTATCTCTTTCCACTCTGATTATTATTGCGTAGCGCATATGTATCTGGAGCCCCCTTGTACCAATATTTACGTGTTTAAATAAATAAATAAACTTTATATCCAAAGTTTTGACGTAAGCACGAAGATTTAATTCAGATATGCATTTAAACACCAAACATATTTAGACCCTTGTAAAATCTCAGAGATTTTAGTGAGTGTTAAAAGCAATGATAGTAAAAATGTTGATTATAGTCCAATAAAAAACTATACAAATAAAGAATAAATCAGTGGGGAAATGATTATGTTGTAAACTAACCAATGGCTGGTCATCTTCATCAAGAGCATTATTTGGACTATTCTCTGTGAGACTATTAAAGATATCATCACAATCAGCATCATCATCATCCAACGAGGAATCATCTGATTTGTAGTTAGTTATCAAGGGCATGCATTTTTTACTAGCCATAGATAATATTAACCCTGCAGTTTGATACAAAAAACACCGAGTACTCCTGCGTTTACCGGTAACCTTTAGAACTGACAAGTAGAAAGATAAAGAACTTATGAAATACAAAGAATATCAATATATGACTGTGAAAACGAATTAATGTTGAGTTTCTAAATAACTAGCGGCTATGGCAACTTCAATTTATATCAAGATAAAACGGGTGGAATGTAGAGTCTGACACAAAACTGCATGAGTAAAAGTTAACATATCCAACCCAATAGAGGTAGAACCGAAAAAACGTAACGAAAAAAAGACCGGACAGGAAATAAACAAACATAATAAACATGACCAACCACTTTTAAAAATAGAAAACGAAGTAAGCTTCAAGTATCAACTGCCCTTTAATTTTAATAGATATCAACTTGCCAACATATACAAGATGACAGTATAAATAATTTAACTAATTTGATTACGGGTTTAAACTCTAACCAGTAGAATGTTTAAAGTCAAGTATAAAGTACGTCAGTTATAAGCAGTGTTGAAGCTGGCGTATGCCGGCACCGATTTAGGTTGCCACACTATGTAAGCGCAAAGAGTATTTGTCTTGACAAATACTAAAACGATAAAATAGTAACAGTAATAGCAACAATTAAAAAATATCAGACAAAGATGTGGCTCGAGAAAACTTCAACTAGTGGAGTAATGAAGAAAGTTTCAAATAGTTTAAGGACTTAGGACGTAAAAAAGGGAAAGGGAAATAGACCTGCACCATCCAGGTCAATTTTGAGGCACGCCACCTAGGTTTCAATAACCGGTTACAATAGTCGAGTGAACCCTAACGAGCTAGTCTGCACGTACCAACACGGCTATCACTCAATAGATTAGTGAAATGCCATGTCTTAGTGTCGCCCCCCTCTAATTTTCATTCAGATAAATCCAACAAACATTGCATACTGACAAAGTAAATGGCCAGTTATAAGTGGAAATACTATAAAATAACCGACGAAATGGATGAACAATAACATAATTGGTCATCAGATATTAGTCCAACTGACAGGTTGTAACTAATTATATGACAGCAGGAGATCGATGACGGCTTATATGTACGCTAATGACTGCAAAAAATCATAAGGAATATACAGGCTACAGTCAAAACGCCTTGATAAATTGTACGCATTCCCGTGGTTTTATCCCACCATCAACCTTCACTGCTTCCTATGCTAGTTGGCAGGCTGCTTTACCCATTTCGAGCCAGAGGAGATAAACAAGCGAGGTGAGAAATATTAAGCAATCTTATTTGGCCTGCCAATTTCGAAATGGTTTAAACTATTTCAAGACTTATCAATTGGGATTAATTAATCGCAATTGATGAGTCATCACCAGAGAGAAATGTCACTCACATACTGAAAGCAAACAAGGCTTTTAAACAGACTGATCTCCGAACAGAGTTAGGCAACGAAATGACTAACCATTCATCCTTATCCCTATAGGGATAAGGATGAATGGTTATAAGGGGTTATAGCCCCTACCTTGACACAGCACTAACTCTTGACCTTAAGTCCCAACACTATTTCCCAATTAAACCTATATGTACTATCTTACAGTAGTAACATAAAATGATACTGGAATAGACCCTTTTCTGATAAGTACGTTATAACATCCTAGTCACAAAAAAACCGCAGACGACAGTCAACACGCCAATCCGGAATACGCGCCATGACCTTGAAATCGTAATTTGCCACTTGATTATCTCATACCTGCGCTTTAATCTATACCTAAATGTAGTTATGGATACCAATATGTTAAACACTCCAAATATAGTCACGCACTGTTGAGTTCTATTACATGATTAGAGTTGATGCATCCTATTGAAATGTGAATATGTTCCCAGCTTGAGATTTCGACCAGCTGTGACTATATTGGTACGAACGAATAGCTTTTCTTTTACCCCACTGATCATATTGTTATATTTGTATGGATTCCCAGATCTATAGGACGTCCTGTAGTATAGTTACACGGTTACCTGAAGGCTAAGAAGAGTTCAGGATGGATTAAAGGTCAAAGTAATTATGCATCACCTCTGAAAAGTCTGGGAATTCTTCGCAGATATATGACGACTAGCCAAGAGTGCTGCAGTATTACAGAAACATTCGTAATTTCACTAGTCTGTCCGACTTCTTATTGGGTATAACGTTTGCTTTCTTTAGAACGTATTAGTTGGTATTAGGATTAATGGTCGAAATTGGGACAGACTTACCTGGTTCTTGGAATATTACTTCATCAACATCCTTGTTATATGTGCTTAAATCACTGCTATCTAGAATTCAAACCGTAGACTTTCCGACATTCTTCAGATCAGTCCCCGTTTTTGGTCGAAGATTGTTTCCACGAAAATACGTAACTTCTGCAGACTCTACATATTTAAAATTTAAATGGAGAGTCGTTTTAGAAAAAAGACTTACGGATCGTCTTTCGTCACAGACTGTTTAGGATTTCTATGTTGCAGAAGAAATCTGTCTACTTTAGTCCCGATTCATCAAATGTTGTAACAGCAATCAAAGCAATTGCATTTATTAACGTCCTGATGAAATTTTCCTCACCACCATTAGGACGAGAGTACCTGAGAGCACCTCATTCCGTTCACCCACAAAGCGATTGCTTCTGCAACAAAGTGAGAACAGATATCTGTCTTTAATATCATATAGACCTCATTCCTACTAGAATTGTACAGTAATCTCTAATGCTGGAAATTCAGTAGGTCATACTGAAATTTCGGAGTCTGATACCTCGAGTTTTTAAATAAACGACGAACTTTATATTACCAGTGTTAATAATAAAATAGTCGAATAAACCAAATGATGTTAATAATTGTTTCTGAATCCGGAAAGAATGTTTTGAACTCGTGAATAACGATAATATATTCAACCATTGAAAACATCCATATTAATAAGATCTGCATAACAAAGGTTTTCATAACTGGCGGCGAGAAAAAGCTCTTCTTGTAGCACTTCTACTGTTACTGCTGATCCTAAGCCCAGATAAAGGAGAAATGTCAGGCATAGAATTAGCAATCATATCCAGTGGACGGTAACCATGTCTAAATAAACACCAAACCCAAAGTTCATTTAAACCAACTAAACAATACTCTGGGAGTTGAAGGTTGTTCATTTAAAAGAAGCATGAGACCTTTTAGTTAAACCTGAAATTCGGTGGAAATTCTGAGCCGACCAACCTCCTCATCAGATCAACGATTAACGTAGGTACATGGAATGTACGAGCAATGTAGGAGACAAGGAAAACTATTCAAGAAGCTGTGAAAATGAGAATATACAACTCATTGATCCTCGAAATAAGTGAAACCTACCAGACGTTACCTCAACAGAAACATTTGCTCCCGGAGAAATGCTGTTGTAATCTGATCTGGTACCGCTTTCCGCTTGTAGAATGCAACAAGGTTGATATAGCTTCTCAGCCGTGGAGTTAGACTAATTTGGACCTTTTGTAGCCAAGATAGGAAGGTCACTGGAAATAAGATATAGGTGCATATTTACTTGTTTACAAACACGAGTACTATGTATTGAAGTGACGTATTATCTAAACACTGATCCACTTAAAAATGTCATCGTTGTGTTTAATGGGAAAAATCAGGAAGCCCATTGAAGTATGCAGTGACAATTGACCGAATTTCGTGAGTAGTTTCCGAACTTCGTAAATTTGTACAACAGTGAAACCAGAAAAGGATGAGTAATTAACTATCAACTGGACAGGTCCAATGGAATTTCAACTTCCTCTTATTCAGCCACATAGGTGGAGTATGGGAAACGTTGATTAAATCAACACATCGGCTTTTATTATTGACCACTAAAGTACAATATGTTACTAACGAAAACTTTAAGCAATCAGTTTTTAACCCCAGTTATCACGGACGCTAATGATAAGCCAGGTTTATCCTCAAATATTTTGCTGTTATTGGGAAAATGTGACAGAATGGTAAAGGAACGTAATATCAGAAATAAATGTGACAAACGTTGGAAACAGATTAATTATCAAGCTGATGTGTTTTCAAAAAGGTAACTAAAAGAATATTTACCATCCATACAAACACGTCAAAAATGGTAAGTCGAA
Source organism: Schistosoma margrebowiei (assembly GCA_944470205.2). Taxonomy (NCBI): domain Eukaryota; kingdom Metazoa; phylum Platyhelminthes; class Trematoda; order Strigeidida; family Schistosomatidae; genus Schistosoma; species Schistosoma margrebowiei. The sequence goes on along the minus strand of OX104027.1, from coordinate 5,967,265 downwards.
CATTGCAACTTCCAGAAATAAGATACAATAATTTTGGGTTCGGAAGTTTTGACCCGTGAAAGATGGCCCTTAGAAGTGGTAGAAGTTTGTGAAAAAAAAGTGACGGGAATTTTGAAGCGCTAGAGATCATGAACGGTGTATTTAAGTTTATTTCCTGTGCCATTTACAAAAATACCATTAAAAAGTTCTGCTATAGTTTTAGAGTCGTATATAAAATTGCTATTATGCAGGATGCATGGTATATTATTATCTTGAGTTGGTTTAGCGCGTTTATTAAAAAGGAGAATTAAGTTTTGTACCTTTGAGCTAGTAACAAATGTTAATAAATTCTCATTTATGGCTTTTAACCTGTGTGTATCTTTAATTTCGTTAAAAGTCATTGTTATTTGTGCAACTGCCGTGAAGTCGTTTGACTTAAAATAGCGTTTCTGTGGGCATATCAGATGATCACGATATTTAGCTCTTATATATAATTCGTAATGTTTACTAAACTTGTACGTTTTAGTTGGTGCACAGTAATCTAGACAAAATTCAACGATCGGATAAAATTTTGTTGATGGCATCTATAAGAATATTTCATGAGAAAAAGTTAATCCAGTCTGAGAGTTTAATCAGTGAGGGTAGAAAATTCCAGTCAGCATGCTTGTAGTATCTATATTGACAGGTTTATGAATGAATCATTTATAAGAATGATAGAGAGGGGGAGCACAAACTAGTTTCTTTTGGTCACTGCTTTCAAATTTATTGCATACTTTTACACATAGTGGGATGACATCTCTACTAAATATTAGAATTAGCATACTGTAGTGTGGCGTTGAGTAGAAGTTGACTATGATCATCACTACAAGAAGACTACGTGCCCGTTAACCGATAAGCTAAATATCAGAAAAACGTTGATGGTTGTATTTGAGATGTATTTGTTGACGATCTCGTGGTATCGAGAGAATACCGAGATCGTGTCAGGTTACAAGTGTGGTTACTGAGCCTAACCAAATCCGTGAAAGGTCACAGTCGACGCAAGAATGTGTCTTTAGTACAGTTAAACAAACAATTACAGTAAAACAATCCCTGCTACAATTTGTTATAATAGCAATTTTTCCATTACACCAATCGCGTTCTGTTGATAAAAGTGTGTCACTACAATACTATCACCCCTAGTTGGGGTGCAAATCCAGTATTACCAGCAGTGCATGTTACTGATTGCTGACAACTACCGCTACTCCAGTTAATCCAAGGATAATTGAAAACTCCAGTGGCAACCTTAGCATTGAAGTTTAGATCAGATGCATGTACGAATGTGTAACACCTTAGGTTGGTTGGTTAAGAGTTCACCTGAAACAACTGAGCATATATCAAAATAGTATATTTTAAGTATTCATTCGCTTATTTTGTGTAGACGTTATATTTTCTATAATCTTTTATTAAGTGTTGAGGGGCTTTGTTTGTCTGAACAAATCATCCCACGCTCCACTGTGACTGCGCGAAGTTCTAAATAAAGACCTATTCACTACTTGTCTGGTTTCTTCTATCAATAACACGAGGGTTACTTGGAGGCACGAAAAATGCATTGATAATAAGATCATTCCCAGAATTCAAACTATCGGGAGCTCTGTAGACCATAATTCAGGTAGTTGATTGACATTCAAACCGATTCTGGTAAATTATTCAGGGCACTGTATTCAACTTTATTAGTTTTTAGGGTACCCAAAACATATATAAGACAACTACCTCCTTGTTTAATTTCTCTGTTTTAGCGATAGAGTCAATAATTCTGGATATTTAAATCTGAATCAAATACTGCTTGAGAGCACTATGTTCCAGTGATAAGTATGAAAGAAGGCTTGGTTGGAGAATCTATGTTTCTCAAGTCTGAAATTTTGTCAGAAGTGAACTTGCATTGATAAGCAATAAGTTTAAAAAGGGGATTATAGAGTGTAAAACACCGAGAGCTTCCCCATTGATGTTGTTTAATAGATTTACCTGGACTACGGTTTAATATGTTTGATTGATCGTGTGGGCTACGACCTGAAGAAACTGTAGTGCTAGTGGGACTTAGGATTTCTGATGGCCAAAAAATTCATCGTTCTGATAAGGTGGACTAATTTGTTGAACATGACTTGGTGGACAGTTGCCCATTGGGAAAGTGATGAGAAAAATTACAGTTTACAGGTTTAATATGTAAAGCGTTTGAAGGTAACCATTGGGAACGCTGGTTCACTGCTTACACAATGGTTATATTGGCCGTCTTGTGTGACGTTTGAACGAATTGTGGCATTGTACGCTTCCCTACGATGAGTAGGGCAAAGCTTGGAATTTAACTTTCTAAAACCTATGGGTTCCGAGTACCCTCATTTATATGGACTGCCTAAAACTCACAAACCTAATGTTCCTTTACGTCCAATTCTATCAATGTGCAGATCACCTACACATAATCTGGCTAAATGGTTAGCAAAGTTGTTGGATCCTATTCGAAGACATCTATGTAAGTTTTCTCTAAAGGATCCTTTTGAACTGGTTGATCATTTAGATGATATTAATATCAAGGAAAAGACAATGTGTTCATTTGATGTAAATTCCTTGTTTACAAATGTACCTTTAAAAAAACCATTGATATATTATGTGATTACATATCTGAAAACAATTTTCAATCACGTGTACCTTTAAAACTTCTTAAAGATTTACTATTACTATGTACTGACAAAGTTCAGTTCACTTTTGAAGGTGAATACTTTCGTCAGATTGATGGAGTTGCTATGGGTAGTCCGCTAGGACCATTACTAGCAGATGTGTTCATGGCACATGTTGAAAATCAGACTGATGAATTAATCGGAAACATGTCACTTTATAAGAGATATGTGCACGATATCTTAGTTGTTTGTGAGAAAAAAGAGGATATGTACGGTTTATTAAATAAACTTACTCTCCAAAACCATATTAGTCTCTCATGTGAAGAGGAGAAAAACGATCAGCTTCCCTTCCTAGATATACTTCTGAGTAGACGAAAAGATAGTTCAGTCAAGCGATCTATTTTTAAAAAACCAACGTGGACAGGTCAATATATTAGTTATTATAGTTATTGCTCTGTGCAATACAAACGTGGTTTGATAAAGTGTCTTTTCAACAGACTCGACCGTATTTGTACCAATGACGCCATTGATGATGATGTTAAGTTGTTAAATAAAACGTTTATAGAAAATGGCTATCCTCTGAAATTCATAAATAGATGGAAAGTCCATGGTACAGCGAGACCTACTGTAGCCTCGGTAGAGAAAAAGTCTGTCTACATCACCTTACCATTCAGAGGTGATTCAAATAGCCTTTTACTGAAACAACGACTTAAATCAGTCATCAATAAAACCTATTGCGCAGCAAAGGTCATCATCAAAGAAAGAACAAGGTGCATGCTTCATTCAAAACCTAAAGTACATGGAAACGATTACGTCACATCCCACTGTGTTTACCAATTTAAATGTGTGTGTGTGGTCACACATACATAGGGAGGAGTAATCGTGATCTCAACATTAGGGTGAGTGAACATGTACCCAAATGGCTTCAGAAATAAATACAATCAAGTGACCCAATAAGAGTAGAGGATAAACATCCATCATCCTCTATTGCTAAACATATAATTGAAACAGGTCACAAGATTGATCTAAATTCAGCTTTTGTAGTGCTGTATAAAAGTGTAAAAGGGCGTATACTAAGGTTCATTGAAGCCTTAGCCATACGAAAATTCAAACCCCCTTTATGTGTTCAAAAACAGTTTGTTCTTACCTTAAACCTACCCTGGTAATATTGACTTATTATCCAGAAAGATTAGGTTTCGCTTTGTGTTCACATTATTATTATTATTACTCTTATCATTATCCTTATCTCCTCTTACCCCATTTCCTGTCTAGTTGACCTTTTATTTTTATATATAAATGCTCTTAACAAGTATATGTGTGACCAGATTGTTCGAAAAGATTCTACTTTGATAATGTCTTCAAGTGCTGCAGGAACTATATCCCTTAACAATGGCAGTTTAAGGGGTGATAATGTTTTTAGTTCTTGATTATGATCATTATGCTTTGATAAAGAGCTCGCAAGTGACTCCATTTCAGAATTTATATTGTTTAATTGTTTATAGATAGTGTCTTATTCATTCTTAGTATGGTCGATACTCATTTATCTTGAGGTATAACTCATTATTAAATTAGAGACTGAATCATCCAGCAACAGGTGTGATGTAAGTATACTCCCAGCATTATCTAATTCAAAAGGAGTTGCAGAGCATGGGGTATAGATAATAACAGAATTGTTATATCTGAGGAATTAAAGCTTTTCCAGGCTCTTTTCTATCAGTCGAAACCATTTTGCTTTAAGCAATAATTTTAGTGCTATTTATGAGCTATACATCAGGGTCCAACGATAATTAAGAGCTTTATATTAGATACAGTGTTATCGTAATGTAAAGTTCAAACATGCCGCGAATCAATGCAAACAACGCAAACAAGAGGAAAGTCTCATAAAAGTCGACAAACAGAAGTACGTGGAAGACTTAGTAATGACAGCCGAAAAGGAAATATTAGACAATGGAACGATTCAGCGAAGAACCTATCAGCGTAATACAGTAAACTAGAGCAGCCAGTCAAAAGTGGCAAGGACAAGTCAATCAATAAATTTGAAAAATAGTGGAACAGGTGGTTGGAACACTTTGAAGAACTATGGGATAGACTAGCAGGACTATGCTCATTGGGTGTCTAGGCAGTACCTACAAACCTTCTTGTAGATGTCACTCTACAACAATCGTAATCAGCAAGATCATCAAATAAATCACGAATGGAAAGGCGGAAAATCCAGCTATAATTAGTAACAGCCCACTATGGGCGAGAATAATTAAGCTTCCAGCTGAAGAGGAAATTAGGAAGAGACTATGAAGATGGATAAGACATATATTGAGGAAGTCATCAAACCGGAGCCTGAGGCAAGCCTCAACATGGAGTTCTGAAGAGACCTCTAGACCTCCTCTGGAGGTCTTCATGTTATTCTAAGGACATAGACGGTGAAAATTTGTCGTTCGATTTGTACTATTCTTATCCTATGACATTGCGACATACATGGAGGCAATGACTGAATTTGAAAGACCTGTGCCAGTAACTTAGATAAACTTCGTATCACTGATGTGCCAAATTCTTCCAAGATAATTATTCTCAAGGAACTGTAGACTATTTTATCAGTGTACTGTTTTTTTCCGAATTCTAGAACCACTACAAAAAACCATAATTGAAATTTGCAATAATTCAGGAGACCACCACATTGAATACTTCGTTAGTTTGGACTTTGATCAATAAGTAATCCAGACGTTTCGTTTTTAAACAAATTCTACACGAGGGTATAAAATAACATTTTAGATTAACTCAACACTCAACCTATGTAATCTATTGATTTTTCCGCTCATTTACTTCCACTTTTTGACTCCATACCGTAGTTACTACACTTCTTAAAGTGAAACGAACTTCACTGGATTGTTTAGAATCTTAAAAAAACCGATAGTTGAAAACACTTGGTTTTAGGACAGAATAGCATAAATCTTTTAGCTGATTGCTTGAATTCTCATAATTTGAGTTTATATATTCAAAGCTAAACAAAAGGTGCCAATTTTCCCACAGCCTTTACATAATCAAACGATGTATAAATTGACAAATGTTAACTAAGAATAATGATCGAATTCCAGACAGATATCACTAATTCATAGTATGACAGATAATATTAGATGATGAACTACTTCGATTCATATCAGCACTACATATTTCTGAAGTTAACTGTTAGCAAACCAACTCGTTATCAGTTTGTTATAAACAACATAGAGTTTGGGACATATAGAGATCATTTGAAGATGACGCACCACGTTAATACAGCAAGACGAATACCAAGATATTGATATTAAAGGTATCAGAAATAACAAATATTAAGCATAGAGAATATTATTGAAGAAGAATGAATTAATGGGATAACAGGTATGACCTGAAAGCATAGGATCTTCAGGATTGCAATCGCGTCAGTTATAGATTATCATCTAATTTTTCCAACTATTCTTGCGTTATAAGCAGAGATGGATAGTGGCTAGCAGTGGAATCCAGGACGCGCGTTTCGTCCTGTTTGGGACTCGTCAGCTGGATGTACCTGCATCTCAGATTTGATGTCCATCTCTGCTTCTAATGCTTGTAAATTAAGGCAATATCGAGGCATACGCACAGTATGCACATATGCCAATAAGAGACTGATCAACTTCAGTCCTAAAACATCAATGGGAAGATTCAAGTAAAACAATATCGAGGCATACGCACAGTATGCACATATGCCAATAAGAGACTGATCAACTTCAGTCCTAAAACATCAATGGGAAGATTCAAATAAAACAATATCAAGTGAATTATTCTTGCGTTGTTTCTTTGTACTATTTAAACATGAATTAATTTTGATTTGATTATTTATTCTCTGAAGAAATGGCTTACACTGAATCAAGAAACATTAGAAAATCTAATTCCTTTACTCACTGGAATATTACATATATTTTATTATTTCCAACTATTGTTCATAAAGACAACAGTCAGATAGCCTGTACATGTTAACAATCAATAATTTTAAAGATTACTGTCATATTTAGTTCGGCTACCACTAGCTTTCTTTTGATCTACACTTAGATCAGTGTGCATCACTTATCAAATTAGACTTCTTAATATTAGATTTTTCTAATACAATTAAGGAAAGATTTCATAGTTTAAGTTGACTGTTGGAGTGATCCAGAAAATTGTTTGCAAAAGACAAGCAAACATCAGGAAACACTAGGAAGCGTTTCATCCAATCAGTGTTCACTTTAAGTTTCAGCCAAAAATATCAAGGAAGTGAAACGTCACATGCAGAGGCTCTGATTGGCTGACTGCTACTATGTTTAGTAGCATTCCAGAATATTCCAGCGACCCAAGGACATTTAAAATATATAAAAAAAACCTGTATTTTGTGTATTAAAATGAACCTTGGAGTAAACTACTTCTCGCATACTTTGAGTCTTCTCTCTCGTTGTTCGGGTGGTTGTATAGTTCTAGCTTGGGGGGTTACAGAATAGCTTCGGAGACGAATATAGCGTTCAATCCGTAAGACTTATCATTGACAAATTTTCCCTAGTAAAAATACTTACGTTACATGAATTTACATTGTCAGTTAATAATTTCAATTAATGTATTGCTCTTAATTTGGATGCTTCTGTTTGAATAATGAAACTATTTCAACCGTTGCATTCAAAAGTACTTTATTCAGTGTTTTCATTTTATCACCTGATTATATGAAATTTGTCAATATAATCCAGTTTGTTAGACTGAAATCATCATTAATTATTGACTAGTGTAAGGTGAATTAACGAATCGCAGGTTCTCTGTTTCATATAAACATTATAAGTAACACAGCCATGTCAGAATTTATTTATTTGAACACATATATTGGTACAAGGGAGCACCAGATACATATGCGCTAAACAAATCTAATTTGATTTGTGTGAGGGCTGTGATACTGTCCGTGTGCAGAAACCAAAGTGGATGGTTTTCTTAGGGGGCTACACCCGGAGCCTTTGACTTAACAGTTTTACCCATAAAGCAGTGGAGCATCGTAAGGAGATACAGTCCCATGGCACCCGGTCGGAACAGAAATAAACTATCTTTGAAATTTATTTGCAGTGTAAGACTTGAACTCTAACCAAAGTACATCATTAAATTCCCTTGATGTTGTTTTACTTGTATCTTCCCATTGATGTTTAAAACTGCAATTGAACAGTTTCATGTTGGTATATGTGTATCCTGTGCGGATTGCCTAGATATAGCTTTAAGTCACAAGCTTTTTAAGCAAAGATGGATAGTTGCTAGCAGTCGAATCCAGTTTAACATGCGTTTCGTCCTATTTAGTACATCATTATTTATAAGATTCCATTAAATAAATCCATGGTGATTTAGCTTTAATCGACTCATGAATTCAATTATTAAATCTCAACTTATTGGATTATAATACTAAATTTTGAATTGACGAAAACTCATGGGAATCAAAATTCCAACCATTCAAAGATTTTCTACTGCTACTTGTGACATCTTAAATTCATCTACGAAGCATCTTCATTTCATTAATTATATGCATCAAATGTAAAAACAATTCACTTGAAGTTAACTGTTAGAACACATTATTGTGGTGTGTGCTACTTGTATCGACAGATATAAGTAGTATGTAACACAAATCGAGAATGGAATACCTAGCAGAAAGTTGGAAAGATCGGATCGAAGAGAATAGGAACAACCAGTAATTGTTATGGTAACGAAGAAACAATGAGGTTTAAGACGAATAATGGCAATTTACAAATGATGTATTAGACGTATGACTTCCACATTTTACGAAAAGACTATGTAATTCTGTGCTAAAACATTTGATCGTTCTCACCTGTGTTCTCATACACAACGCTATGATGTCCTTTACCCCTTCATTTTATTACCTGACCAACAACTTTTCTTGGCTCTCTTATCCATATGGTTTCGAATATCTCTCTATACAGTTTTGCAAGAATACATAATTAATTGTTATTACTACAAAATATACTACCGGCAACATTTCAAATAGCTACTAATAGATGATCGCAATATGGAAAATGGCAAAAATATGACTGAATTAATGCATACTAGTCAAACTCTGCACGAATATTCTTTCATTTCACATTAGACATTAAGTTTAGTATTTCAATGACAAAATTATACATTCGATTGATCAATTTTGGTCAACACTGGCAACCGAATGAAGTGACATTGATGATGACTTAGTGAGAGGTTGATCGCATACTGAGTTTCTCGTTGTTATCTCTTCTTCAAATATACTATATATTGATAATACGTTTTGTAACATCTCTTAAATTTCAATGGTTGATATCATGAGTCAGTTGAAGCTAGAACACCATGGAAAATCTGGAAGCACTGGATGGCCGTTTTGTCCTATTGTGGGACTTCTCAGCGATGGGGATCCAAAATCTCGCCCCCCTCGATGTTAAAACCCAGGACCTATCAGTCTTGCGCGCGAGCTCTTAACGACTAGACCATTGCGCCATCTAGTACTTTTAGGTTTTCCATAGTGGTCTAGCTTCAACTGACTCATGATCTCAACCATTAAATTCACTACAATATCCACAAAACCCCTTCTGATATTAATCTTTTGAATCAACGAAGCCTTCTTCTTAGTTACTAATTTTTTCTGTTAATAAACTGATTACCTAGTTTTCTTTTAAACAGTTTTATCATAGTATCAATAACACTAAACATATATATTCAGGTGCTTAATTATAAATTTGTGGACAGCTAGGATGCAGCTAAACGATCTAGACTTTGTAGATGATCTGGCTCTTTTAGCGCACACGTAACAACAAATGCAGGAGAAGACAACTAGTGTAGCAACACAACATGCACCAATCAAATCACACGTGATGGAGAAACTTTGGAGGATGTAAAAACTTTTACACATATGGGTAGCATTATTGATGAACACGGTAGATCTGATGCTGATGCGAAGGTGAGAATCGGCAAAGCAAAAGCAACATATGTACAATTGAAGAACATCTGGAACTCAAAACAACTGTCAACCAACGCTAAAGTCGGAATTTTCAATACAAATGTCAAGACAGTTCTACTATATGGGGCGAAAACTTGGAAAACTACGAAAGCCATCATTCAAAAGATACAACTGTTTATCAACAGTAATCTTCGCAAAATACTTCCGATCCGTCGGCCAGACACTGTCAGCAACAACCTACTGAGCGAGAGAGAACAAACCAGATTCCAGAGGAAGAAGTGCTGGAAGTGAATAAGACACAGATTGAGGAGAGGACTTAACTGCATCACAAGTCAAGCGCTAACTTGGAATCCTTAAGGTCAGAAGAGAAGAGTAAGACCGAAGAACACACTACGCCGAGGAATGGAGACATACTTGAGGAGAATGGACAACAATTGAATCGAACTAGAAAGGAAAGCCCAGGACAGAGTGTGTTGAATAATACTGGTCAGCGGCCTATGTTTCATTAAGGGTAACAAGCGTAAATAAGTAATTATAAACTTACTTAATTGTTATTTTTAAGTAGCAAGCTGTTATCATTAACGAATTATATAATCAATCTTATCTTCAGAATATATTGAAATACATAGTTAGATAGACCAATCATCACTCATAAGGTGTTGGTATTATTCTTTACCCTAAATGTTAGTGTAAAGTCTTTACAAAGAACAAACTGATAAAGAAAAAAAATCTCTCTTTGATCAACTATCATTTATAGAGATATATAGTTGATAAATGATATCAAAAAGAAGAATTCAATAATATAACACATTCACTCAATGATAAAGCACAAATAATAATAACAAAACAATGAACAATATAACAAATTGATTTTATTATATATTTATAGTATCTATGGGATAAACTATTCAAGTAAACCAATCAATGATTATGTAATGCCATTTCATAATCCATTTGATATATATATATATATATATGTATCCAATACAATATGACCAATATGACATTAGTTGAATCCCCTGTAACATGAATAGAATACACGAATAATTTGTAAGAAGTGATATTTTATTCAATGAAGAAAATAATGATCATTTCGATTCAAGAATCTATTACTTTTATTATAAATATTCATCTTAAATAAACAAAATGTATCCGTTTAGATTGAATTATGTTTATAACAATTGTAAAGGTAAATTTTCAATTTAGTTTAAAAGATGGTAGATCTAATGAAACTTGATAGCATTAACCCCGTATTAGAATATATATTGAACTGATAATGTTGGATAGATCATGCCTAGATCAATGGAATTCAGGATGTATGTTTCGTCCTGTTTCGGACTCGTCAGCTGAATGTACCTACATCATAGAGTTCATGTTCACTCTGAAACTCGAACCTAGTATTGTTCGTTTCAAACATCATCGCGTGATCCACTCATCTACTTAGTTCTTATAACCATTGGTTTGTGTAATAGGGTGAAGTTTAAATTCACTTGGTATTGTTTACTTGAATCTTTCCACTGATGTTTACGATTGCATTATAATCAAAGATGGATAGTGGTTCGAGTCCCAGAGTGAACATCAACAAATCTGAGATGCATGCACATTCAGCTGACGAGTTCCAAATAGGAAGAAACGCGCGTCCTCAATTCCACTACTAACCATTATCCATCTTTGCTTATAATGCTTGTAAATTAAGTGAATATCGAGGCAATTCGTACAAAATGCACATATGCTAATAAAAGAGACTGATCAACTGTATTGGTAAACATCAATGGGAAGATACCAGTGAAACAATACCAAGTGAATTTGGATACAATAATGATTAATCTCTTATTGATATTGACATATTAATTAATTGAAGTGGGAAAGAATCACAATCTGATCAGTTTCTCTTAGATTTTCATAAATAATTAGTGAATAGACGATTAATAATATACTCGATGATTAATCGCAAACAAATAAGCTAATCAATCAATATTTAATGCATAAATCAATAAAATCAGATTATGTAATCAATTTCCAATGACCCCATCAGTTAAATGACAATGAAATAAATCATCTATGTCAATGATAGTAATTAAATGTACCATTATATTAACTTTCTAATATGTCAGTCAGTCAGTTACAACGTAGGATCAGGCATATATATGTATCGGTCTAATTTGCCACACTTCATTAGTACAGCAAAACGAACACCGGATTCATAGAACTAGTTAATTCAGAGGTGGTAATATATATAATAGAAAGATTCCATATAAGGATATAGTACAAGAAGAAAGAATTAGTTGATAGAATGAAACATATGAAGCGATTTTATTCTCTTAGTTTAAGCAAAGACAGAGAGTGTATACACCGATGCCATTGTGACCGATTCTGAGCCATGTCACCAAGAGTCTCCAACCATTGGTTACGATAGTCACGTGGACCCCAACCAAGTAATCTTCATCTACCAACATGGCTCAGACTAAAAGTTAGTGACTTTGTGGACTGATGCCACATTTTGGTTTGGCCGCCCCTAACTTTCTTCCAACCATCTAAAACACCCATTACCATTCTACGTGGTGATAAACGGTGTTCGGGCATACGTAACACGTGACTCAACCATCTCGGTAGATGAAGATTCACAGCCTCATCAACTGATTTACCATCATTCCTTAATACTTTGTTTCGAACCTCACTATTACTTACCCGATGATCCCAGCAGACGCCAGCAATATTTCTAAGGCATCTGTAGTCAAATACTAATAGCTTACGAGTGTCTTCTACTCTTAATGACCATGTTTCATAAAACATCAGTGATATTTTTGATTGGCATCATGAAGTGATTAATGTTAAACCTGGAACCACTGGATGACCGTTTCTTCCAGGTTTTCAATGATGGTCTATCATTAATTAGTTCATGATCTCAATCAAAAATTAAATAATAACTACAACCATATACTGATAATCATAGTAGTTATGTATCATTTGTACTATATTACTAAGATCATTTTAGTAGTTTCATAATTATTGGTTCATTTATTGAGATTGAAACACACACACGCATACATACATACATTTATGATTGTATAGCTGTATTTACCATTTACCAAATGGTCAATAATATCTAGTATTATTAAAGTTTGATATTGATACTTATAATACGATATTATTTTTTATCACCATGATCTAGACCTATTCAGTCTCCATTAGTGTTGAGAGATAATATATAGTCAAGTAAACGAAAGATTGGGAGGGAACAGAATATAAAAACTCAAATATTTAGAAAGAAAGACTCATTCATTCAGTCAGCTAGAACGTAGGACTATTCTAATTAGTATCATGTGAATAAAACAAATCTAAATTAATTTCACAGATTGAAATCATGAGTCAGTTGAAGCTAGACCACCATTGAGAATCTGGAAGCAGTGGACGGCCGTTTCGTCCTAGCATGAGACTCCTCAGCAGTGTGCATCCACGATCCCGCACCGCGAGGGGCTCGAACCCAGGACCTACTGGCTTTGCGCGCGAGCACTTAACCACTAGACCACTGAGCCGGCATCCAATGGTGTTAATGTGTAACTTTAACCAATGCAATATTATTAACCTCTATTAGATAAACTAATGGATACATACAATCTAGTGACATGAATAAACATTTAATTAAAAAGAAGAGAAGTACCATAGGTATTTCATTAATTCACTGACGAAATAACACAATTTACAATGTTAGAATAATAATTATTATTATGGATGGAAACTTCATAAAATAGTCCTAGGTGAAACTTGATCGATGAGTTTCGATCTGAACTAAAAAGGACCAGACATATATGATATTGATCGCTACCCCTGTGATCAATCAAATAGTGAATACATCTCAGTTCTACAGGAGGTCAGTTACGTGCCGAATAGCCCAGCCTCTGACTATGAAGCTGGGTAACACAAGATCGAACCCGTCGGTGGGCATTAATTCCCTCAAAATTACAGGTACACCTTACTGACGAGTGCCAAATAGCACGAAACCTAGGTTTAGGGTCTCCTATCGACTACCTAAAACCACCATCTTATTTGGCAATCTAATAAGATATATTGATAAACCAGTACAATCATGAGATTCAGCCAGTAGACAAATTTAACTTATATTGTTTAATAATGTATTTCAACACATTACTACTGATTTATTAAAATAGAAACTGATTACATATTTGAATAAGTAAAGTAAATGAATCATCTATTAGAATAGACAAGATAACACTTTTTTGAGAGGTCATAAAGAAATACAAACAAATTCTTACTAATTAAGTAGTTAAGATCTTGAGTCAATTAAAACTAGACCAACATGAAAAACCTAAAAGCACTGAACGGTCGTTTAGTCGTAGTATGGAACTCTTTAGAAGCTTCAATGGATTCATGAATTCAAAGATTAAATTACTAAACATCCATAGAAAATCTATTTCTGATTAAATTTCATATTAATTTTAACTTGTTAACAATTTCTTATGATCTGAATAAATATTGTTTAACATTAAGAATGATATTCCTTGTCAAAAAGGGGGGTTTTATGAAGAATTTAGTAATTTCATAGTTGAATTCATAAGTTAATTAAAGTTAGACCACCATAGAAAACTTGAAAGTAATGAAAGACCATTTCCTCCTATTGTGTGACATCTCAGCAATGCGTATCCACGATCCCACCTCTCAAGATTTGATTCGAATCCAAGATCTATCGATCTCGCACATGAACGCTTAGCCTGTAGACCACTAAGCTGGCCGCCATTCAATAATGTTAATATCTGACTTCAACTAATCCACGAAATTACGCCGCTTTTCCCTTCAATGAGATCATCAATCGATTGACGTTAGACCACTTTTGGAAACCTGGAAGCAACGGACAGCCGTTTCGTCCTATTGTGGGACTTCTCAACAGTGCGCATCCACGATCCTGCACGCGAGGTTCGAACACAGGGCCTTCAGTCTCGCGAACGAACGCTTAACCTATTGAACCAATGAGCTGTTATCCAATGGTGATAGTGTCTAACATCAACTAATTCACGAAATCGCGCTACTATTTTTCATTTTACTGATGTAAATACCTGTCTCTAGTCGACATGGATTAGCTCCACTGATTACGACTTCTTTACTAGAACTCCGAGAATTCCCTTCACGAAATTAGTCACAGTTAAATTCCACAGTTGATCATCACTTCTTATTAGAATTCTATGAAATATCAGTTACTAATAATCAAATGATAATTATTATTAAGACAGAATGGGATCTATATTGAATACTTTTTTTATTATTATTAATAATTAAATTCTCCTAATTTCATTTAATGTGAAATCATCATACATTTAGATTACATCATTTTATTCATTGATTTTTTTTTATGAAAAAAAGAAGCTTTATATTAAATACAATACAATAATATCATTATTGATTTTTTTTTATCCCATTAAATGGATGATATAATCAATCAATCATTGATATTGATTAACAAAGAAAAAATCAATTATTTAAATTTTAATTGATTCATCAAGTTGAATAGAAATCAACTAACTAACAATAAATAATCCACAATAAACAACAACCATCCTAACAAACAGCAACCATCTGAACAAACAAAGACCATCTCAACAGACAACAACCATCTCAACAAACAACAACCATTTCAACAAACAAAGACCATCTGAACAGACAACAACCATCTGAACAGACAACAACCATCTGAACAGACAACAACCATCCCAAAAAACAACGACCATTTCAACAAACAACGACCATCCCAAAAAACAACGACCATCTCAACAAACAACAACCATCTCAACAATAAACAAACAAACAAACAAAAGGAATTCTTATTAATCATCACTATGAATCAATTAATTGATCAATTAAATGATATAAAATTAGGTATTAAATTATCATTAATTACAAATGCTCAATATCGTTATGAAGGATTATTAGCTGGTATTAATTTAATTGATAATACAATAATATTAAAAAATGTTAAATTTTTTGGTTATGAAAATCGTATACCACCAAATAATAATAAAGAGAATCATGATCCAGATCATGATCCAAATCAACAAAATAATAAAATACCAAAAATTGGAACAATATTTGATTCAATTACATTTTGGATATCAAGTATTAATCAAATTTATCCATTAAATCAATATAAATTAAATCAGAAATTGATGATAAAAACAAATTCATCAATAAGAAGTCAAAAAGAGGGACATAGACAGCATACTAATTTAGTAAGTGATTTGTTATAAATATTCAATTTTATCTTTATAAATGGAATAAGCAGAGATGGATAGTGGCTGGCAGTGGAATCCAGGACGCGCGTTTCGTCCTATTTGGGACTCGTCAGCTGGATGTACCTGCATCTCAGAGTTGATGTTTACTCTTGGACTCGAACTCAATACTGTTCGCTTCAAACGCCATCGCGTTATCCACTTAGCTACTGAGTCCTGATAGCCACTTGCTTGTGCAATCGGGTGAAGTTTAATTCACTTGATATTGTTTTTACTTGAATCTTCCCATTGATGTTTTAGGACTGATCAACTTCAGTCCTAAAACATCAATGGGAAGATTCAAATAAAACAATATCAAGTGAATTTATAAATGGAATAATCATTTACTTTACATAACTTATCTATATAAGATTCTCTCTTAATGTGTCTTATTCTATAAAAAAACTTCAACAATAACATAGATTAAGAATATGTGATCAGTTAGATTAGAATGTCAATATATTTCTATTACCAAAAATCCAAGAAACAATCAACAGTCAATAAAAATAATAATAAGGATAGTAGAATATATCATTCATCTTATATGTGACTAATCAAACAAACATTCATTATCTTCCTTGTTCACAGATCACTTATAAACATTAAATGAATATAATTTGAATTCTATCAGTAAGATTACTTAATGATGATGATGATGTTGATAACGATACCTAAATAGGAATGAAATTTTAATATATGAATAATAGTAATCAGTCAGTTACAACGTAGGATCAGGCACATATATGTATCGGTCCAAGTTGCCACACTTCATTAGCACAGCAAGACGAACACCGGATTCATAGAACCAGTTAATTCAGAGGTCGTAATATATAAAAGAAAGATTCCATATAAGGATATGGTACAAGAAGAAAGAATTAGTTCGTAGAATAAAAGATATGAAACGATTTTATTCTCTTAGTTTAAGCGAAGACAAAGAGTGTATACACCAATGCCATTGTGATCGATTCTGAGCCATGTCACCAAGAGTCTTCAACCACTGTTTACGAAAGTCACGCGAACCCCAATCAAGTGGTCTGCATCTACCAACATGGCTCAGACTAAAAGTTAGTGACTTTGTGGACTGATGCCACGTTTTGGTTTGGCCGCCCCTAATTCTCTTCCAACCATCTCTAACACCCGTTAGCATTGCACGTGGTGGTAAACGGTGTTCGGGCATGCGTAACACGTGGCCCAACCATCTCAGTCGATGAAGATTCACAGCCTCATCAACTGATTTACCATCATTTCTTAATACTTTGTTTCGAACCTCACTATTACTTACCCGGTGATCCCAGCAGACGCCAGCAATATTTCTTAGGCATCTGTGGTCAAATACTAATAGATTACGATTGTCTTCTACCCTTAATGGCCATGTTACGCTGCCGTAAATTAAAACAGAACGGACTGCAGCGCAGTATACTCATCCTTTTATTGATAGACGGATATCTCGCCTTCGCGCATAGGTGACGTAATTTGGCAAAAGCCAAACGAGATTTTCGAATCCGTGCTGAGATTTCGTAAGCTTCTTTGATATATATATTCAAGAGAGAAGCTGACTGGCTTGAATCTGTAGTTATTTGCTTCTTATTGATCAACTTTAAAATTAATATACAATTGTAAAGTACATATTAATGAATCAATACTTTAGTTAATATTACATTACAACCATTGAAGTATAACACAATAAAGAGAAACATTTGTTAATACTAAATAACCAGTAATCTACATAAGATATTCTCAAGGTATTATTTATATGTAATGTAACCATTTTAATAAAAAAAATTATTGAGGCTAAGCGTAACATTTTAGGGAACAAAGTTTAAAACTAACAATGTGATGAATTCAGAACGAATGAAATAATTGAAATGAACTAGATTTGAGTATATCACCAATTGAAAATGTAGTAATTTCAATAATTGAGATCATGAATCAATTGAAGCGAGATCACCATAGAAAACCTGGAAGCATTGGATGGCTGTTTGATCCAAGGTACTGGGTTCGAATCTATTGAGGCGAGATCGTGAATGCACACTGCACTAGAAGAGTCCTACAATAGGACGAAACAGCCATTCAGGTTTCCCATGATGGTCTAACTTCAATTCACTCATGATCTCAACTATTGAAATGACTATAATATCCACAAAAACCCCTTCTGAAAATATAGTATTTACTGTTATAAAAAGTGATTTGGTAAAAGTATAAGACAAGTTGAGCATAAAAATAATCTATCGTCTCGAAATTATATACGAGTTTTACAAAGAGACCAAATTTGGAAAGTAAACCAATGATTAATTTTAAATACAGATATAGTGTGAACTAAATACAAACAATGAAGGTCATATGAATATAGTCTAATACTTGAATTGTCTCCTAAAAGACTTATTTATTTGAACACGTAAATATTGGTACGAAGGGGCACCGAATAGATATGCGCCACACAAGTCACTTGATTTGTGTGTGGGCTGGGATACTACTCGGGTGCCCAGACCGAAGCAAGTGGTTTTCTTAGAGAGCCACATCCGGAGCCTTCAACTTAAAGATCTCATCCACAAGGTAGTGGAGTGACTTCAGGAGATGCAGTCCCATGGTAGCCGGTGACCAACGATTGGTTCATAAGCCAATTGTTCCTTCAGGATGCTGGGGCCCATGTACACCATTGGTTTGGAATCAGGGTTTTATAACTCCCCTACGCGGACCCTTCGTGTTCATCAACGCCGTTAAAGCGTCGGATATTCACATTTCGTCCTCTCAATTTCGTAAACAACACTCGTGGCGCGAGGAGGCACTGACTTGGACTTCTCTGGCAGAGGTTATATACGTGTAGCCATGTGAGAACATTTCGATAGGGAAAGCTGATTCTCCCCATTCTCGACCGTACCAAAGCATTTGAGTGCTGTTTGGAATAAAATAGAATATAATTACTCTTGACGAGTACAGAACTCTCATGCTTAAGAATTACTATGCAGCATTTTAACCCGAAGTATTCTTCCTCAAATATTTAGATGAAGTATAAAGAACAATTAACTGAGTGTACAAATAAAGCTACCTTATATCATGATTGTCCTTATTTACAATACACAACAGGATGATCCAATTTACAATTATGCGATCTAGATGCATGAAAAACTTAGAAAAGCATAGACTATAAGATTTTATACATCTTCATTTACAAGATATGTTAATCCTTATATAATCTTTAAAAATATAAGTAGTTTACTTCAAAATGAGGACTTTCAACAGAATTAATTGAAAAACAAATATTTCACAGTTTTTTTATTGAGATCATGAATCGATTGATGTTAGACCATTATCGAAAACCTGGAAGTACAGAACGGCCGCGAGCCGGATCGTGGATACTGACTGCTCAGGAGACCCACAAGACGAAACGGCCATCCATTGCTTCCAGGTGTTCGATTGTGGTCTAACATCAATCGGTTCATGATCTCGATCAAAAACCTTAATAATCTCCACAATCTTATACTGATACTTCACAGCTTATATAATTGTTGATATTTTTACCTATCTTCAACCTTCAACTACAATGCTGACCAGTGTTGGGAATGGTTGGAAGGAAGTTAGGGGAAGCCAAACCAAAACGTGGCATCAGTGCTTGAAGTCACTAACTTCTAGCTGAGTCATGTTGGTAGATGTAGAATACTTGGTTGGGGTCCGTGTGACTTTCGTAACCAATGGTTGGAGACTCTGCGTGACATGGCTCAGAATCGATCACAATGGCATTGGTGTATACACTCTCTGTCTTCCTTTACACTATGAGATTAAAATCGCTTCATATCTTTCTTTCTACCAACTAATTCTTTCTTCCTGTACTATATCCTTATATGGAATCTTTCTTTTATATATTACCACCTGTGAATTAACTAGTTCTATGAATCCGGTGTTCGTTTTGCTGTACTAATGATGTATGGCAACTTGGACCGATGCATATATATGCCTGATCCTACGTTGTAACTAACTGATTGACTGACATAACATCTCATTCAAATGGGTTTTTTTCAATACTTACTGTAATTATCATTTTACATCTTTCACACCACTAACTACACCAAGTGGAAATATGAATAATAAAGTATGATTGTATATGGTAAATCAGTGAAATTGAGCATAAGATATTTTCCATTTGTACTAAAGCCTAATGATACGTTGGAAATTAGTAAAATTGAAAAATGAAAAAACAAAAACAACAACTTAAGTATATACAATTAGGTACCGACCGGATACAATGATAACCTATTAATGCACATTGAATTTCAATATTCTTTAATACTGATTTAATTAACAAATATAAATTACAATTAATATAAATAACTAAATGGAGACATAATCGATGATTCTATTTATGATGATTAAAAATCAATAAAACGATTATCTTTTATACCATAGAGAATAATTGAAATTTGAGAAAAACAAAATAATTGATCAATCTGAATTTCCTTTATTCTCCTTTACAGTGTTATGCTCCTAGAAATCAAAGGCATCTCATGGGAATAAGTTCATTTAAAAATAAGCCAACTACTGAAGAGTCATTAAATGTGAATAATTGTAGAGATTCATCAAATCAACGTACCGTACATCAACCACGTATACTGAACTCGTACTCTCGTAGAAGTCGTAATGTGAAACCTTTACTAAAACAAAGGAATTACATGCCTATGTTTCAAGTTGTTCCACACCCGGGAAACTTTTACAAATTTGGTTATCCTCTGACCGTACAAAACCCACCATTTAGACTTCTGAATAATTCTATTCCACCTAAATTTGGCCATTTAGGATCACGATATTTAAAAAAACAACAAAATCGACCTATGAGGATTCCAAACAGTAGTTACAAACAACATATTCAAAGTAGTGTGAATCCTTATGGAATGTATGTTTATTTATCTCCTGAAATGGCAACAACTATGCAACAAAGATCGACCAGTTTTATGGCTCCTCGATTTAAAGGGACCAGACGCCGGGTGACAGAAAGAAAATCAAAAAGAAGTAATCCTAAAGTTCTATCTGGTAAGTTAAATATTTTCAGAAAGTAAGTTACAAATCTTGTGTACTTTACGAGTTCAAAACTGCAGTACATTAGTGATCCTACTTAGTTGAACTGAGAAAAGACTGTTTGAACGACAGTTCATATTTTTGAACCGAAATACCACCTTGTCCGCCAACATAATAAACTACCAGATTTAGTGAAAATGATTATAACTCGTAGTCTAAGCTTTTTAATGCATTTCTCTGTGAATAAGCTTAGTCTGAACAAAAATATAAAATTAATAGTAGTATGAAATTGTTTCGTACATCAAATTAGTGTCTGACAAAATCTCGGCATGCAATCAGAAAGCCTGATTGGTGTTTGAAAACTTGATCACTTGTGGCTTAGGCGAGATATTCGTCCGTCAAATAGCGGGCGTACATACGACTCAGCAAACCACTTGTTTCTGCTCTGTCGTTGTCGAAATTGACCGATGGAAGAGTAAGCCGAGGATTTTTTTGATCATATGCATCTTAAAGGCATTGTAGTGAACGAGAACATAGGCGGAAACAAACAAACATATTTTAATACATTACGGAATATTTTAGTAAAATCTGAGAACCACACAGTAAATATTTCATTTTCAAATATATCAATTGTCTGATACTTTGTTGTTCCTTCACTTCCATCATCAATCACTCTCTGTCCTCGTTCTCTTCTCTTCAATCGTCTCAACTTTCTGCCGTCAGGCATTCCACCATCGATTGATGATATATACTACTAATATCTGTCAGCATCAGTAGCACATATCACAACAGATTGAGCAATGTTAAAGTTAAACACGGGGTTCTTGGAAAAGGTAGTAAATTATTTAATGAAATTGTAAATCTATATCGAAATGTGTTACGCGTGTCTAACCACCGTCTTTTTTGACGAACGATGCGTCCAAGTACAAACACAAATTGGAAGGCTGGGGATGACCAAACTAAAATGCGGCATCAGTTCATAAAGTCACTGAATGTTGGTCTAAGCCATGTAATTAGATGTAGACTACCTGGTTGGGGTTCACGTGGTAACCACGATTAGTGGTCGGACACTTTGGGTAACATGACTAATAATCATTTACAATCGCGCAGATACATCTACCTTTCATCCATTCCTTGATCACGAATTCTAGTACCTCATCATATATTCTTTTCTGCTGACTTGTGAAACATTCTGAAGGTTGGGTCTTACTTTTTATTAATGCTAATAAATTATTGCGATCTCCTTAGTTATCTTTATCTCGTCGAGCTTATTTGATATATCAACATGGGTCAACACACCTATGACAGGCACTATGTGTATGATGTCTGTCAGTATACGCGATGAAGTTGGAAAATACTGTTTTACTCATTTCTGTTTTTCTCCACTTGAAAGAAGAAATAGATTGCACTAAACCATATGATTTTGAAATGGCAAATGCTGAACTAGAAGCCGAGTTGGCTAAAATGAACTTGAATACGGATGAAGATTCAGTGAGTCAAGAGAACTCGGAGGTAGATCAAACTGTTGGCGAACGGCCAATACCGTCGACGGCAGCAAATAACGTTTCGATATTACAAACTAATCCAAATACTTCATCTGGGGAATCCCCTTCAGGAGTAGTTAGTTCTACTACGGCCAATATCACAAACGTTCTCATTTCTGAAAACAAACGTTCATCTGAGAGTAAGGAAACTCTATCTAAGTGAGTTTAATCACTGAAATATAAGTGAGCATAAGTTTTATGTCCTTTGCTATTACCGAAAATAAAACTATCTCAAAGAAAGGGGCTACTGGAAAGAACTTCAAAACTAATTAACGAACTCAAGGAAGAAACAGAGAAACTGATTGAAGACAATTTGCCTTTATAGTTTCGCAGTCTTATTGATCTTATTTATTTTATTTAAACATATAAATATTGGTACAAAGAGGCACCAAATAGATATGTGGCACATAAGTCATTCGATGTGTGTGAGGGCTGAGATACTGGCCGGGAACTCAAAACGAAGTAGGTAGTTTACTTATGAGGCCCCCCCCCCCGAGCCATTAACCTAGAGGTCGAATCCACAAGGCAGTGGACCAACGTTGGAAGATGCAGTCCCATGGTAGCTGGTAATTAACAATAGGTTCGCACGCCATTTGTTCCTTCAGGATACTGGAGTCCATGTGCACCATTGGTTTGGAATCAGTGTTTTCCATCTCCCCTAGGTAAATCCACCGTGTCCACCAAACCGGATATTCGCTTTTTGTCCTCTTAGTTTCGTAAACAACAGTAATGCCGCGATAAGGCAGTGAGTAGGACCTCCCTGGTACATTCATCTTAAATCTTATTACAAAAATATTTAAAACTTATTAGATTTGGAAGCTGTACTCATGGACTTAACAACAGTCATTAAACGATACCGTTCAATAAGTTACAATGAACCAAAAAGTATCCATAAACAGAAGTAAAGATTTCTCATTCAGTACAAAATTTTAATGATTCAGTTAGTTATTACTCACTCGTGTACGTGAAGAATGATATTAGTAACCTATAACTCTCTCCCCAAAGATATTTCTAGAAACTTTAGTTTTATGCATTGTTAAAAGTTTTTGATTGTAAACGGAAAGTGATATGCCAAAAATAAGAAACGATCACTAAGTTAAAATGTAATAGAATAAATACATTGAACACTATCGGAATTTCACGGCAATATGTTATAACGGTCAGCTTTCCTTGTTTACACGTATGGGACGTTAATTTACCTTAGACGAATATCTACACTAGATTCCTTCCCATCTTAGTACATATTTCATCGTCTTTATGATTAAAATAACATACTTGTCTTACTCCATTCTAATCCATTAACGATGTTCAATGACCTAACTTCTCTAATACTATGTGTAATGATTCAAGATAATCTTTATATACAGATATACAGTACACAGAACAGAAATGATAACTAAGCTCTATGGAACAATTACAACTAGAATTATCAAATATTATTAGGCATTACATATTTTGAATAATAGCGCTAAGATGTTAATATGATTACTATGAATGTAACTACATACTAAATGATTCATTTCAAATTCATATAGTTGTTAGTCATTACATCTACATTTTAATCTAACACATGATTAGTTAAATGATGAAATTGTTATGATTGAAATGTAGTTAAGTTATTTGTAAGAATACTCCATTGATTTGAAGAAATTTAATCATAGATCTTAAATTAGATATAACTTTATTTTGCATATTTCGAGATGTCTATGAATTCATTTTAAAATGCGAAAATTCTAATTTCAGAGGTGAATATTACGTTCAAGAAAAGTGCTTTTACGATCAGATAAGTAGATCAGATGGACGACCAAATGGACGGAGAAAATATAAGAAATCAACAAGTAACCATTATGATATTGGAAGAAAATCCAATACAAACGATACCATGACTCGAATCAATCAAGCTTCATCATCTAAAAGAGAACGTCTATTGAATTTTGAAACTTTTGGTCCAATGGCAACTAGAAGACTTTATTGGCCACAAAGAAAAAGTTCTAGTGTTCCTCGTCATCTATTGGTTTCTGCATCAGCTTAAGAAGAAACAAGATTCACATTGATTTAATTCATTAACATAGTTGGTTGATTGTTTGATAAGCTTATAAACAATATGATGAGTGAATGAATTGTCTAACTAACATAACCTTTGTTGATTCTGTTTATTATTCTTAATTAATGTTATTGTGTGTTTATTCAAAATAGATGTGTGTTTTTTCTTTCTTTCTTTCATTTGCAAATAAGTATGATGGAATAAAAGTCAATAATTCGTTTCCCATTATTGGAATTCACATGTTCATAACAGGATAAGTTGAATATACACATGATAATTACAATTATCCAGTAGTCTATATTGTCTAGTTTTATTTGTGATACATTTTTATGAAGAAATTATTTTATTTTCAATAGTTGAAATTATAAGTCAATTGAAGCTAAGACCATCATGGAAAATCTAATAGCACTGAACGACTATTTCGTCTTATTATGAGACTCTTCAGCAGTGCACATCCATGAGATTTGAACCAAGGATCTATCCATTTCGTGGTCGAATGCTTAACCTTTAGACTATATTTAATTAAAATCATACTATTACTAAATCTAAACATTTCGTCTCCATCAACATGATGGATAATTATTGAATCTTAATTAAGTAACATTATCGATAAATATACAAATTACAATTGTTTTGGCATTATTTACTAATCAACATATATCAATATATATATCAGCTTAAATACTCGTATAAATCTAATATAAGTGAAGTATTTTAACTTAAGATGAACTATGATAACGTCCGTTTCAGAAATATGATCAACTGATGAAAACTGCAACAGTCGAAACCAGAGAAGATTTCACAACATTATCATCAATACACATAAAGGAAACTGGATGTTACAAAAAAAAACTATAAATAAACAATAATTTATTATTATGATCTTAATGAATGTTACAAAAGTATAATGGAAAAACAAGCACAATGATAATCATCAACATGGAAAACATACGAATATATATATATATATATATATATATATATTATATATTTATAATATATATATATATATAAAGTAAATAAGAAATAAAAAGGTATAATAGAACTAAAATACCCATATTCATAATGAGTAATTATGAATCTAAAGGTTAGAAACAAAAATAGATACACAATCAATATTAGACTCATTAGAACAGATAGCTTATCTCATAGTTCTTAATAATAATAAACAGAAAGAAAACAAAAATTCAGCAAACAGAAATGTAGAAACAAGAAGAAAAAGAAATAAGAGAAATAACTGGTTATTCTGAAATTAAACACTATAGATCATGTAAGGACATAGCAAATAATAGAAAATTATAAAATTACAAATCAATATCATCAAAGCAACAAAAACACAGATATGGAACAAACAGTGAAATTCACATAGGAATTAGAAGGTATATCAATAATTCAGATAACATAGATATTAGAGATAGCCATTCATAAAGAGGTACTACTATCTTAATAAAAATAACGTGCCTACTTCATTGACATTAAATCACCTACTACACTTTCTTTATTCATATCCTACTTTTAAATGGTTCATATTAAATGTATATGCAGTGTGAAACTCAACACCTCCTCAATAAATAACTCACTACCACTTCAAAAATTAATTTCATTCACTCATCATCATCATCTATGAACCACATATGACGCTTTATGTTCAAGTTGTAAGTGATTAATTCAATCGATTCTCACTGACAAATAGATTAACCACGAGTTCAACTTATGTGTACATAACATTTAGCGTCGTCATTCAAAATCCACATTTCCATATTAAACATCATCGTTCACAAATCCCTAACTTGTACAACCACTACTCAACTACATATATGAAGACCTCCAGAACATAGTCGACATGATCAGAAGTTGAAAATAATCACTACGATTCTAATTGTCAATTAAAGATAGATAATCACCACTCGAATTAAAATATGTCAGCTATTCCCAGTTACATTGATAAGTTAGTCAATAGTTCATGAACTCACAAATCAATCTATTATTAAATATCATCTTACTAATCTGTTTATTAACCGGAGAATGTTTGTCTACATGTGTCTATGTATGTAAATATCTCGTTTTCATGGTGCATAATTTCACGACAAATTCATCAATTATGCAAATGACATGAACCGCTACAAAATCCTCAGGTGGTTTTGTCAAATCACTTGAGTTCAGTCAAGTCCAACTTTGCAGTCATGGTTCACACACACACACACGCACACAACGAGATTACTCATTTTAACACTCTTTACCCTCTGTGTTGTGGTTAATTCTTTGCTTTGATTGTGGTCTAAAAAATATCCCGCTTAGATCAATAAGGTTTATCCTGATTTTAACGCATAATCTCCACTACGCTGTTTGCTAAACATCAATGGATCTTCAGTTGAATTTCTGATATCAAGTCCGTGACTTTTTTTAATTTCCCTCATTCATTTCGTATTTTTTAAATGTATTGTTCTAGAGTTCAACTCTTTTGTGCTTATTTTTTTTTATGCAATAATTGTTGCGACAAGAGTTTTTACCGCCCAACACTTTCTCAGTCACCGACCACTCATCTGAGCCATTTCAATTAGCCTGATCAGATGATTAACACTTGTAGTAATGACTATTGTCATTTAATCCATGATTCGTGGCATAGAAAGCCCTTGCACAAACCTAAACTGCTTTAGCGAATTCGCATTAAATCAACTCGCTAACGTAATAACATACAAAATACATATTTCGACATGCTTCATAATTCTCAATAACTAAGTTACTTAATATTTTAATATCAATAGTAATAACGGTTTATGACCAACCAGTCATAAACCATCACTTATGCAACAACTTAACATCCATTAGTCAAATTAGTGTCACTCCGCCTTCTTTACACCTCAGAACCAAATCTTGCACGCGGCAGTTATTAACCAAACAATAATCAATATACTAGAAGCCTTAAATTCTTCTTTTCTTTTAACAATACATAATTAACCGATTATGAACAAGTGCAAATTATTACAATCAGACTTAAATCAAGTGCAAAATTTGACAATATTCAATTATTTTGCGCAACATTTCTTGGCATCTATAGTTTGTATTCATTTCCAAACAGTAGAAATGTACAGAATACATTAAATAACAGTTATTTCAACAAGCTATACCATACTTATAAAACAACTAGTTTCGGTAAACCCCTATCAACCACATCTACTTTCCCATAATGTTGAGATTTAAGTAACCTATATACGTTTAGTGTAAGTAAAACCATTTACAAAGAATATAATACTTGAATATAAAGCGGCATTCAATCATAATCATCAAGTGTCCAAGTATCTTCCTGAAATATTGTTAATATGGTATTCAGTCGAGTAACTTTATTTCCCGGCGTTATTTCATTCAACTTATATACCACTTTTTGTTCACAAGTCAAGACAAACAGGTTATTCCACAAAACGATATACAACACAGAATTTAGTAGATCATTACAAGTTTTGATTGTTACATTTACCTAACTCAATCTATCACTTGCAAATTAACATGAGCGTTACTTAATTTGACAAAACTTAACGTTCATTTACTCGTTAAACACAAAAAGAAAAAAAACTTGTCTCCAGTTCGGTCCAGCTCAAACGCATAACAAATCAATATCTTTAGAGAAAAAAAATACTCTCAACAACAGAGCCTTATTTGTAAACAATGAAATGCTGAAAACTTCAATTAAATTAGCTAACACTAAGTTCGTCAGTCCAGAAAAAAAAACATACCAACTAAGGACTGGAATAAGTAATAACAGATGATCAACCGACAATGAAACTATTGTAATAAACGACTAACATCTATAATTCATTTCGTCACCGAGGCAATCACTACGTTCCGAGGCCTATTTTCCTTCATTTACCATTTTCATGACTAAATATGATCTACGCATGAGTCTATAACAATAACAACACGACCTGAGCTGAGCTCAGTTGTAATATTCTTTTTTACTTGATGGGCGCAGCTATTTTCCATAAAATACGCTTCACACGGTCGAGCGTTTATAGCCTCACCACATTATTGTGGTGAGTTCTTCCACTAAAGGGAAGGATAGTACATGAATGTCCAGTGGTGAAGTCAGTTCAATGGCTATATAATTGGAAAACCTCGAATATATTATCGCCATGATCGTAAGTGAACGCACATCTATCACCTGCTACCCAACCAACGAATTTCTCACGTCGCTTGACTGTCTTGTGAATATGAAATTCAAATCAAAAGTTCGTAAGGAAACAAATTCGCTCCGATTAAAATGCTTTTACAGGAACCGTGACAACTTTAAATGAGAACGTACATTACTAGTCTTATAGGGTAGTTCTTAAAGGTCAAAATTACGTTAATGCAAACAACTGCATCTTATACCGACCTACACTAATGCATTGCTCACATGTAACTCTTAATCCTTCCATTCAAATTTAAAACTTGACTAATTATCCTATCGTTGTCGGAATTCTCATTTCGACTACAAGTTCCACAGTCGATAAAAAAAACCTCAACGATCTTACTGAGCCTAGTAGGATATTGTATTATTGTAGTTACGCTATGTACAAATAATAAGAGAAAAGAACCATCAACTTTTACTTTTATAAAAACCATCAATGTCAAGTCAAGAAACATTCACTGAAGTCTATACAACCTCCATCAATTCAGTGTACGCAAAAGTATTCTATTCTCACTAAATATGCTGTTTCATTACCATTTCAACCCTAAATCCAAATATAAACACACCTACAATCCACTCGTTCAACACAAATAAAACTACAGACAAACCGAATTTATTTTAGAGCCAAATAGGAAAACCCGATCACATAACAGCAACGGTAACAACAGGTCAAACGAGTAGAAAAGTCATAGAGGAACTACAGTAAAAAAGCTCTTTTCCGATCGAGTAGGTTTGTACACAAAAGACAAATTGGACTGAAGAATTGGTAATAGGCTGAATTAGAGTCTGTCAACTACACACTGTGACTACTGCTTCACAAAAATACACGAATTGATTCAGTTCCAATTGAAACGAATTATAGTGAGGAATCCATGCTGAAAGAACACCACAAGCCATAAGGTCCCTCGATCGATGTCCACGAAACTAGAGTAGTAACAGACAGAAGAGAAATTGGTCTTTGCATTGTAATCTTAAGTGACATGTTACATTCGAATAAAAACTACTGGGGTCAATCTCCCAGGAATACACACTCTGGCCACCTATCTCCAATTATTAATCTAAAATAATCTAATTACACTGTATCACACCTAAAACACTCAAACTTCCGCAGCACTACATACCAAAAACAATAGGGCTCCTAAATAGCCTATTCATTTCAATCTCCTCTCCATGTTTTCCACAAATGATAATCAATATCAACTTAATGGGTTACTCAAAAACCCCAACTTTCTCGTTCTCATATCTACCATCTTTCACATGAAATGCTAAATTAATATCAATTCACAATGTTCCACAACAATCCTTTACTATACCAACCAGCTCCTCAACCAAATATACTGTTAAAATGAAGTCATCACCTAATAATCACAACCTCATATGAAGCATCACCTCATCGCACTATCGCAAAACTATTGTCCATCTCTTCTAATTAATAGAAATTATAATCATCCACTGAAGGTTCAGTCATCGACAAACTTTTGTGCTGTCACATCGATTAACCACTTACAAGTAACTTTTATCAAACTCAATCGAATTACATTTTGAACAAGAGAAAGAAATGAGAATAATAATAATAATCATTGGAGTTTAGCACTTCATACATACACTTCCATATATAATATCTCCATTTGCAACTACACATTCTTGTGTTCAGATAGTACCGAACGGGTTGCATAGCAATGGATACCGTTTGTCAAATCCCTACTAAACGATCATTCATAATTAAACATGATTGTTATATCTGCATGAAGAAATATCATTGTAACTCTAGTCTCACAGTTACCTGTCACGACCGTATTCTGATTGATGCAGCATCACGACCAACACGGAGCTATTTACAATCTTATATATCCGTTTATGATTATCAGGACAGTTCTTATTGATGAACTGAATACTCGGACTTATCTTAGGTGATTATTTCGCATTATCTATCAGCAATGCGCGTAATGCTAATCAATCAGAATGACAATCTACTCTCTAAAGTTAGCAGGTACATCACGAAAACTATTCCCAAAACAATAATCCTAAACAGTTACATAATCAGACAGAGTAGGATAATTTGTCATTTAACCGAAATAGCACAATTAGGTCAGTTCAGTCAGAAGTTCTGAACTAAACAATGCACTCTTATAACCAACAATATTGGGGATAGCCATTCATAAAGAGGCACTACTATCTTAATAAAAAATAACGTGCCTACTTCATTGACATTAAATCACCTACTACACTTTCTTTATTCATATCCTACTTTTAAATGGTTCATATTAAATGTATATGCAGTGTGAAACTCAACACCTCCTCAATAAATAACTCACTACCACTTCAAAAATTAATTTCATTCACTCATCATCATCATCTATGAACCACATATGACGCTTTATGTTCAAGTTGTAAGTGATTAATTCAATCGATTCTCACTGACAAATAGATTACCCATGAGTTCAACTTATGTGTACATAACATTTAGCGTCGTCATTCAAAATCCACATTTCCATATTAAACATCATCGTTCACAAATCCCTAACTTGTACAACCACTACTCAACTACATATATGAAGACCTCCAGAACATAGTCGACATGATCAGAAGTTGAAAATAATCACTACGATTCTAATTGTCAATTAAAGATAGATAATCACCACTCGAATTAAAATATGTCGGCTGTTCCCAGTTACATTGATAAGTTAGTCAATAGTTCATGAACTCACAAATCAATCTATTATTAAATATCATCTTACTAATCTGTTTATTAACTGGAGAATGTTTGTCTACATGTGTCTATATATGTAAATATCTCGTTTTCATGGTGCATAATTTCACGACAAATTCATCAATTATGCAAATGACATGAACCGCTACAAAATCCTCAGGTGGTTTTGTCAAATCACTTGAGTTCAGTCAAGTCCAACTTTGCAGTCATGGTTCACACACACACACACACACACACACAACGAGATTACTCATTTTAACACTGTTTACCCTCTGTGTTGTGGTTAATTCTTTGCTTTGAGTGTGGTCTAAAAAATATCCCGCTTAGATCAATAAGGTTTATCCTGATTTTAACGCATAATCTCCACTACGCTGTTTGCTGAACATCAATGGATCTTCAGTTGAATTTCTGATATCAAGTCCGTGACTTTTTTTAATTTCCCTCATTCATTTCGTATTTTTTATATGTATTGTTCTAGAGTTCAACTCTTTTGTGCTTATTTTTTTTATGCAATAATTGTTGCGACAAGAGTTTTTACCGCCCAACACTTTCTCAGTCACCGACCACTCATCTGAGCCATTTCAATTAGCCTGATCAGATGATTAACACTTGTAGTAATGACTATTGTCATTTAATCCATGATTCGTGGCATAGAAAGCCCTTGCACAAACCTAAACTGCTTTAGCGAATTCGCATTAAATCAACTCGCTAACGTAATAACATACAAAATACATATTTCGACATGCTTCATAATTCTCAATAACTAAGTTACTTAATATTTTAATATCAATAGTAATAACGGTTTATGACCAACCAGTCATAAACCATCACTTATGCAACAACTTAACATCCATTAGTCAAATTAGTGTCACTCCGCCTTCTTTGCACCTCAGAACCAAATCTTGCACGCGGCAGTTATTAACCAAACAATAATCAATATACTAGAAGCCTTAAATTCTTCTTTTCTTTTAACAATACATAATTAACCGATTATAAACAAGTGCAAATTATTACAATCAGACTTAAATCAAGTGCAAAATTTGACAATATTCAATTATTTTGCGCAACATTTCTTGGCATCTATAGTTTGTATTCATTTCCAAACAGTAGAAATGTACAGAATACATTAAATAACAGTTATTTCAACAAGCTATACCATACTTATAAAACAACTAGTTTCGGTAAACCCCTATCAACCACATCTACTTTCTCATAATGTTGAGATTTAAGTAACCTATATATGTTTAGTGTAAGTAAAACCATTTACAAAGAATATAATACTTGAATATAAAGCGGCATTCAATCATAATCATCAAGTGTCCAAGTATCTTCCTGAAATATTGTTAATATGGTATTCAGTCGAGTAACTTTATTTCCCGGCGTTATTTCATTCAACTTATATACCACTTTTTGTTCACAAGTCAAGACAAACAGGTTATTCCACAAAACGATATACAACACAGAATTTAGTAGATCATTACAAGTTTTGATTGTTACATTTACCTAACTCAATCTATCACTTGCAAATTAACATGAGCGTTACTTAATTTGACAAAACTTAACGTTCATTTACTCGTTAAACACAAAAAGAAAAAAAAACTTGTCTCCAGTTCGGTTCAGCTCAAACGCATAACAAATCAATATCTTTAGAGAAAAAAAATACTCTCAACAACAGAGCCTTATTTGTAAACAATGAAATGCTGAAAACTTCAATTAAATTAGCTAACACTAAGTTCGTCAGTCCAGAAAAAAAACATGCCAACTAAGGACTGGAATAAGTAATAACAGATGATCAACCGACAATGAAACTATTGTAATAAACGACTAACATCTATAATTCATTTCGTCACCGAGGCAATCACTACGTTCCGAGGCCTATTTTCCTTCATTTACCATTTTCATGACTAAATATGATCTACGCATGAGTCTATAACAATAACAACACGACCTGAGCTGAGCTCAGTTGTAATATTCTTTTTTACTTGATGGGCGCAGCTATTTTCAATAAAATACGCTTCACACGGTCGAGCGTTTATAGCCTCACCACATTATTGTGGTGAGTTCTTCCACTAAAGGGAAGGATAGTACATGAATGTCCGGTGGTGAAGTCAGTTCAATGGATATATAATTGGAAAACCTCGAATATATTATCGCCATGATCGTGAGTGAACGCACATCTATCACCTGCTACCCAACCAACGAATTTCTCACGTCGCTTGACTGTCTTGTGAATATGAAATTCAAATCAAAAGTTCGTAAGGAAAAAAATTCGCTCCGATTAAAATGCTTTTACAGGAACCGTGACAACTTTAAATGAAGGGAAGGATAGTACATGAATGTCCGGTGGTGAAGTCAGTTCAATGGCTATATAATTGGAAAACCTCGAATATATTATCGCCATGATCGT
This sequence comes from Schistosoma margrebowiei, assembly GCA_944470205.2. Classification (NCBI taxonomy): domain Eukaryota; kingdom Metazoa; phylum Platyhelminthes; class Trematoda; order Strigeidida; family Schistosomatidae; genus Schistosoma; species Schistosoma margrebowiei. The sequence continues at coordinate 5,933,537 of OX104027.1, read as the reverse complement.
GAGTGAACGCACATCTATCACCTGCTACCCAACCAACGAATTTCTCACGTCGCTTGACTGTCTTGTGAATATGAAATTCAAATCAAAAGTTCGTAAGGAAACAAATTCGCTCCGATTAAAATGCTTTTACAGGAACCGTGACAACTTTAAATGAGAACGTACATTACTAGTCTTATAGGGTAGTTCTTAAAGGTCAAAATTACGTTAATGCAAACAACTGCACCTTATACCGACCTACACTAATGCATTGCTCACATGTAACTCTTAATCCTTCCATTCAAATTTAAAAATTGACTAATTACCCTATCGTTGTCGGAATTCTCATTTCGACTAGAAGTCCCACACTTGTGACTACATTGAAACCACATATATTAGTTAACGTGTATCATTCGACACAAGAGACAGTTACTGCTTACAAGCACAATGGGAAACTTCGGTCTTATGATGTATCCGAGACTTGTATTCAAGATTATAATGATTATCCGAAATTTCCCATTTTGTCAAGTCATTTTAAGCACTTTATTAAAGTAAATTAAGTCTCGTTGCCCAATCTTGCTGATTGTAGCATCGTACTGAGTGTATATGAGTTGATTAGAGGCTTACTAACAGTCGGTTGAAGACGGTAAGCTAAAATTGCATGCAACTCTGTGAGATGCTGTACTTATCAACTCAGGGTTTTTAAGGACTCGTAATGTTGTTTTAGACGCTCATCGGTGAAGCGTAATTCTCGGTAGCGAAGTCTTGTACAAAATTTAACGGTCAAGAAACCTGGTGATTGGATCCCAATGTCAAATTGTACACAATAACAACGCATTTGATTGACGCCGAGAGCTATTCCCACCTATCGGCTGTTAAAATCCTAGTATGGGTGAAATAAAACGTGAGATAATAGTTGGTTAATTCAAAACTTTCGTATACATTTAGAACACTAAAGAGCACTTTGGCAGCTCAAATTCACCTTCGCTATAGAGACTTTGACCGCTATATTACGCCTCTTGACTGCAAAATATCTACCATTCTGAAATAACTGTCTTACTCATTTCTTAAAAAAGATTACAAAATGCATATAATGAGCATTTGGTTAGGTATATATCAGCCGATTGATTTACATGGTTGTCAAGATTTTTTTCTTGCATACACTTTTAAAAACGGTATCAACGAGTCATGTGAGTGATAATGATAATATGACTAGTTAAATTAATCTACGGATGGAGAAAGTCAGATTCTTATGTCAGTTCAGTAACATCTTACAAAACTATTTCGGGCATAATGATGTGATTCATGCTAATAAAACTTGACTTCGGATAAAGGATTTTTAGTAACCGCCTATGGTCGCTATTTACGAAGGACTGTTGGCACTGAATACTTGGAGTTAGAAATAATAATGATCATAATTCAATTGGCCCTACCTCCTTAGAATAATAACTATGGCACGCTGAATGTATACCAGTGATTATTACCGTACCTTTGATTCGATGACACTGGGACAGTGCGAGGGAAGAAAGTCTATGATATGGTGTAGTGAAGGATAACTTGAGTTAGTGCGTTACTGTAACACTCCAGATAGGACCTCAAAGATAACTTGATTCAGTGACATGGTTTAGAATAGAGTAGGTGACGGTACTATTAATTCTCGATAGCAAATTTTAAAATTTGATATGACGCACACCTTTAATCGCAGACATCTATCTTGGTTATGACATTACTGAACTACTTAATTAGATGGTTTTTATTTCTTTTAAGATGATTTTTATAGCATATCCCCTACCTTCCTATTGTATTAAATAATTCTCACGCTATATACAAATATTAAAATTTAATGGAACTTATGGGAAGTTCGCGATCCGTTGGATCTCCTAAATCAAATAATATCATATGAAATGCTTACCAGAAATCCAGACTGACGTAACAAATACTTTATCATCGTGTTATGAAAGTTAAAGAACAAACTTATCAAAATTTACAGGAACTATGAACGAATAAACTCAACGATATACACTTCAACATCGTAAAATGCGAACACATCAAATATAAAGAGTTAAAACGTCCTTAACATTGATAATCGATTGGATGGTAATAAACATGTTTCAAAATCCTACAAGTGATCATTAACGAGAATACGGAAATCCTACACTGGATATCTCCCTTAGAAACGTATTCACAGTACTCACTGGTAGTTGACCAGTGGACTAACTTTCAAATATGCTTACAAAGCGAGATTTTATAGTTAATTTACGCCATAAGTTATGTTCTCAATTTGTGAAATAAATGGTGTAGTTTGATATCATCTGGAAACAGTGGCTGAAAGTATTTTGAAGGAAATGCTAACAAGGATCTCACAATAAACACACCCAAAATATAGAAATACTAATGAATCGAGAGGATGCACGTAAATGTTTTGGTACAAACTAACTTAGTCATTGGGTACGATTTGACCCATATATGAGAAAAAAGACTAGGACTTATTAAAGGGATTGATATATTGAGTCAAATTCTAGTTTCAAATCTCAGAAAATAACTAAGTTACACAAAGATTTTCAAAAATGCAAGCAGTTACTTTACATAAAAAGTTTACGAGTAGTCCTACAATATAAAATAAATAAAAATCTTACCTGTTACTTCCGGTGATCAAAATGCAATACCAAGGGTCGACCAGCTACTCGATATCCATTTAGTCCTCTGAGCGCCCTATCAGCTTCGTAACTTGTTTTGAAATCAACTAACGCTTCACCAACAAACTGCCCTTGAGGATCACGGCGTAGTCTTATCGAACCCGGAACGAAGTAATAATCCCGCATTATTCCAGCTAGTTGATCAACTGTACATGCGGGTGGAAGATTGCCGACAAAAACTGTAACAAAGTCAGGAACAGGGCGACGATGTGGAAGAGGAACAGGTTGCCTCGGAACAGATGAAATATCTGATTGGTGTGGTGGGATAGAATGTAAATTATCCACAGGCGGGCGGAACCTACGGAAGGAGTCGTGATGGTCATCAAAAGGGGCAGGTATAGCGGGGCGGTCATAGTAAGAGTCATCGTACTTAGCTCTGCCTACACTTGGGGGACGGCCCTCAAATGGATTCGAAGGTGACGGACGCTGGCGTTGGTCCCAATGGATGCGGGATTCCCGAGGATCTCTGTCACGAGATCTTCCAGGTCTGTCAAAGTTCAGTTGTTCATCTTTTGGATCGGCACCCAAACGGCTCAGCATTTCCTCTCGAGAAATGGCTTCTATATGAAGAGATGGATGTGACTGTTTTGCCTTAGAACCTTCAGTCGATGCTTCATTTACAGCACGACGACAGTTGTTCTCACTAATGAAATCAATGAAAGCAATATTAGCATCAGGAGCCAGTCGTACCGCATCTCCAGGAATCAGGATGGACGGAAACAGATTCAGAACTTCAGAATCTTTCACTGTGCGAGAAAACCCACTGACACAAGCACATGTCAAAAAGCCACCAGGTGGTTTAGTAGGCTCCGAATCGACATCATGAGAAACAGGTGGTTTGATAGACTCTTTAGTACTTTCAGATTTACTACCGATCGCTAAGGCTGAATAAGCAGTGACTTGCAACTTTGATATTGGTGTTAAGCGCACTGATGGAAGTCCCACATCTGGTCGAAATGGCCGTGGTTTGGCAGAAAGAAGGATTTTGATATCCTCTGCAGAAGGAAGCGTAACTAGTGCCCTAGTTAAGTTGGTACTGCGTGGTGCAGACTTATCATTTGGAGGGAACCGAGCCAGTACAACATTTTCACAAGTTAGACCAGGAGCACCCAAAAACCGAACTACTTCTGTCTTGGTGGTATCAGATGGGAGCTCAGCTAGCTCAAGACAACCATCGTTGTAATGAGGAGGGTAGGACTGATCAGGTGGTGGAAGTTTTTTGGCAGCCTCTGGAGGGCATTTTGAAGTAAAGTTTGTATCACTAACACTGTAAAATTCACTTAGGGTACATTTGACTACTTTTATCACGTCTCCTTTGTGAGGACGATTATTAAAACTGAGTGCTCGTTCATACGAATCACGAGTTGTCATCATTATAAACACATACCCAGTGGGACGTTGTAGCAAATCTTCTTCAACCCGGATACCCCATTTTGGAACAACTTGGACACCACGTAAAACTTCGAAAACAGTCTTTATCCCAGCTTCTGGGGCGGGCAAACAAACTCTTAATACGTAATCAGTTTCTCCAGGCACTATGTCAGATGGGCGAGTATATGATGAGGGTTGTGGTCGACGTTTTCGTGGGTACTCTTCAAAGTCTGAAGTCTGATGCTGGAATGGACGCTTTGGTCCTGAAACGGGTGGATTATCATTGAGCCACGGAGGTCTAACGGAAAAATCGCGTTCCTCTTGCAACCTAGAATTAGTGCATGCAGTTTCACGATCAAGCGGATGACCCGGGCCACTTCTAAATTCTGATGGAAACGGGTGGGTATTTCCATGACCAAATTCACGTGATTGAATATCATGTGGAGGGAACCGATCATTGAATACTCTAGGAGATTGTGCACGGTACTTATCATAATCTGTCGTCATACCATCCGAGACGTGTAGCGCAGAATAATGATCAGCATAAGAGTCCCTTGGACTACTTTTGCCTTCATTGTCTTTGCCTCTCGGGACGAAGTTGTCTTCAGAAGTAACCGATGGCGGGTGCCTACTATAATCGTAATCATCGCGATAAGATCTATGTCCTAAGTCACTTCGGTTATTCAAGTAAGTATCTCTTGAACCATAGTCGTTAGTCGGTGGGAAGTCTCGTATCGCATCATACCTTGAATGCATGTTAGGTTGGTTATTGTAACTATAATCTCGATCCTGACTAAAATGAGGTCTGTCTGGAGGTAAATTTTCGGGATATTTGTCCGGGTTGTTACGTTCAGCTGATTCAATTTGTCCACGAGGGGGATCCAGGGTTACACCTTTGCTATAGGTGTAAGGATACTGCTTGGAGGAGTCATCAAATGATTCACGAGTGGCTCCATTACGATACGATGGGAAGGAACTGGGCAGTGTAGGAGCTGTCACATCTAGTGCATGCATAGTTTCAGTCTTTTGAGAGATAGATTGAGATAAAACCGGATTTCCTCCACTGGAAAATAAGGCTGAAGTTTTTGCAGATTCGATTATTGACTGCATTTCGGCTTTACTGCTCAGAAACAGGCGAACAGATGCCCCGTTGATCGTTTGTCGATCAAGCAGCATAGCTTTTCTTGCATCTTCATCTGTAGCAAAGGCAATAAATGCGTCACCTTCCGTGCCCCCGACGATGTGCACGCCCCCTTCAGGAATGGATAACCCGCTGAAAAAGCGTCGAATATTTGAGGCGTTCGCTGAAATTGGTAGGTTTTGGAGTCGAATGATGACAGACATTTTTTGTTCTGCAACAAGAGTAAATCAAAATGTATCACTGGAACCAGGAGATTTTCAGAATAAAAAAATTAGACAACACTGGATTATTGTTTAATATGACTTGTCCTTTACCATGTCTATATGAATAGGTATAGATAAAAAGGTAAAACGGTCCGTGAACTTTTCACTGGAAAACGGCCTCTTCATTTGATTTTCAAGACAAAATAGAAATTAAAAAATTCGTATTTTTATCATTCGACCTATTTTTTACGGGTTGCCCCAGTTATTAGTTTCGATTAACACAAATTTCGAAATTTCATACTTTGAGCAACGCATAAACTAATGAACATCTACAAAAACATTTCCAAGTGGAAACAAGAACGATTACATGTTTTACTCAGCCCATATCTAGAGGGGTGGCGCATTGGCTATAACTACTTACAATTACTTTAGTTTAGCACCCAAGTAGGGTCACCGATTCATAAAGTGTGACTTAAGGGACACAGTAACCGGTTAGAGTAATTACCGAATACTTTAAAGGAACCAATATGAAACAAGATGTTAAGTTGTGAATGGTGTACAAAACTACCATTAAGTCAATGATTTGATTTTTGGAATTTCCGTTAGTTGGTAAACACTGAGGGTTTACCTAGGGTAGTTGGAAAACCCAGATGTTACACATGGGTTACAGAATCCTGGGGAAACAAAAGGCGTATGAACCTATTGTTGGCCACCGGCTATCATGGGACTGCATCTGCTAAAGTTGTCCCGTTGACTTGTGGATTCGACCTCTAGGTCAAAGGCCCGAGGAGTGGCCCTCTAGGGAAGCCACATGCCTCGGTTTGCGCACACGGGCAGTATCCCAGCCCTCATACAAATAGGATGACAAAGTGTGGCGCATATGTATTTGGTGCCCTCTTGTACCAGTATATATATTCGCTCAAAGGGCTGGACTTTAATATTTGACCTCTCAATTGAAAGTAAACTGTACCACGTCAATGGGAAATTCAAACATGAGACCAAAAAGGGGTTAAATTATTGGTCGAATCTTGCCCAATGGATAACTTGTGTTTCCTGAAAGAAAATAAACAAAATGGACTATAATCACCCAAGATGATTATGAAATCGAGACCTGAGCAGTGCTTGCTGATTCAGTGAAAATTAAAGACTAACGGAAATTACTGTACTTAGATACACTGCCCTACATCCAAAATCAAATTTGAGGTTTACTCGTCTTAGTACAAATCGACCAGGGATAAATGCACCGGTACAATCCGTGCCATTTAGAAGTATAGAAACCAACTGATGCCAGCTGAAACCAAGAAGTCGAAACGATTATTTGCATAAGTCTATTACAAAACCCACCCATGGATCCCTAAACTAATTACAAAAGGAAGTGCATCTCGAATGATAGAAAACAATGTTAAAGCAAAAGTCATAGCTGATTATTTTGAGACGATGTTTACACATGCTCTTAATTTTAACTTAGGATTAGCCCCACATGCAACTAATGAATGTTGTTTGTGAAAACTTTGAAATGAAAAATGTTGCTTCGGGATTGGGTTGCATTGAAATTTAAACTAATGACAGGAAATGAAGTAGTTGAGCAGGTCGACCGCTTCACTTATCTTGAGTCTCATCAGCCCTTGTAGTCTGATGGGTGACGCAATTTCAGCACGGATACAGAACGCTCTACTAGCTTTTACCAACTTGCGTCATTTATGGCGTAGGCGAAATATCCGTCTATCAACCAAATGACACTTTATTGTGCAGCAGTTCACTCCATCCTACTTTATGGCAGTGAAACATGGTCGGTAAGAGTAGAGAATATTCGTAGGTTACTAGTATTTGATCATAGGTGTCTTCGAAGGATTGCTCGTATATCCTGGAACCATCGAGTAAGTAACATAGTTGTTAAGAAACGGGCACTAGGTAAGGATGGCAAATCAATTGATGTAGTGGTGGAACTTTATCAGTTGAGATGGCTGGATAGTGTGTTACGTATGTCCAACCACCGACTGCCACGACATGCGATGTTTCATGGTGTAGGAGCAGGTTGGAAGAAAGCTAGGGGCTACCAGACCAAAACATGGCACAAATCCATGAAGTCACTCACAAGTGGACTGAGCCATGTTGGTAGGTGTAGACTACCTGGTTGGGATTCGTGAGACGACAGCAACCGATGGCTAGAGACCTTGAATGACATGGCTGAAAATCGTTTGCAATGGTGTGAGCAGGTGCATCCACTCTTTGTGTTCTCCGAAATTATAATCTGAATCCTTCATGTAATTTTCTTTTTTCTCTTTCCAAATTTATTTCACTGGATTATACTCCTTGAATAACATCTTCAAACCCTAATCTTTCCGATTACTACTTATACTTTCATTACCTCTACCACAATGAGATTTTAGTCGACAATTGCATATGTGTGCTGATGTGGTATGGCAACTTGAACTGATGTACGTACGTACGAAGTTCTATGTTGTTACTGGCTGACTGGAAAAACTTCAGATGAGCGTTTGATAGGGTGACGCATAGTAGGTTCCTATTGAAACTGAGAAGTTTCGTTTTTGGATCCGCGCTTAAGTGGATCAAAGACTTTTTGATAGGCAAAAAGAGATTATAAATGCTCTTTGAGGGAATTGATGCTTCGTGACGTACCGCGAGGTATCATTTCAGATCTTTCGGTTTTTAAATCAATTTGAGTGATTCGTCGATGCTACTTTACGCAGGCAAACTAAAGATCCAGAAAGTGACGGAAGATGACGATGTGGGCACTCCAGACCGGTCTAGACTCCCTGATAAGCTGTTCTAAAAGTAGCCAACATCTATCATTTTCATCCAGTCTATAGACACGTCGGACATGTTTATGTTGGTTTTGTGAAGCGTCAGTGCCCCTTGTCTTGTCTCAATGAATTATGGGTGAGAGTTACGACATAAGTCTACGGCTTACTACTGACCAGGGTTAGAGGGATTTGGAACTACATGTGTTTCGACTATTTACTAAGTTGGATACAGATATGTTATATACGGTATATACAGGTCATATAAAGTCCAAACTAAAAACTGTATTCAGGCCACAAACATTCGTTCAAAGTAGTAGGCAGCTTTCTGGGAAACTTCGGGACTGAGGCTTACCATACAGACCTGAGAAGTCTTTTAGAAACTTGAAGTGAACTAATTTTGATGTACAGGATACTAAATGAGTTTGGATCCCCCTCCCACAACTATGCCAGGATAACTCATGGGAAACAAAATTGAGAAGACGAGAACAGACGATATCCCCTAGGCATCACAGGTCCTCCCATTGGGTTGCCAACTCTTAAGAACCACTAACTGAAGGAGTGTCCATATTTTTAATCAACTTATTGAAGAGAATTTACACTCATGGAAGCTTAATAAAAACAAGCTAACGTCCCACTTTTAAATTTTGGGGAAAATTCTATCAGTTTAGGGAAATTCTCCAAACTTTAGGGAAAACCCCAAAATAAGGAGATTGGGGCAAAATGTTTGGTCAACAGTGTTCAACAGATAAATCTAAATGTGTCATTCGGTACATCAAATGATGGACTTTATGCTAAATCGAAATTTATCGTTTGATCGGAACATCTCAGAGGATATAGCGGACGAGTAGAAAAGCCAAGAACGAACAAAATACCCATGGCATACAGGTTTTCACACCGAGTCATCAATACTTAAGGTTCCAATTGGAACCTGCTGCCCGAAGCAGTGGTGTCCGCACCTTCAATTGACTCTTTCAAGAGAAGACAGGACACTCACAGAAGCACACTAGAAAAGGAATAACAGGCCGTAGGCCTTCTGTTTTTACTACACAAATCTGAATCTAAACAAGTTGTGTTTGCGTGTCTGTAGCCAGTGGTCTCCAAATGTGACAAACAGGTTATTTAGCAACAACACGAAGTAAGACTTCCCTTGAGGAACATTCACCACCGCCCCTAAACTACGTAGTCGGAATGAAATACGTTTACATGTAAATCTTGGAGATTCACGTTACTGTGACACCATTACAACCGACAATATCATAGTCATCTACAGGCGAAACATGAATGGTTACCCCTAAAGTAAAGAACCTGAGAAATGAACGATATTTGGTATCGACGGGAAAAAACAAAACAACTTACACGAAGCAATATGTATGCCCCAAAGCCGACCAAGATGGACCCCGGTAGCGCAGATAAACAACCAGATGCTAATGTCATAAATTATTTTAAATAAGTACAGATAAATTATGAGAAGCTGATTTTTGACGAATTGAGGTACGCAATCTAAATGGGTTGACGATCCCTCTAAGCAAAGATAAAAGATTATGAGAAAAGAAATGGGGGGAATAAGTGATAATTCATTGAGAAGCCATTCTGGGTCATTATGAAAGTATCACATCACTTTTTTAAAAGTCATAAAGATGGTAGTTGGGCAGTTACATATTTCGGGGAATCTGCAGGGAATGACAATCTCAACCACTGAACACTAAATATGTTTTATTACGACTATTTTTATTTTAAGATTGCTATCTAATTCTAAACTTTAAAACTGATTTTGGGTCCAAACTTTCCCAATTCTTGTTATTGTATCCTATTTTCATTCTAGTTACCAGTCGCTAATTTGAATTATCAATCTGTAAACCTGTTGTGGAGATTATCGCCGACTAAATAACCAGACTATCCCAGACAGGTATCCAATCCCTCATTTACATGATTTTTCTTTAAATTTACATGGAAAACAGATTTTTTCAAAGTTAGATCTAGTACGAGCATACCATCAAATACCGATGGCGCCTGAAGATATCGAAAAAACAGCTGTAATAACACCTTTTGGCTTGTTTGAATTTTTGAGGATGCCTTTCGGACTAAAAAACGCCGCTCAAACCTTTCAGAGATATATGGATGAAGTAACTAGAGGTTTGGAATTTGTATTTGTCTATATCGACGACGTTTTAATCGCTAGTTCTTCCACTGAAGAACATGTCCAGCATTTACACACGCTTTTTGAACGTTTCAAAAGTTATGGTGTTGTAATCAACCCTTCGAAGTGCATATTTGGAGCCTCATCTCTGGAATTCCTAGGACACCATATTGATTCCCAAGGAATTAAACCGCTTGAAGAAAAAGTCAAAGCCATCTCCAGCTACCCAGAACCAACCTCAGTAAAATCACTACGTCGTTTTCTGGGAACATGCAATTTTTATCGTCGATTTCTACCAAATTGCGCCGATGTACTACAGCCATTGACAGATTTACTGAAAAATGATAAATCAGGTACCAAGAAAGAAAAAAACCAAATATTTAAGTTACCTTCTGATGCTAAAGTAGCATTCGAAAAAGCTAAATCCATGATTGCTAATGCTACCATGCTTCAACATCTAAATACTGACCCCACAACACAGTTGATCCTATGCACAGACGCTTCACAAAAAGCCGTCGGGGCGGTATTACAACAGCGAGTAAACAACTCGATTACCCCAATCGCCTTTTTCTCCAAGAGATTATCACCAACACAAGAACGTTATAGCACTTTTGGACGCGAACTCTTGGCTATGTATTTAGCGGTAAAACATTTCAGTTTTCTGTTACAGGGTCGCGATTTCATCATTATGACGGATCATAAACCCCTTTGCCATTCTTTTGGCACATCGTATGACAAACACTCGCCACGAGAAGCAAGACAATTGGATTACATCTCCCAATTCACTACAGACATCCGGTTTATCAACGGTCACTCAAACATTGTCGCTGATGCACTGTCTAGGAGAGATATCAATATGATGGTACGCAATCATGACATCAGCCTTGAAACTTTGGCTAAACTTCAAGTAGACGATGCAGAGTTGAAAGTCTGCAAAGAAAAGTCTAGCTTAAACCTCAAACCTGTACCAATTCCGCTTTCAGATGCATTCATCATGTGTGACACCTCAACAGGCAGCAATCGTCCGTTTGTCCCACATGCCTGCAGACGAAAAATATTTCAGCACTTACACGGTCTTTCACATCCAGGCATCAGAGCAACAACAAGGCTCATCACTGAACGTTTTGTGTGGCCGAAAATCAACTCGGACGTTAAGCGTTGGACACGTAGCTGCCTCCAGTGTCAACGCAGCAAAATACAAAAACATACTATCAGCCCGATCGGCGAATTTCCTATTCCCGACAAACGTTTTCAACATATTCATTTGGATTTAGTTGGGCCACTGCCCCCGTCCAATTCCTTTACCCACATTCTCACCGCAGTAGACAGATTTACAAGATGGGCCATAGCCTGCCCCATAAAAGACACTTCCGCAGAAACGATAGCTGGCGTTTTCCTTGAGCGTTGGATAGCAAATTACGGAGTACCTTCTATCGTCACTACAGACCGTGGTCCCCAGTTTCAGTCTATCTTGTTTCAGGAATTTACAAGACTTCTGGGCGTGAACCACATCAAAACAACAGCTTACCACCCAGCAGCTAATGGCATGGTTGAAAGATTTCATCGCCAATTAAAAAGCTCGCTGATGGCCCAAGATGATACAACCAAATGGAGTGACGCATTACCACTTGTACTCCTCGGTATTCGTTCAACCATAAAGGAAGACATTGGATGTACAGCCGCCGAGTTAGTCTATGGTACAACTCTAACGTTACCTGGCCAACTAGTCAACTATGAACCTACAACGCCAGGAGAGACTACTCACTTCGCAAGTCGCCTATTACAAACTATGCAGAATATTAAAGCAATACCCCCTCGTGAACACAACAATCGAGTCCAACTTGATAAAAACCTTGAAACGTGCAAATTTGTCTTTGTCCGAGTAGATACGGTTAAAAAACCATTGAAACAACCATATAAAGGTCCATATAAAGTAATTAAACGCACACAAAAATACTTCATCGTCAACAGAGATGGCAACAAGCAGACTATTTCTATAGACAGAATAAAACCTGCTTTCTGTGAAGCTACTCAAGTCAAGGAAGACAACGCCGTTGATAATCAACCCCTCCCACCAGCGACTGAACAACCAATGGAGGATAAAAAACTTAATACTAAGCCCCCTTGTTTAACACGCTCCGGTAGACCTATAAACAAACCCAAGCGTTATGTCCATTTCGTTGATTAAAAAAAAAGCAAAACACACACCTCTCTATGTCACACACTACTAATTTCACCCAAAAAATTTTTTTTTCCTTTTCACAGTGTACATAATCACATTTTTCCACAATTACTCGTTTTGTCAGTTTTTTAAAAAAAAAAAATTTTGTTTTGTTTTTGTCACACTAATAAACGAGTAAACTCTGTTTAGTTATTCATTTATCGTATACAAACATAAACAGTTCAATTTTTTTTGGCTCTTTAGCATTTTTACACATTATTATTATCATTGTCAGCCAACCAAGGCATTAAATGACAGTGTCTTCATTTTTTTTGTGTGTGTGTGCTTATTATACTATGCTACATCTCTACTACACGTCATACTCATCTCCACATTTTTGTTGGTTATAACTGTAAATATTATTTTTGTATACATGTATATATCACACCCTTACATTTTTTCTATTATAACCAGTGTTACCTCCGGACACTCTGGGGGGAGCTATGTGGAGATGGACCTGTCAAGCTTATTTTGTAAATAGTTTTCAATGTTATTTGTATTTACTTTGTCAACCTTCCACTGTATGTATATTTAACATTAAATGACTGTAACTGTTGTTTTAGTAAATGACCTTGAACACACTTTCCGTTGTACTACTACATTGCGTGCCATACCGCTGCTAGCTAACAAATACAACGCTTCTCGCACACTCATCGTTCTATTTCCATTTGTGATTGAGATATCCGAAGTCTAAATCAAATTCTATCTTCATTTATAGACTGTAACCGAAATATATCACATTCAACGTTGGATTATATCATTAGAGAGTTCACCAACTTGTTCAGAATCAACAAACATTTATAATTGTGGATTTACTTTACTGGACCTAATCCTAACACGCGACGTCTGATCAATTTAAGTAACGTCCCCAATTTTTATCGTATTTGTGACAATTAATTATATATATTAATATTACTATTGATTTTAATAACTTTGTTTATATTTTTTTGTGTTCATATCTGTTTGGTCCACCACACTGTCAATCTCATCATGGAAGTCAAGATATTTTTGGGTATAATTTAGAAGACCACCAAAACGTCCATGAAAGCCAACAACTCGTTAAACATCGTGCAAGATTTCATCGAGGGATTATCGTGCATAGTCAACTTCCCTATAGCAAGAAAGAGATGGACAAAGTCGCTTTAGTGGTAAATCAATGAAAATCGCATGTATCTGATGTCACAAAAAATTATTACTTTTCAGAAGAAGTGGACAAAATTTCACATTTCCTTATGTCCAAATAAGTCCAATCAAGTCTACTGAAAGACTCCTAAAGGAAAACATGTTTTGTCATGGATCCAACACAGTACCCAAAACTGAACTTCTAAATTTTCCACTTCGCTTTTTCTTTAGTATATCGAGGCTCCAACCTAGAGGCACTTATTATCCATTTAGGCTGGACTTGAAAGCTCTTCAGCGGTATGTAGATCCCAAAATAAATATTCCTGTCGGTCCCCGACTATGTTTCTGACCTCATTAATCTTACTAAACACATCCTAGCTGAAGGCGTTAGATCGCGCATGTGCATCAGGTCACCATTGCGTACTCCCTTGAAACACATCCTTCTCAACAGCTAGTCAGACTAAGTCAAGCACTTTTTGCCACTACGAATACCTTCCAAATGTATCTTCGAACCCCTACACTCCTGGCTTCTGATTTTACTGGGCCGGGATCTTTTGATCAGAAAGGATAAACTCCAAGTGTTCTTCATAGAAACCAGTATTTAGTAGAGTACTGAATACATATATGTCATCAAATTCCCAGTGTTACCATATACTGGTGGTATGTAAATCTGGAGCGAAGCACTTGGAGATGCATCCGTGCGTGCACTTCGGGTCAATCTGAACGTCCTGGTTAGCTGGTCTAAGACCTAGTTTATGCGTATCATTGTAAAGATTAGAGATGTGAAGAAAAATAGCCATTGCATTGGATAATAGTCGGTTTCCTCAGTTTTGTCCCACAATGATCCATAGGTAACGGTGAGTCATGTTCTGAAGACCGATGCCCACTTTCATGGATCACCGCCAAGATGTTCAGAATCCTACCGATATTATGTTATAAAAATAAGCACTCAATTGGATGGATCCAAACAAGTTATTAGATCACAGCAGATCTTTGTACCTGACGTGATAGACTCCTCAATAATTTCTTCTATTACTGCAGGCAGGCATAAACAATATTTTATGTGAGTAATGCCATTCATATATTCGTCTACTGACTGCTGAAGCGTGTGTATCTAAGTAGTTTGACTGCATATCACACCGCCTTCTGATTTCCGTACCTGAGGAGAGGGTAAATATTAGTCTAACAAGAGATGCTTCCTTGTTTTAGAAGAAATATTTTTATATGCTCGTTAACAGATCAGCTGGGGGTCAACTGGAGCACTGCATCTCGAGGTGCGACAATAAATCCATGGGAATTTGAGGTATTTGTACAAACTAGTGATTCTTTTGTACTTGGTTGCCCGCTGATTACGATTCCCAAATTTATTCATTTGTGTTCACATAGTTCCATTTAACTTAAATTGCACTATTTCTGGAATTCCTGGTTGGTACTTTAGTTTGAATTCTCCTAATTATCATACTGACTTTACGATGGAGCCTATGTTTGAACAATTGGACAAACGTTCAAATTCTGAAGCTTTCAAAGATTACATGGAAAGGTTTGAAATCTGGAGTATCACCAGGAAAGATGTTAAGGATGACAAAACTGTGGCTTACGTCCTTACATTCATCAGAACGGATGCCTTCAGTTTACTATAAACGGGCACTTTTAGATAAGTCTATTTCACTTCCCTACGCAACTTTCAAGGAACTACTAGTAAATTATGTAAAATGTACTGATTTCAGTTCTATGAAGAAGCAAAACTTCAAAAAGTGCTTATCCAGAACATCAAGAATTCTACATTACTTGATCGTCCCAATCCATTACATACTAAAGGTCATCCAATTCATTGAGAAGTTGCAAAGCAGGTTACTGAGGTGAGCACAGATTTGGTAAATGCCTAACTAATGATAAATTTCATCTGCATCATTCATGTGTCTTTCATCATGCCAAATCCTTTAAGTTTGGAAATATGGGACACATAAAATCTGTTTGCAGAGCTACAGTTCACTTTGCCACAAGTGATTATAAACTCTATAGTTCGTATTTTATTAGGTTGGGCGATTCTGGTGATCGTTTATCTTTATCCACAATTTCGGAAGGTAATGTCCATAGTCAAAAGCAATTATATGTCCTCCTTGGCTTATTCCATAGCTCTATTGTTGACACAAGTAGTCTAAAGTCACATCTCAGTTCGTAATCAAATGAAACTTTGTTGACCTTGCATAACTCTGAAACTAAACTCCAACCAAAATTAACTCATACTTCACGTGTTATTTGCCAGGAAAGCTGAAGGACCTCGTATTCAGAAAATAGCTGGAACAGCGCAATAAATACAAGTGCATGAAATGAAAGTCAAAAGCATTGTGGGACAAAAGTTTCTAATGAATCAAAGTCTTATCAAATTTTTCATGATAATTCACCAGATATGAGATGTCTTAATGATTCTCATATTTTTGATGAAAATTCTTACAAAAATGAGAAAAATGCGTTGGAGGGGTCAAGTCATGATCGGGAATCTAATGCGATTTTGAATGGATGCTGATTTTTCTCATGATCCATTGTTCCTAAAAGAAATTCCTAATAAATTTGAGGAAAATATTCCAGAAGTATTAAATCCCGAGGTCATATAAAGTGCAATTTGTCCTCATCATACATTTGTTTCTGATGAGAGACTTGATCAGTGTGAAACATGAGTTCTAAGTGATTTCAAACGTGATTACCGTTTGGATGATTTCATATCAAATTCTATTTATCCTCAAATGGATCCACTTGTCAATGTGAGAACTATGTTTCAAATAAAGCCACATTATTTGTAACTTGAGGATATGAAGATCCAACATTATTTCTTGATGAGAATGGTGTTGGAAAATCTATGGTTCAGTTTCTAGATAACAGTGATTTAAGTACACATGCTGGTTAGATACAATTCCAGGAACCAGGTTAGTCTTTTTTCAGTTTCACTTGTTAAGTATAACACTAATTAGTACATCCTGAACCACTCAGTGTCTACATCCAATACGCAGTCAAACAGAATCACAATGAACCTAAGAAGAAGTACAGTCGATTGAAGAAATTTAGATTCTACTTTAAGCTGTGGCACATGCGATAATTTTACGAAATAGTGATTCTTTTGTACTTACGTACTTCTAGATGTTGTGAATTTCATTATTTCGGGAATTTTTATTGAGTAAAACATTTCAAATATTTTTAGTCATCATAGAATTCGACACCAATATTCGTACACTTTGCTCACAATTTCAGCTCCTAGAGAAATCCGTGATTCCATTTGAGGCCTTCTCAAATTTCAACTATGCACAACCATAGGATGTGAAATAATAAATTGTCCGTCTATCAAACAGTCAAAGAATCTTAAGAAATTGATGAGCGGAAACGGGTCATAGGTGAACATCCAAGTTCTGAAGTCATCAGTAAGTCTTACTTAGTCAGCGATAATATTGTGGGTGAAGTGGTCTTAAAAATGTATATAAACTCATCCATGCTACAATTAACACTGGATACACAAGGCGTCATTGAACACGCATTGAGAACAGGATTATGAAGTGACATCCCTACAGTTGGGTCGCATATGTTACACAACATACAAAGTAATGAAACATCAGCAGGTCTCGTCACAGTAGAACTCATCACAAGTGTCAAAATTCTCGCAGGAACTGCCATCCATAAAAGTTGAAGCAGATTACCACATCACAACAAATGAAGACATCGGAGCAGGTCACACAAGTCCAGACAATCTGAACAGTTTTGTTGGTATCGCTGGACGTTTAGCCCCGAATCAAGTTAATGCAGTCAACCATATGCCTGGTTCAAATTGATTCCTAGGAATCTGAGAAACAAACAGCTCTTCCACAGGCTGCGACTGCTGGGGAGAGATACCAAAATGTTTGCTTGTCAGACGTTAATGACAAGGATTGTAGCCCGAACTTTCTAAGGTATAAATGTGCAATGGTTTATGTTGTTCGTCAGAATAAGGTCAAGATGGGACAACAAACTTCCCTGCCTTATCTTCTAACACTCAACAAAACAAAAATCGCGGTATTCGGGCAAGAGATTTACGGTTTGTGTTACAGTAGGAACTGAAATTATTCAACTTGTTAGAAACTTATATTGAATATTACCACTTTCACTGTTTTGGATAAATGTGTTTTGCTCAAAATATTAAGTGGTCTGTTAATTAATTAGTGCCCGTACATTTTTGGTTTGCCAGTTTTTGATTCGGTGTTTTCGCTCCTGAAGCAAAATTTGAAAAATGTTATGTTTGGGTTGATTACTCGTAAGTTACGAATTAACTTTGGTACCCAAACTGGGATTTGGTTCTCTTGTTTCCTGGTTCCTAAGGTAAAAGTGTATCAGTCGAACGTGCTTAAGTAGGGAACTAAGGCAAAACCTGGATACTACAGTTTGACAGTTTTCTTGAGTGCCCATTTTATCGGACATATATCTGGCAACAATTGCGATAGAACTTTCGAAGAAATGTGAATTTCTAGTGGATAAGGATAAACGCTCAAAGATACTTTGAAAGACATTTCTCTGAGTCATGAACAAACCTGAACGGTAGATAATACAATGTTTTTATATATGCTCTCGAGGATTTAGAATCTAGCCATAGCAAATCCTCAAGCTTAAAAAGCAGGTCAAAAGCAGCCCACGAAACCAAATCTGAAAGCGCTACTGTATTTACGAGACATGGAAGACTGGCACAAGACGAACCTGGAATCGCAAAAATTGAATTCGACTGCATACTAAACTCAGAGATTCTCCGTACACAAACTGCGAAAAATCTTCTATGCCTATTTGAGTTTGAGACGGAGTAGAAGATTCATCTCGCAGACAGGTTAATTCACTGAAATGTCATTCTATGAGATAGATATTTTCATCTCGAAACTTTTATTATTCTCCTAAACGACATCGGCACAGACTTCGGGTAGTAGTGAGTTTTCTACATATAACTGATCATTCATCCCGTTAACTTTAATCTCCGTTGATTATTACTGACCTTAAACCTGTCGTTTTCCGTATGTTTCGTTTGATTGTCTTTTCCTTTGAAGTGATTCGTAATTATATATATATATATATATATATATATATATATATAGACACCTGTAGTCAAAGTTCGGTAAATTATGAGTGTCTTCCACCCTTAATGGCCACGGTCCTCAGCCATAAGGCAAAACAGCGTACTCGTTCCTTAATTGATAGACGGATATCTCACCTTCGCCAAGAGTGACGCAAAGTAGCAAGAGCCAAACGAGCTATCTCAGTCCGTGCAGAGATTTCGTCAGACACCAAGTAATTTACTTTAGAGTTCCCTAATGAATATGTGGTCGATGCAGCCTCGACCGGTTCTGAAGTCAGCCTGATTTTCTCGTGTTTGCAGTTCACGAGTCTTTGTTAGGCACCCGATAATTATTGGGGCTAGTATTGTAGATGCTATGTTAGTCAAACTAATCCTTCTATGGTTGTCACAATATGATTTTGACCACTTCTTGCATATTGGGACAATTAGTGATTGCGACCAGTCAGATGGGATTAGGTCCAACTCCCAGATGTTAGCTAAAATATTGGTCAATCTAGTCGCTAAAACCAGACCAAAATCCCTAAATACCACTGGAGCCAATCCATCTGGACCAGCTGCTCTTCCTCGTTTCAGATTATCTATAACCTTTTGAATTATAGCTGGAGTTAGTGGACCTAATTCAATGTTCCATTCAGATTGTTTGGGAACGGAGGGTAGTTGTAAATTAGCCGGAAGCCAGCTGAACTACTCCTTAAAGTGTTCCACCAATCGTTCTAAACGTATGGGATGAGAGCAGAAAAGAGTGTCATCTTTTTTCGAGGCAGAATTGTAGTGGCATTTGGCCATAACCAAACAATCTTCAAAGCTAAACACAAGACAATTAGGGGAAGAGATATTCAATATTTAACGCGGAGAAACACCTAAAGATGAGGGAGGAGGGAAGAACGAATCGAATTAATTCGAGTGGATTGGATGGCGTGGCTCGAACTTGCAGGCGTGGTCCCTGCTGAACGTTACCTTATATTTTTTATTTATATTAAATATATTGTTCTACCTCTAGCCTAATCGTGTTCTCAATCACGTATTGGTAATTGTTACGATGTCGTGAGTTAGTATAGACGATGTTGCGACTTGCACGTAAGATCTTATAGATTAGGCAGTTATATCATGACAAATCTACAATTATAGGATTAGGTTTGTTATTAGAGCAAAACTAATATCATTGGAGACCATAACTCCACAGGCTCACTTACACTTGACCTATTAACTCCAGTTTATTTATTAGTCTTGTGTTGCATAGAGCAGGTATTTATCCGCGTTAAATATTGAATATCTGTTTCACCAATTGTCTTGTGTTCGGCTCTGAGGATTGTTTGTTTATGGTCCAATGCCACTACAGAATTACCTTTTGGCTATCTTGACACTGAGTTCAATTGTAATGGGTATTCTTAAAGTGGTTCTTCTGAATTCAGGGAGGCGCATGCGAATGCATGATCGTATAAGAGCGTGATTGTAGTCCAGACAGGTATTCCAGAACGAGCGACAGTCTACTATCGAGCCTCTTCTACGATTACTGATGGCAATATAGTCTATTTGAGTCCATCTTTGGTTTGGTGCAGGGGGTCTGCATATTAGACGACGTCTCTCCTTATGCTTAAAATAATATTTGCTAAAAATGAATGATTGTCTAAGTACAACTGGTCCGAAATACAAAAATACCCACCTAAATGTCTTTCTGTTTGGTTTACGTTACCTACCTGGGCATTGAAGTCACCTGTTACAAGTAATATGACTGAACGCTTAGCTTTTTGAGGAAGTACAGAATGCTTTCTGCGGAGTTCAACTTTCACTTCATCCTGACTGTAGTCAGTGGGGGAGTAGGCAGAAATGACGAAAAGGCAGTGACCTGTATTCCTATCCTTCCGAATTCTTACAGAGCTATTTAATCAAACAACACACACGCGACTGTTTACAGGGATTCATTCCAATAGAGCTTGTTCTGCCCACATACTTGGTGCTACGTCTGCACCAACCAGTCCGCTAGAATTCGTCGTTCATTCCCCAGATACACGGAGGAAGTATCTCGTCAGCTCCCGTTTTGGCCGGGTGAGGTCAAGTGAATGATCACACTAGGGTCTTGTATGCGTGTTTTGGAGAAACAACATACAGCAATCGTACAGGGTTGTAGGATCCTAATCACGGAGGCCTGTTGACCGATTTGACATAGGATATATACGTTGAAGTTTACAGTGCTTAGGGAGAGAAGGAGGAATTTTATCTTTGATAGTCGAGGTGGGATGAGCAGTGGAAATTGAGGAGGAAAAGTTGTTATGAATACATTGGTCGTGAGTGCCGTTAGAGATAGAATAGTGGATATCAATTCACGATTGTCCGCACCGCGCAATGGTCCTTCTAAGGGTACCTGAAAAGGACATGGGATTATAGTTGGCTTTTCTGGCCTGAGAGCGTGAAGGCAGTGCCCAAGGGACAAGTGCTTGATGCCAGTTACACGTGACCCTTTTGTGGGTAATTTTCATGTTAGCTCCATACTTGTCGAGACTTAACCGCTGACATGAAAATCCGTGGGATAAGGGGAGATGTACATGTTTAGGGACGACTTTTACAAACCACATCATTCTTTTTTGAGAGGGCAGCATCGCTGTTATGTTGATTGTTTGAAGGAAACGCCTTATTGCCATCATACCTCTGTACAGTCAGCAGTGCTATTTTGCCTTCGGACCTTGGGTTTCTTGCTTTTTGTCTTACTGCTCTTCAATCGATCTGCTTCGCGTGGTAGGACGTTGAGCAATGAGTGTTCTAGCTGTATTGGTCGATCAGTTCATCACGACAGGTAAGCTTGACTGCCGCGTCAAGGTAGCAGCGACGGTCAAGCGTAACATAAGATGCAAAACAAACACTTGCTTTAATCTAAGTTTTGACCTTCGAATAACATCGAGCCCTCTACTTTTACTCTTCTACCCCATGTCTATGTTTCCAAACTGTTTATTCAGTCAGTATGTTGCTACGTTATTTTCTATTATTTCTAAGAAAACCTTACAAGCTCGTGACTCTTGTTGTCTAACCAGACGAAGGAAAAGGACACAACCTGACGCGACTGCCGATACAATTTCCAAACGTTTTATCGATTAATATTACCTGGTTTACACAGGAACAGATATTCATAAGTCAGTTATTGTCAATTCAGATATTCCTAAGGCACTTATATTGGACAATAATCACAAAAGTCATTTCAAACATAAGGATGAGATCAGAATGTAGCAAGTTAACGAGGAAACTCCAGGTCCGCTTAAGTTTCTTATAAATGTTGACCTCACCAAAATTAAGGTTGAGATAAATGTCACGATTAGTTTCCTGAACTCTTTTGTCTCATAGATGATTGAAAGAATAAAACGGTCCAGAAATGCAATCATTTTTAATATGTCGGACATTCGTGTTTTAAAATCTATGAAGTCTAAGCCTGCAATAAGACACGTTTTATTTGTGCACAATTCTAAATTGACATTTTGATAAGCATTTTCGGATATTGTCCAAATTCAACAAGTCTGTAGAAGCAAGTGAATTTCTGAATTTCCCGAATGCAATGAGACGAAAACCGATTTTCACGAATGCTCAAAGTCTACGAAAAGTCAGAATAAGTGGCTACAGATCATTAGCGTCAAGGTGCCACATCAGTCCGAATAATGAAAATCATAAAACTAAGGCTGGTATTAGAAGAATCTCTGAGTACACAGATATGTCGCCACTGATAAGTTCTCTAAATCTCTTGAAATTCCGAACACAGAAGAAGCCCACTATGTCAACGATGCTCTCTCTCCCCAAAAATGTCGATTTAGATCAGACCATAAGGTTTTCCTGAAAAGGACTCAGATAATACCCCTGAAATTTCCGTTAGTGTAACACCCAATACCAGTAACTGGAAAACAATTAGCGCCAGAACGATGCCGAAAGCACTAAAAACAATCATATACCAGACATAGGTACGTTTGAACCTTGGAAACAGCCAGAATCATGCCTAATAACGTTGAATTCTCCACAAATTGCAAAGTAACCATGAAGAACGACAAACCTTGTAAACATACTTCTGGAACAAGCTACGCGCACGTCAAATACAAGAATATCTCGAATCACAGACTATTATTTAATAGGGCCCATCGAACCAATAGCCTTCTTAGTCTGGAGCCCATGATGTCTACAATGCCTGTATGAGATGTTATATACAACAAAGATCAGGAGAGATGTCTTACAGTTTTGCCAGCTTCCCTGCCTACGGTGTTAAATGTGTTACAAGTGATGACAAAATTACTGAATTCACACAATTCATAACTTAACCAATCTCACGAGTATTCACTGATTTGCTACTTATGACCTGCTTTTTCAAGACACCTCTCATTTTCTCACTTTTTTATTTAGCGCCTGCCCTTGCTTCAACAATATTAGTTATCTTGAAACCCTTTAACGTCTTGTAAATCCAAGCATTTTTTTACCATGGAGTCGTGGTGCAGATCATATGTTACTAATAACTCCTTGCTCGTCGATAAGTACATCTTTTTCCATCCTATAGATACCCTGGAATGAATGGCGTTACAGTTGTTTATGTTCGCCGTTTATAGAGCTAATAAGAGCCAGAATGCTTTAAAGATTCTTAAGAGAAGACTGGGTAAATCAAAGTTCATAAGCCACAAGCACCACGACTTCTATGCGCTTCAGAACCTAAATAACTTGATTGACAGGAATAATTAGTTCCAACGCAAGTACCTTCCGAGTATTGGAACTAAAGATTTGAGTAAAAAGGTTCGGACTTATCAATACTTTGCATCTTCAAATCCCGGTCAAAATCTAAATCATTTAGTTCAACAATTTGATTCATAACTAACAGAAATATTGTATCCGACCTTGACGCTGTTTATGAACAGTTTCGTGTGAGAGCTTTTCTTATTACAGGGCAACAAAGGGTAAATGTGCTGGAAGAAGAAACTAAACTCGCAAGATGGTGTATGATAGTATTTTACAACTAATCTTTCCCTTTTCGTACCGGACTACGTGGTTCGATTTTTGGAATATATATGCGTTGTTAACAACACAAATGCTAGCACATCGTGTTCTTCCTCCTCACACATTCACTGATCCTGACTTGTGTGCCGTTGTTTTAGATCTTTTCTGCTTCCAAATAAACGTGGGTGACACGTGCTACAGTGGTAGCTGTTTAGCCATGATTTTTCAAATTAAGGCAGTTACTTTGTGTTGGGCAATTCATTCACAGTGATATTTATTGATAATAACAATTTGTAACTAGGAACTACTTCAGAAACAGCGCTACACACAATAATTTCGGTATACAAAGTGACATACTGTTCTGCCGATTTCACTAGACGTGTTTCTATCCCGAGGGTTTTGGAATATCCATCGGTCTTGTGACTGTCTATTAAGGAGGCAAATCATTGTTCTGAATAAGTTTTCTCGTACACAATTAGCTGTGAAATATCTGAATGAGTGACATACAATAGCCTAAGTGTACTACGCGTTGGTAGCGATCTATTTTGCTTTGTGGAAGTAAGACGTCTCATTTAAAAATTGGACATAAGTCTGGTCGAAGAATTGCCCATTCATAGTTCCGAGGTTAGACGTAATGTATCCAGAGTTTGTATTATTCATTTCCAAACATCAACAAATTCCATGGGTCACCATTCATTTGTTATCCAGATTGTAGGTAAAAGTTTACTTGGGACCACACTGGTTAGTTTGGGTATCAGTCATATTTCAGCATTGTTACAACTAACTACTGTACCACGTACTTCAACGACAAATCCTGTCCAGTATCGCAGGTATCCTGAATCTGCATTATGCAAGAACAACTTATGAAGGTATGGAACAGATGTCAGATTTAAATGCTGCTATACATTAAGAAACATTAAATCCAATAGCGCTAAATTTGTGACGCTAGTGAGTTCCACATTACCATATATGTGCTTATAGAGGTATCCTAAAACCCAAGAAGACTATAATCTCACTGAACTCCATAGATATCAAACAGGTTCTGATTTTCCCTCATCAAATGACCGACAATAATCACCCTGACCATTCAGAAAGTATACGAGAAACACGTAAGTAGTTGATAATTAATAGTTTATATATATATATCGGTAACGTTGTACTAGCTGTGTGATGTATCAATGTGAGTCAGGTTGCTGTATTTCCTATTTATTCAGTTCAAAATAACTAAAAACGTTTGTACATAGCGTGTGTTGGTTTTTATTCATGTCCCTGGATCATTGAATCACAGCTACATATGTACATATATGTTGACTATATTCATCAGAAATTGTTGGTATTATCAAAGTGCCACAGGGTCATTGTTCAGTTGAATACATTGAGCTACATGGGGTGTTGTGTTTTAAGATATTTATTTACTCACTAATTTTGTGTACGACATGCTAGTTCTAAATCTCAGTTTGGATTATGCAAACGATAGTCTGTTTAGCCCAAAACATTGAGATGAAGAATTCCCTGAAATCAGAAGCCTAAGATTCATTTCACATGTATCAAACGTTAAATAATATTGTATTACGAGTCTACACTGACATCACATGACTTTAGATTGGGAAATGAAGTGATTAAGTGTAAACCTGTTTATTTATTTTGCGGTGCGTTTATCCCAATGTGATTCCTGTAGAGATAGATAGCTGTGCTTATCAAGTGGGTTTCGGGATGTTTATCAGTGCACGAGTATGATGTGCATCGAACCGATTTGCGCTTCAGCAGTGAGAGCATACAGTGTATACTCAGCAGTGTCATCAGGTATGACGGTGACCCTAAGTTACGACTAAAATTCCGACACATGAGCAGGTTTATTCGTGTCTTTTGTTGAGTCTCAAATCTTATTTTACTTCCCTTATTTGTGATTTTTTCAGTTACATCTTTCTAGTTTGTTTTAGTATCTTCTCACCCATGCAGATCTATGTGTTGTTGCAGCATATATTTACTTGAATCGATGGGCTTTTGTTGAGTTATGTTCCGTCATGTTTGCTCGTTTGTCTTCGTACAATTATTAACCCCCAACTAAATGCAGCTGATTAGTGGACGCTTCATTATCGTATTTTATTTATGGGCTATGTTATTAGCCTAAGTAATTAAACCCAAACGGACAGTTTCTTTAATGAACCAAAGATTCGACTCAAGTTCCTAGTTTACAAAATAGCTGTACAGCGTAAGGGCTATATTCCCTGATGGGGAGCTATTAGAGGGTGTATATTTACATCTACATTCTTACTTAAGCTCGATTATCTCTTCTGAACAACAGACCGCCGACCAAAGGTTTCTAAACAACTCTACTTCGGGTTCTCCTTCCCAGTTGTTGTCATGTGCTATTCATTCTTTTGATATGTGCCTCCGATTCCTGGTGCATCCTGATATTTGATCTAGCCATTCCCTTTTGCCTTGACTATTCCAAGTTAATCCTTCCTTTGTGGAGTTTGATGATCCTCAGAATTTATGCCCTACCTATCTTCAACATCGTTTGGTAATTTCCTCATCAGCTGGAAGCTGAATGCTCTCTCATAATCAATGACGTTGATGCTTAGTGATGAGTTCGAGTCAATTGACTGTTCAACAATAACTTGTACTCATTTGTATCGGTTGTTTGTATATTCTCATTAATGTTGAGGACCGCAATTGATCAGTTTCTTTTGACATATATGCATCCTGTGAGGATTGCCTTGATACTGCTATTAAATGACAGGTATTATAAACAGAGGTCGCGGAGTGAACTCTGAAATGCTGGTACATCTAATCGATGAGTCCCAAGTAGGACGAAACGCGCGTCCTGAATTTCACTGCTAGGCACCATCCACCTCTGCTTATTGATTTGTGTTGTCGATTTGTTTGGCATATGTTCGGTACTCAAGAAAGCCAGCTTGTTCGTCTCTAAGTTGGGCGTCTACTGAACATTCCATTCAGTTTAACAGCGTTCTGTCTAATCGTTTTCTTGGTACTGACAGTAGTGTGATGCCTCTGTAGTCCTCACACTTGATGAGATCTTTCTTTGATATCCCATTTTCCGGCCTATTGATACTTGTTCTTGCTCCCAAATCATTCTGAGGAGAACGTGGAATATCTTTGCAGTTACTTTTATCTCTTCAGTGCCTCAGCTGATATGCTATCTAGTCCTGCTACTTTCCTATTCTTGATTTGTCTGATGGTCTTGCTGATTTCTTTTGTTGTAGGTGGTGTGTCGTCTGTGAACAGGTCTGTGTGTGCTGATTGGATGTTTGGTGAGTTCAACAGTGCTGATTTGTTCCATAGCTCTTCAAAATGTCCTTTTTACTTGTTCCGTTGATCTTGAACTTCAGTGATGGATTCTCGTTTCTTGTTCCTGACTGGTCACTTTAGTTTAATATATTCTCCTACCAGTTTCTCGATTGTATCATCTAGTTCTTTCATATTTCGTTTCCTTGAAGCTTGTTCTGCTGTCGTTCCCAGGTCTTCTACGTATTTCCGTTTGTCAGCTATAGTGCTCTTCAGTTGTTTTTTGGTTATGTATATTCGACCTGTGCCTGTTTCAGCTTGGTTGTTGACTGATATCTTTTTTACATTTTCTTGAGTCCTGATCAAACCGTCCCCAGAAATCCATTCTTTATGGTGACACTCGTTAGGGTCCAGCACTTCTTGACATGTTCAAGTTATTGCTTCTTTAATCTATTCCCAGCTGTTCTTCATGGCGGTTTTCTCTTCTAGTAGGATTTAAATGACTTAGAACTTGTTGCTGAGACCCATCTTCAACTCTCTGGACTTGTCAGCATCACGAATCAAGGTTGTATTGAACTTTTACGGTGCTTCTTACCTAACTGCCACGTGCTTCTTTATCTTCAGTTTCAGCTTGACCACCATTAGGTAGGGATCTCAAACTATATCAGCTCCTCGATTAGTTTTTACGTTTTCCATGGATTCGAATTTCTTTATTAAATAAAATGTGATCGATCTGGTTTTCTATTGTGTAATCTGGTGAAATCCATATAGCTTTATGTATCGTTTTGTAGGGGAAATCGCTACTGCCTACAACAATGTTAAAAACATATAGACTTGTCAGTCTCTATCGCACCTAGTACTGTCCATCCCGACCTGAGCGATTAGCCCCCATCATCATTATGGTTAGGTCTTTTCCTAGACTGTAACCTCTCGTAAAACTGGTCCTTATCATCCCCTTTGTTGTCATTGGTGGGTGCGTCTCAGTGGGTGACATCCATTGTAACCCTTTCCTTTTTGGTTTTAAAGGATCCTTTGCCGATGCTGAGGCCATAAGTCTCCCATCCTATAAGTGCTTCTCGTGCTTCTGTGGACAGCATTAGCGCAACTATCTGTGCGTTTAAGGGGGTGGATTGGGTTTTCTACCTCATGATCAAGATACAGTAACAGCTCTCCTACCCTGGTAGGGACGATAGTGAAGAGAGTCAGCTTCCTCTCTCGGAATGCTCTCACATGGCCATGCATATGCAGCCACTACCAGGGAAGTCCTATTTATTGTCTTCCCGCGACGGGGTATTTTTTACGAAGTTGAGCGAACGAGAAATGAAGGCGCTTTCACAGGACCGGTGGATACAGAGCATCCATCTAGGGAAGTTGGAAAACCCTGATTCCAAACCGATGGCGTACATGCGCTTCAGGATCCTGAGGAGACAAAAAGCCTATGGATTTATTGTTGGTCACCGGCTATCATGAAACTACATCTAATGTTTCTCCACTGCCTTATGGATTAGGCCCCTAGGTCAAAGGCTCGAGGAGTGGGCACTCGGGAACTATCCCAGCCCTCATACAAATCAGATGTTGAAGTCTGGTGCATATATGTATAGTGCCTCCTTGTATCAATATTTGTGTGTTTAAATAAATAAATAAAACTCTTGGATTTAGTTTTTTCTTTCTGGCTTATGTCCAATGAGGTTCATCCATATAGAGAGCGACTAGATCTTATCTTTTTGTTTCTAGCGCTTTTCGTATGATCCTTCCGGTCTTCCACAGTTCCTGAGATTCTATTTACGTGTATTATTTTCTGTTCTGGTTGTCTCAAGGGGCACCAGCCTCACGTCTTCCAAGGAACGTCGATTCTCACCATGCGGCATCATAACTCTTCTGTATGAAGAGCCTTCAAATCCAAAAGCCGAGTTTAGTTGGTTTCAAATGGCTTTCTCTGAATTGAAACTTTGTTGCCAAGTTACCTAAAACTAAAGCTGTTTATAATCTCAGTGGGAGTTTTTTTGTCTTCTGCCTTGAAGTATTCGTATACAAAGCCCATAAAAAGGTCTGGGATATGTCTTATCTAACTCTTTCTTATATAACGATTTTACCTCTAGTTGACTGTCCACAACATCAACAAAATCATTCAAAGTGAGGGTAATTAATGATAAAGCATTTGTCCTGAAAGCATTTAAATAAAATATGGAAATGTTCTACGTTATTAACTTGCACAAATCCTAAGATTCGTTAGATGTCAGACAACAGCAATGGCATAGTGGTTGGAACACTTGGTTTCTAACCATTAGGGTTTGAGTTTCACTCAGCATGGTTTTGTCTGGACAACTGGATGTTATCAACAGCCTTTGTATCAAAAGTACAATTGGCTCAGAATTATGTACCTGGACCTATATCAAGCTTCAATTTTATGTTATTGGATACAACTACTTACTTTTCATCGGGATCCTTCGATAGTTATATGCTGATGTTCCATATAATAATCGATGTTACTGTATTCTTAACTTCCTACTCCCTGTCTCTCAAACACCAATAAATTCACAGTTGAACTCATCTTCTGTTCAATATCTTTTTGCTCTCAGACTAATGCTTTTTCCGAACAATTTTTTAAATTCGAAATAATGTTCCCACTAAAATGTGATGTGAATTGGCTGAGATGCTTTTTCCAATGTTTTTACACAGTATTATTGCATATTTTATATAAATATTGGAGTGAATGGTATATTTCGTCGGAAAATTATTTTGTGAAGTTTGTATTTATAGTCTTATGTTTGAAAGCTTCCATGAAGTATCAAGGAATTTGTCGAAAGTTTGTTAAATTGGTTACCTTTGCAAAGTTAATTGTGATTGTGGTTAAATACATGAGTTGATACAATTGAAGACATTTTGAATGGCATAAATCTAGTCGGATATTTATGTCAACAGTATGAAAAGGTTTGCAGATACGATAGCCGAATGTATCACGGTTAAAATAATTCAAATTATTAACGTTATTTGCTCACTAGTGGCTAACTTCAAGGGGAAATTCCTGGGGTTTTATTGAAAAGCCGTGACCAGTGGAGTTCACTCGTGTTAGGCGCAAGTAAGGTACCCACCGAAGACATTGGAAGATGCTTGTGCAATATCGCGGATCGTTTGAAGTTAGACTTGTACGCCAGTAGACCTCGGCTCAGTGGTCTAGAGGTAAGGGGTTGGTGCACAAGACCCAAGGCCCTGGGTTAGATCCCCGGCTGCGGGGTCGTGGTTCAGTCAGTCAGTCAGTCAGTAACAACTTAGAACTTCGTACGTACGTACATCAGTTCGAGTTGCCACACCATCTTAACACAGAGATGCAGTTGTCGATCCAAATCCCGTAGTGGTAGAGGTAGCAAGAGTGTAAGCAGTAATCGGGAAGATTAGTGTTTTGAGATGTTATTTAATGAGTATAATTCAGTGAAATATATTTGGAAAGAGGAAAAAAGGGACATGAAGAATTCAGAAGATTATAATTTCGGAGAACACAAAGAGTGGATGCACCTGCGCCATTGTAAACGATTTTGAGCCATGTCATTCAGGGTCTCTAACCATCGGTTGCTATCATCTCGCGGTCCCCAACCAGGTAGTCTATACCTATCAACATGACTCAGACAACTTGTCAGTGACTTCATGGACTTGAGCCATGTTTTGGTCTGGCCGCCCCTAGCTTTCTTCCAATCTACTCCTATACAACAAAACATCGCACGTCGAGGCAGTCGGTCGTTGGGCATACGTAACACGTGTCCCAGCCATCTCAACTGATGAAGTTTCACTACTTCATCAATTGATTTGCCATCCTTACCTAGTACCCGTTTCCTAACAACTGTGTTACTTACTCGATGGTCCCATGATATACGAGCAATGTTTCGAAGACATCTATAGTCGAATACTAGTAACTTACGAATATCCTCTACTCTTACCGGCCATGTTTCACTGCCATAAAGTAGGACGAGACGTACTGCTGCACAGTAAACCCGTCCTTTGGTTGATAGACGGATATCTCGCCTACGCCATAAATGACGCAAGTTGGCAAAAGCTAGTCGAGCCTTCTGTATCCGTGCTGAGATTTCGTCACACACCAGACCACAAGGGCTGATGAGACTTCCAAGATAAGTGAAGCGGTCGACACACTCAACTACTTCACTCCCTATCACTAGTTCGGGTGTCGATGTAACCCAATCCTGAAGCAACATTTTACATTTCGAGGGAGAGAATCGCATCCCGAACATGCTTGCATTGTTGCTTAGAGTGGTCAGAAGACTCTGCATTTTGTCAGCGTCTTCACCAAATAAAACTATATCATCAGCATATTCTAAGTCAACAAGTGAACCTCCCGGTAGAAGTTCAACCCCTGGAAATTTAGATGAGGAGAGTGTTATCTCTAGAAGTATGTCGACCACAAAGTTGAACAAGAATGGAGAGAGTGGACAGCCCTGACGAACACCACTTGATGTAATCAATTCTGATGACAGTTCGCCATAAGCTCTCACTCTACCAGTTGTGTTCGAGTAGAGAGCCTGAATAAGGTTTATGTACTTCTTTGGTACTCCTTTCAGTGACAAACACTGCCATAGAACCTTACGATCAACAGAGTCGAATGCCGCCTTAAGGTCGAGAAATACTACCATTGTGGGGTGTCTAAACGTGTGTCTGTGTTCTAGAACCTGACGTAGTGTGAATATTTGGTCTTTACAACCACGTCCAGGTCGAAAACCAGCCTGATTTTCTCTAGTCTGTTCTTCACGAGCTTTGGTTAGGCGTCGAAGTATTAGTGAAGCTAATATTTTAGACACTATATTAGTCAAACTGATTCCTCTGTGATTGTCACAAGAGGACTTTTGTCCTTTCTTATAGACTGGCACAATCAGTGATTGAGACCAGTCAGATGGGATTACGTCCAGTTCCCAAATTCTACCTAAGACCTCGGTTAATCTCATTGCTAATACTGGACCACCATCCTTAAAAATCTCAGGAGTAAACCTGTCAGGGCCTGCTGCTCTCCCTCGTTTCAGACTTCCTATGGCTTTTTCAACTTCGTTAAGAGACGGAGGACCTGCATTAACTTGCCATTCAGGTTGACTAGAGATCGTGGGTAACCGAAGTGTGGCTGAAGGCCAGTTGAACTGATCCCTGAAGTGTTCTGCCCATCGATCCAATCTCCTGGATTGGGAATGAATAATATGTCCATCTTTCTCTGAGATTGTTTCGCTAACGGTCGGGTTCCTAATTCCGGTTTCCTTAACGAGTCTGAACAATTGTCTGCTATTACCTATTGCCGCTGCCTTCTCCATCTCTCTTGCTTTCGCTACCCACCACTGTTCGCGATCATTGCGTAGACTTTTTGTCAGCTTGCGCTTAAGCTGACTCCGCTCTTCACTATGTTCAGAGCCAGGTGGAATGAGTTTCCGAACATCTATCAGTGCGATAGATGCTGCTGAAATCCAGTGTCGCTCTCTAACCTTCTGGTTTACCTTACTAGCAGATATCACTGCTGTTTCCACAGCTTTTCGGATATCATTCCATGCTGCCTCGGGGGGGGCATCACATACATGGCTGCCTAACTGTTTTCCTAGTTGTTCCTGAAATATACTCTTAGCTTGACTATCATTAAGTAGGCCCCTAGGAGGTTTCCTTGCAGCGTCTTTCCTACGTCCAGTAAGACGCAAGCAAATACGTGCACGCACTAGAGCATGATCTGAATCTAAGCATGTGCTCCAGAATGAGCGACAGTCTTCTATCGAGCCCCTCCATCGGTGGCTGATAGCGATGTGATCTAGTTGGGTCCAACGTTGAGACGAATTAGGGGGTCTCCATGTTAAAAGATGTTTTTCCTTATGCTTAAAGTTAGTATTTGCAAGGAACAGGCGATTATCTGAGCATAGCTGCAACAGACGGTCGCCATTATCTGTTCTCTGCGCCACGACACCATAAGATCCACCTAGGTGTCTTTTCCTATCGCTTAGTTTACCTATTTGAGCATTAAAGTCACCGGCCACTATTACTACATCCGAGCGCCTAGCTTTTCGGAGAAGGTCGGAAAGCTTTCTATAAAACTCATCTTTTACATCATCTGAGCTGCAGTCAGTGGGAGAATAGGCAGAAACGACGAAGAGGCAACGACGAGTGTCCCTATCTTTCCGGATTCTTACTGTTCCGTTCAGTCGGACAGCGCACAAACGCGAGATTCTAAAGTCCTAGCTAAGGAAGCCTGCTGTCCTATTTGGCACAGTGTTCGTACGTTAAAAGCTCCAACGTGTAGTTTAGAGCGTGGTTTCAGGAGACCAGGAATAGAGTTCCACGTACTCGAATCGTTTGCCCTATCGGTGCCAGGTGATAAAGAGACATGAGGAGGGTTAGTCATGGAAATAAGAGAGGTATTAGGAGGTGTAGGAAGGATTTGAATGTGACCAACTTGGTCTCGTGTGTTGTTACGGGTATGAGGGCTGATGTCACTTCCCGGCTGCCCACACCGTGGAAGGGTATTTCTTGAGGAACCTGAAAAGGAAATTGGATTAATGTTGGTCTTGACGTGGTTATTCACTACTAAAATGTCTTGTACTTGAAAGAAACGGTCGTCCATGGCTCTCAAGTTCTCAGTGGTTGTCTAATCTAGGTCGGTTTTTATTCTCAATTATATATCAACGTTATTGTTTTCTTATCCTTTTGATCATTCAACATAGCTCGCCTACAACTTAAGCATTCTAATTATTTGTTATATTTTTCTATCTACACTTTGACTATTAATGACGATACTACTTACTATGGTAACACTAGTGCTCACATTAGAGCTACGATCTGTGCTAACACTGGCTGATCCATACAAATTTTCTTTCTTCTTTCCCCAATCTGCTACCCAATCAGAGAGGAAGAGGAGGCAACCGACTAAGCTTGTTTTATCGTAGACTTGAGAATTCACATGAATAAATGCATGAAATACAAACCGAAATGCCCTATCAATTAGAAATCTCAATTTGCTGATAACTAGGTTGTAATTTGTGTATGGTAAAAGACGATATATCTACAGTCATTGACTTTAATGAAAGTGTGGAGTTAGGGAAACATAATATTTCATATTATATACTTAGTAGATACCCAGTAAGATATATATGTACTAGTTCACCGGAGAATAGTTTACAGATTTCCATGTCTCCATTTATCCTTTCATTTCGTAACATTATTCTGTAAAGAAACTAGATAAGGGTTAATTATTTTACCGTATACACATTCTATCAGTTACTCGTAGTTGTATTTTGCATGATTACCATGTATCTTTTAATACAGAAGTTTCTATTCAGTACGCTTCTGATTTGTGTAGTAAGTGGCTATGAAGTTCAGCAGTTCTAATCAACTTCTACAATACTATTAGTTCAAAATAACTTGTGGCTTATTGTAAAACAGTAAAGACGTACTTCGTTGCTAGGTTGTGCTTTCTTTGCTCTTCGATGTTATTTGTTTATGGTAACTGGTATCCTATTAGCATTTTAAGTAACCTGTTGTCTGATTGGAAATATTACGAAAATCTCTACCGATTGATGTATTTTCAGCCAGGAATAATGAAGATACCTTCCCAGGCTTTGTTTCACCATTTAGTATATTCTCAGATCGTCCATCAACTTCTGCATTTGCTAATATTGGACAAATCGAACCTACACATCCTCCAATAGAGCAAAATCAACGGGTAAGATCTTCAGCATAAGCTCCCTAATATTAGTGAAATTTGATTTGAACCATTTTTTTTTAGTATTATATATTCATTATTCACGCTGACCACTGTCATTAATAAATGTCTTAAAGATTATTTATTAGGCACAACTTTGTGGCTGTCATTTTGGTTCTGTCGTTTAATAGTAGTAATATCAATACCGTTAATATGATGAGATTGGTTCATCAGCCGGTCTCTAGATATATATATTCCTGGCACTATACGACTATTGTGAGTCACACATACATTTCAATTCAAGTAACAATTATAGAATGTTGTTTAATTTTACTTACTTTAAAGTACTTCAGTAAGGTGATTACATCTATGTTAAGGTTAATATAACAATGCACCTTGACATTCTGTTTCATCTCCGTCTCCCACCATAAAGAGAAAATAGAGTAGACTTGGAAGAACGGTAGTTGTTCAAATAATTATGTTTCAATATCTTAGTGATCCTGGTCAGGACCCTATGCTCTACATGGGGTGAGAGGCGTAAGAATGAATCTCTTAATGGACCTCATCACAAGAAAACTTTATGGTCGTGGCATTTTAGATAGATGTAACCCATGGTTCATACAAATCCATGTAAATTTAATACGTTTGATTAGATTACTCAATAAAATAGTATCCTACGAAATGAAGCTTAAATTTCGCCTCATCGGTTACAAGAGTAGAGTCTGGTGTGTATGCGTTTCTTATATAAGAAAAGAGCAGAAATCCTTATATTCATTGAAACCTGCAACTTAGCTACCCTATACACACCTGTACCATGCTTCGTGGCAATTCTGTCTTGTTCAAGCCAGTAAATTCGACTAGTTACTAGTTGAACACTTTATCTGTGAAACTATAACCACACACTGAAACAGTACTTGGATAATAAGACTTTGTTGAACACTTGGGATTAGCGTAACATTTTCACTCATTTAAACAATGGGACAAAAGCTCTTAGTTTCTGTATTCTAGGAAACCTGCATGGTAACTTATCATTCCTTTAATTGAGTACGTTATTAGAATTTACGTTTGTCTGATCACCAAGTGGTATGGTTCATATTCAAGTACCTGAAGAATGAGTTAATTCGAATTCTAAATTCTATGCTAGGTTATTACTAACGTAATTAACTGACAAGATGAAATGAAATTCTAGCCGATGACAATGAATCAGACATTTTATACTTCAATAACTTGTAATGATATCCCAGTTGGTTGATTTTTTTTTCACTGTTAGTTGTACATTAATGGGATCTTAGTAATGAATTTTATTTTTGAACAGCTATTTACATTGTGAAGTACATGAAATGGGCGTTAATTACAATCTTCTTTAATTGAAGTATATCAGCACTTTGTCAGATCTATTTTGTTTAAAGGTACCTTTTTGAAACACATTTCACCATACTGTTGAGTCAGTCTGAATGTAATAATCATCGTTGAAACAAGTAAAATCTACTTTTTAATAGCTTGCCAGTTTCTAAAACGTGAATAAATCACATATAAAACACATATAAACATACTGAATAGTAGTAATGGAAAAGTGCAACAGAATGATTAACTAGGATTAACAATCATACATATAATAAGAGTAAAAGTTCCATTGATACCATATCACTTTATTTATAGACATTACTCTAACACAGAGTAGATTCAGTACATTAAAATCTTTCATAGTGAGATTAATGCAGGATGATGGTGATGGTCTACTATAAGATTTCAAATGTAATTTTCACTTCATTTGTGACTGATTAACTGAATTCTCCCAACAAGATGATATTATCTTCGCGGGGTTTCTCCGTATGGGTTCGAATCCCATCCCCTTCGCCACTGTTATAATTTTGTTCTATTACAACCCAGCTATTTCTATTGCTTAGTAGTCTTGGACACCAATTCACTCGAGAAGTCCCAAAATCGGAACACGGTTGAAAATGAAGGAGATTGTATTCCAAATAACAGCGGTAGATGGAAGTAAGAAACACAATAAGAAAAACGATAGTATATTTATAGTTTTCACATATGAAGATTCTAGAGTTTTCTCCAAGTATCGATTAGCGCTGGTCGGATAAGGATTAGCCAATCAGCGTGCGTCAACGCAAACATGCATGGAACATGCTTTAATCCAATTTATGTCGCGCTAACAACTTGATCTCAAGCATTAATGCATTACTATTTACTGAGCTATCGAGTTTAAATAGTTACTAACTCATTCATTGGGTGTAAAAGTTTGTTAGTAAGTATTTATTATTTCTTTTCAGGACTGAAATTAATCAGTATCTGTTGTCATATATTATGTTATGTAATGTATTACATAAACAATTTTTGTTATTGTTATATATTTTTAGCCAAGAACTTTAGGCGAAACTCTAGGCATCAGTTTGGAAATGTCGTCGTCACCATTTCATCAAAATCAAGCACCATCGTCTACTTCATTTAATGAATTTAAAGTAAGCTCCGCTTTGAATAATCGCTTTTTTTCACTTAATATCGTCGAATCTTGATGTTTTTTTCTGAGCTAAGAAAATCAATAATAATATTTTCTGGAAATCTTGAAACAATCCACCTTGATTTGCGAACATGATCAGTCTGATAGATATTAGAGATGCACAGGTTATTTTAGTGAAGACTTGTGAAAAATATGTTAATAATATAAAGAATTGCTCATGTACCCTGGGACCATCGAGTAAGTAACACAGTTGTTAGGAAACGAGTACTAGGTAAGGATGGCAAATCAATTGATGAAATAGTGGAACTTAGTCAGTTGAGATGGCTGGATAGTGTGTTACGTATGTCCAACCACCGACTGCCACGACATGCGATGTTTCATGGTGTAGGAGTAGGTTGGAAGAAAGCTAGGGGCAACCAGACCAAAACATAGCACAAATCCATGAAGTCACTGACAGGTGGACTAAGCCATGTTGGTAGGTGTAGACTACCTGGTTGGGATTCGTGAGACGACAGCAACCGATGGCTAGAGACCTTGAATGACATAGCTCAAAATCGTTTGCAATGGTGTGAGCAGGTGCATCCACTCTTTGTGTTCTCCGAAATTATAATCTGAATCCTTCATGTAATTTTCTTTTTTCTCTTTCCAAATTTATTTAACTGGATTATACTCCTTGAATAACATCTTCAAACCCTAATCTTTCCGATTATTACTTATAATTTCATTACCTCTACCACAATGAGATTTTAGTCGACAATTGCATCTGTGTGCTAATGTGGTATGGCAACTTGAACTAATGTACGTAAGTACGAAGTTCTATGTTGTTGATGACTGACATATCTGAGTTGACATTATTTTTCTGCAAAGGATTATCTTGACAGACAATATATACACAGTAATAGCCATAAATTCTGTAAAGATAGATTTCTCTTCATAATTAGAGTTTACCCAGTGAAATACTTAAAATCAGTCACTCAACTATAATGCCTTGTTCGTTTTAAAATGGTGGATAACATCACAGTTTTACATTTTTTGCATCAGTTTTGTTTTGCTATCAGCCGCAATGAACGAATAGTTACCAAACATTCAAGATTTAATTCCTAATGTGGTGAATAGTCTACAAAATGTTTCTTGATTGATTATTATGTCCAAATTAATAGGAGGACAGTTAAAATCGTTTGGTAAGTTATATTGCTAAAATCTGAATAACAACATCGTCAGTTACTGCAAGTTTATTGGCTTTTGGATTGAGAGAAACATATTTAGCGACCTTGACTGGATCAATAATACAATCGTAACACCTTGTCCAGACGTCTGTCTCACGGTGTTGTTTCGAAGTGGCATGTGATTTGTTTAGCGTCGCCTGACGCATCACTAAGTTGATGGTGATTGTTGGTTCGAATCCAGTTCAGGACTGAGTTTTCTGCTTACGAAATTAATTTCATGCTTTCGCGAACATAAGATCATAATAGGTTGCAGTTAATTTTCCAGTGGTTCTGTCAGATCAAATAAACGATGATCTTTTTTTTTTGGTGGAGTTTTGTTCTCTGAGCTGGATGGTTTAGTCGTGGAGCTTTCATCGATCTTCTGAACGACATCATCAGCACAAAATTCAAATAGAAGACTGCTGATGATGTCGTTCAGAAGATCGATGAAAGCTCCACGACTAAACCATCCAGCTCAGAGAACAAAACTCCACCAAAATCATCCACCTGAGCTACAAATCTTCTCCACCATCTCAAAACGATGACCATATTCAGATATCATATAGGA
The DNA here is from genome assembly GCA_944470205.2 of Schistosoma margrebowiei. NCBI lineage: Eukaryota > Metazoa > Platyhelminthes > Trematoda > Strigeidida > Schistosomatidae > Schistosoma > Schistosoma margrebowiei. The sequence goes on along the minus strand of OX104027.1, from coordinate 5,894,705 downwards.
AGCAATTTCCTACAAGTGTATCTCTAAGCTATTCTCTAGACTGTAGAGCACAGAGTCTTGGTTTAACCAAAGTCAGAACAAGTAAGCTATTTGGCTTGATAAACTTTATCTGTTTCTAAAACATAAATCAACACCGTTAGTATACAATACAAACAATACAGTCTATTAACACGGGAAAACAGAGACATAAACAACATACCGAACAGTAGCTAGAGGATAGGAAAAATGAGTCAACAGGGCAAATATTGTTGTATAATAAACATAAAATTGTGATTGGTGAATAAACTAGACATAGTCATACAAGATCAAAGAAAGTTAATGTGGTGGTGAGCGTTTCATTTTATCATCAGTGAGTTCGTTTATTGATCACACTTTACAATCATGTGTAGGTTTTGTAGACACAGTATACATCAGCAGCTGGAGGTTCTAAAATTATAGTGTGTACGACTTAACTCAGGAATCGAGTGCTGAATACTTCAACAATAAATTTTCATTCTGGTGATGATTTTAAGTGACTCACCGTTTTTAGCTAATTAGAAAAAGGCTGGTATAAATAAAGAGTTCACCAAATCCAACTAGGAAAACTACGAAGTACATATTGTTCATTAATGAAACTCAAAACATTTCAGTATGAATATATTTATGCGAACGTAAATAGTGTTTTGAACTTTCGCACATTTTTTCCGTTTGATTATTTTGAACCCCTGTTGCATTCCTTTGTTCGACTCAGTCACGAATCCGTAAAATTTTGATGAACACAAGTCATTAGTATTGATAACATACATAGAAATTGAAATAAAACCAGAGGAATGCTGATAATCGGAACATAATATAGTATAGAAAAGTTGGGGTTGGATCTTGAACACGATGAGCTCGGTCGTTCTTCTAGATATGTTATTGGTAGTCTTCATATGCAGATTATAGACTGTCACCATAAACCCTATAGAAAAGATGCTTGAAGATGATCTTAGACAATCATTTTTGAGCAAGGTAATGTCTGATGTGATTAAGATCGATCCTTTCTATTTCTTCATTCTGTGAAAGGGAAGTATCGCTCCAGGTAATTCTCACTAACAGGAAACTTTTTTTGCTTCTCTACCTCCGCCGTTGACGGTATGACTTCACAATTCAATCTTTGATTTAAAGCTTTTGTCCTACCACTCCCCACTATGATCTTAAAAAACAAAAGTTTCAACAAATGTCAGGTCATCGAGATAGACCATTCTAAACAATGCGTTAAGTTGAAAATGGCTCCTAAAAATTAGCATTCTTAGTGACTAATTATGATAAATTATCTATTGGAGCTTCAAGCAAACTTGTATGTTCTTTTTAGATTATTAATGATCGGGTATTTTTCATTCTTCAGTTATCACGTTATTACTTCGGCGGTTGAGTTTGCACAGTTGTAATGTGGTGTGTGCTACCTATATTGACATAAGTAGTATATGATGTGAACAGAAGGTCTGACATCAGAGAGACAAGAGGATCGAACCGTAAAGAATGGAAACAGGATGCAATTTGTATGAAAATGCAAGAACAATGAAGTCTGAGTCATTTTGAGACAATTGGTGGACATTTTGCAAATTAAGCATTTCCTTTATGATTGTTGGATTTTACTAACAAGTCCTGTAATTCTAAGTCAAGTACATCCGATTTTCCCCACTGGTGTTCGTGTTCATGTACAGTAGTATTACTGTACATGTGTTCTTATTTTTTAATCTTATGTATTTCATCTTTTATCTCATAGATTTGTTAGTTGATTTTGTCTTATTCATTGGTTTCCTTTAACTTACACTCTAGTTATTTCGCTTATAGTTCAAACTTGAACAATAAACTCAAACAAACAATCATGTCATTATAAATAAATTAATATATATTTGTAATACCGCAATGAGTAGAAAAATTAGATCTTCTGACGTTTCGTGACTTGGTATAAGCTACTTCTTCAGAGCCTCCAAATGCCCTGGTACGGCTGAGAGTAGGGAGAGTCCGCTCACCCTTTCGAAATGCTCTCACATGGCCACGCGTATATAGCCTCTGCCAGGGAAGTCCTACTCACTGCCTTCTCGTGCAGGGGGTGTTGTTCACGAAAATGAGAGGACGAAAAGCGAATGTCCGGTGCTTTAACCGGATTCCAAACCAATGGTGCACATGGGCTCCAGTATCCTGCGGGAACAAATGGCGTATGAACCAATTGTTGGTCACCGGCTACCATGGGAATGCATCTCCTTACGATTCGACCTTCAGGTCGAAGGCTCGGGGTGTGGCCCCCTAAGAAAACGACCTGCTTCGGTTTGGGCACCCGGGCAGTATTACAGCCCTCACACATATCGAATGAGATTTGTGTGGCGCGTATGTATTTGGTGCCTCTGTACCAATATCTATGTGTTGAAATAAATAAATACTTCTTCAGAGAATTAAAAGTGACTTATTTATAGTGAGTCATAAATTGTCAGAAAATCTAATTTTTCTACTCATTAGGGTATTATAAATATCTTAATTGCTTTATAGTAATTTACCCAATGTTCAATTTGTTTATCAAGTCAAACCTTGATAATGATACTCACAATGTTATGTCATTAGTTTATCTCATGGAAACATCAATGAGAAATCGTTAGAATAAAATACTTTTCATTTAAGGAAAAAAACATCAGTGTTTTCCTAATGTTAATTTATGAATTTTTATACACTTTTCTAATGATTTAATAACAATCATGCATAGTGATATGATAATGTTCATAAAGAATATCGTATTCTTTTTTGTTGTTGTTGTTGTTTAAATGTGACCGTTATATACTACTTATTTTTGCTATTTTAGTTTCCTGCTGATACTGAAGGAAAAGATTTGAACTCAAACATGTAAGTGTGTTTTTCTTTTGAATCTTAACTTCATATTTAGTTTGGAAAAAAATATTTCTTGTCTGTTACAGTTCTTATAATTCACTGAATGAATACACTGACACTACATAAAATTGCATAATATTGTGTTTAGTTGATTTAATAGTTCTACCTTTTATTCTATCTGACTATATTAAAAATGTATCCATTCTGTAATGGGTGTTTTACACACACACACACACACGTTTCAATAATTTCAACTTGTAAATAATCAGTTAAATTTATATACAAAGTTAAACTTATACTTTCCCGGCAATTTTCTTCAAAGTACTTATCCATTGAAGATTCACTATGCATTCATTGATGTATATATTGAAACTAATTCTTTCAGTTTATGCCTTGTACAATTACACTACACCAATGGTGTACATGGACTCCAGAATCCTGAGGAAACAAATGGCATATGAACCAATCGTTGTTCACCGGTTACCGTGGGACTACATCACCTGACGTTGCTTCACTGCCTTATGGATTGGACCTTTAGGTCAAAAACTTGGGGCGTCGCACCCCTCAATAAAACCATTTGCATCGGTTTGGGCACTATGGGAGTATCCCAGCCCACACATAAGTCGAATGAGTTATGTGGCACATATCTGTTTGGTGCCTCCGTGTACCAATGTTTATGTGTTTAAATAAATAAATAACACTATATTTATACGATTGTTTAAGCATTTGTTGATGCATAAATTCTGACGTGTATTTTGATGGTAAATGAGTTTGTAATATGATGTAATCTGTGGATATTTTTGTAATTTTTGTCCTTGTTCACATCAACGTCTTGACTACAGTAAGTCTCTTGTTGGCACAACACTTATTTAGTGTTTTCAAGATGCGAAGTAACAGATTTATATACAAGGACGGATAGTGGCTAACAGTGAAATCCAGGACGCGCATCTCGTCCTATCTAGGGCTCGCCAGCTGAATGTACCTGAATCTAGTTGATATTCACCCTGAGACTCGAACTCAGTACTGTTCATTTCAAACACCACCGTGTTATTCACTTAGCTACTACTGAGTCTTGACAGTCACTTGTTTGTGTAATGGGATGAAGTTTAAATTCACTTGGTATTGTTTATTTGAATCTTCCTATTGATGGTTAGAACTGCACATAGAGTAATATATTGTAAGCTTTGGATGAACTATAAATTTGTACAGGGTAGAACCTGTCGAAATATCTACGGGTAGTGAAATTATGTTTCTCAACTGCTTTTCTACATTTCTATATTATATTTATATGATATATCCAGTGATTTTTTCGGAGGTTTGTTCAGTCATTCTGCTTCAAATTAATTTTTATCAATAAAAATAGTTTCTCAAATAACTTGATCATTTTCTAGTTGCATAGTAATACCTTTGAAAACGAAGATGTGATAGCAACTTGTTAACCTCTTAGAGTTGTGTTTCAGATATTAGAATTTATGGTTATTTTGTTTAATAGAAACTATTATTCACTATCTGATAAGTCTTGTCAATTGAACGCTATACTTGTTCCTAAGCTATTCCGGCAACCCACAGTCTAGAACTACACAGCGACTTGAACACCAGAGAGAGAAGACACAAGTATGAGAGAAAACACTTTATCCCAAGGTTCATTTTTGTACAGAAAATCATGGGTATTTATAGATTTTGGCGTCTGTTAAATCAACATCATTTTACAGCCAATCCGATAACAACATATTATGCTACCGACCAATAGTAGCGCGCCACGTTGGAATTCTAGAACGTTCCATCACACTCTGATTGGCTAGGACTCTTCGGCTCCTTGTGGGCCTCTGGAGGCTCCGTTGAAGTTCTCCGGAAGCCGACCCAACACTATCATACAGTCATAACTAACTAACACATCTTGAATAGAACGAATAATAAATGGCTTCTATAGTTTTTCATGTATTTTCATTCTTTCAATTCATTCATTCCTTATAATTTTGACTGTATTCTTCCTCACCGTAATTGATAATGATACTGTTTCGACTTTTTCGGTACTTACCTTATCAGTTTTGTTTTTATGCGATGATGGGGGGTAGGTGGTATGTTGAATTGAGCTAGCTCATATTTGTGCTAGGTTTTATATTGATAACGACTAACTGATTGACCAGGTTGAAATTGCATTACACATCTTAAATTAATTGTCAATAATATTCAATATGTATTTATGTATAATAATTATTATTCAATGATTAGCTTTGGTTCTCAAGGAAAAGAGTCTCCAGACGACATTGCAGATCGTGAATTGGTTATATTTCGTCGACCAACCAATATATCTTCCGGAGAATGTAAGTAACTTTTGATGCACTTTCACATTGTTATATATAGACTACTGGAGATAGGAAATCAAAACAGTTGTTAGACATATTTTGTGCTAATATCCCTGAATGTTATGTTGATAAATTCACTTTCCATTCTACAAGTTTGTGAGCTTTCTAAAGGTTGCGAATATTTCTTACTAATCAGTTTAAATTGACATACACTCAGATTAAGGAATTCCTATGAATATGTCCAAACATCCAATCTAATTTAATTTCCAAATATTCAGAGATACTTTACTTGGAAGTATATCTGTTGAGATGATCTTCAAAATGGGTTGGAAACTCTTTTTAATATCGTGCTCGTAATAGAAGCAATACATTGAAGCTTATTTTTTAGTGTTTTAAATTTCACAAATAATGAAACATATTATCTCCCACAACACTTTAGAGATTAAGTACCGAAGATTTATTGTGTTCTAGGCGTTGATCTTCGTTCATTATGTGAAATACTAGTGGTCATTACTATTCAGTCTTTTATACTGAAGTAGATAATGAGAGGTAGGGGAGGGTTAATCTGTAATGTGTTGTTTTTGGAACAAAGCTAACTACACAATTAAGGACTCATTCCTAAATAACCATAAATACTACTACTATCAGTTACAGAATTTACGGTTATTCATCTCCATGTTAAATTTCTATGCATTTGGTGTTAGATATCAGAAATGAATTCCAAATATGAATCTTAGAAAGTGGAACCTTGATTTAGTTCACTTTAGTTAACGTAATATATGTTGCTACACTTTTGAAAGGAACTATGGTAAAGTGTGATAACGAGTCAAGTTTACAAGATTAGGTTAGTAGGTTTATTTAACTGTCATTAAATGAATGATTTATAATCTCCCAGCCGATAATCTATGAATTCATCCATCATTACCAATTACTGATTTTATTTTCACTGAACTTCCTTAATTTTCTATGATTAACGAGAAGGAGTTGGTGAAAATGTATTGTTATTTATAGATAAATATAATTATAGATATGTACAACAAAATGCCTTCTCATGGCGGAGGTGTTGTTGACGAAAATGAGAGGACGAAAAGCGAATGTCCGGCGCTTTAACCGGATTCCAAACCAATAGTGCACATGGGTTCCAGTTTCCTGCGGGAAAAAATGGTGTATGAACCAATTGTTGGTCATCGGCTTCCATGGGACTGCATCTCCTTACGATGCTCCACTGCCTTGTGGATCAAACCTTCAGGTCAAAGGCTCGGGGTGTGGCCACTTAAAAAAACACCTGCTTTGGTTTGGGCACCCGAGCAGTACCACAGCCCTCACACATATCGAATGATATTTGTGTGGCACGTTTGTTTCACTGACACAATGGGTTACTTTAATTATTTGGAAAATTTGGACGCTTTTTGTCTCATTCATTTCTCTCCCTTTATGTTGATATCAATTGTAATAACGTGAACTATGTACACGAACTGACTTTTAATTACATATAACTGGTTAATTGAAATTACTTTAATTTCAATCTGTATCTTACATTTCTACATCTTTTGCTTCTTATATGTGTCTCATCTACTCTGTAATGGAGTTAAGAAAGAACAAATTCTGATGAGAGACTAAGCAGTAGTGTTTAGTGTAGTAGTCTAAGACCATCAAATTCTTAAGCTTATTTTATTTCTAAAAGTAAATACTATTGAAAAATCAATTAATTAGTTGATCAGAAAATCATGTTCTAATAAACTTTTATTCTTTCTTTTTATTTATTTATTTGTTAACAACTCTGCTAATGAAATAGCGTTTGTTGACGATTTGCCGGATGAATTCTTTGAACACACTGAAGAAGATATACGTAAATTAATGCGTTCATATCGTAATGAATGGTAAGTTGTATAAACCATTTAAAGAATCATATTAAACAATCAAAATTGATAGACCTCTCGCATTATACTTGTGAGGTTAGACGTAGGGTATTAGTGAGTGATAGTAAGTCAGTTGATGTGGTTGTAAAACTCCATCGACTAAGATGGTTGGGGCGCGTGTTACGTATACCTGGACTCCGATTACCACGACGCACAATGCTGACTATTGTGGGAGGCGGCTGGAATAAAGTTAAGAGCAGCCAGTCATTGAAGTCACTAACTTCTAGTCTGAGCCATGTTGGTAGATGCAGACTACTTGGTTGGGGTCCGCGTGACTATGGTAACCAATGGTTGGGGGCTGTAGGTGATATGACCCAGAATCGATCACAATGGCGTAAGTGTATACACTCTGTCTTCCCTTAAAATTGCTTTATATCTTTCTTTCTTCCTGCACTATATCCTTATACACATTATTTCTTTCATATATTACTACCATTTAAATAACTACTATGAATTTGGCATTCACCTTGTTGTGCTAATGAGGTCTGAGAACTTGGACCAATGCATATATGTGCCTGCTCCTACGTTGTAGCTGACTGACTGATTATTCTTGTCATACAATCAAAAAATTTCAAAAAAATCTCAGTTGTCAGTTTTGCTTTTGATGTATTTCACAGAAAGCAGGTTGACTTTCCGCATATATTAGGTGAAATGTGAATGGATGGTATTTTCAAGGAGGGATTATTTGAATCCACTGCTTAGAAATCGACGTTGACATAGATCATTATCCTAATAAATTTGTATATTTTAGTAAATTTGGTTCACTGATATTTGTTTTTCTGTCATTACTAGGGTCATCATATTGAGGTTGTATGTTCTCCATAGCAGCATGGCTATACCGTTCCACCTCTTTTTTGTTTTTCATTACAATTATAGCTTCAAATCGAAATCCCTTTCATCCGTTCACTTTCTTTTTCGTTTTGCAGGGCGGAACATCAACCTCTTCAAACATCGACTATGCGTTCAGAAGCTCGTCATAAATCCTATTCTAAATATTGTCGAGCTATTATTCAATTTCACTGGGTTGATAATCTTATCGTTCAAGCATGTTTCCTTCCTACTGAAAAAGGTTTGTTTTTATAGTAATTTTTTTTCTTAAGACTATTTGTAATTATTTACCTTATTTCATTTTACTTAATGCAATAAGTCATCAGTCCAAACTGCCACATGATGATGGTACAACAAAGACTAGGGTCAACGTCATAATAACTTAAATGAAATACTTCTTAAACTGTATTTACGAAATTCCCCTTTTTTTAAAGTTTCATGTTAACCTTCGATTCTGTTACGTGAAATTAATTCATGATTACAATGAGTAGGGACTTCATCTGCTCTGAATCCATATAAAGAAGCATTTAGATTTAATTTGATAATGTCAGTCAGTCATTATCAATGTACAGCCTAGCACCGACGTGTATTGCTCTAAGTTGCATTGTCGGATTAGCACGACGAAATGAATTAGGTAAAATGTATGGTTTAGTAAAAGTGGTCAGAGTAATGTGGTAACAATGACAATGTAAAGGACTAAGCATTAAGAATAGGGTTTGAAAAGACAGGGTGGAAAGATATATGTGGAGAAATAATCGAATTCAAGATTGAGATTAAGAGAAAAAATGAACGCATCTGAACCATTGTGAACGATTTTATGCCATTTTACCTTAAGTCTCCAACCATTGATGAGCCCCATCTAAGTAGGCCTACATCTACCAACATGGCTCAAATCAACAGTCGGTGATTTTATGGGTTGGAGCTATTATCTTGGTTTGCCCACCCATCGCTTTGTTCTAACCTACTCATACTCCAGGGAATACCATCTATTGAGGTAGGTTGCTACGTTTGACGAGACCTTGAAACCACCTGAAGCCGGCGAACAGAACGAAAGTCAACAAAACAGGACATCTAGCTATTACACTGCGCCCCAACACTGCTAACGATGAATACACCATATAAAAGGCTTGGAACTTTAGGTATCTGATTTAATCAACTGATGTCAGTCAGTAAGTTATCATCAGCATAAAGCCTAGACCCAGAGATGTTTGCTGACCCAAGTCGCAACACACCATTAACTTGATTTACTTCGATAGTACACAATGTCTTACAAGTAGAAACCGCCTACAATCAACAAACATCAACTAATTTATTCAATAAAGATTCACAGGGTCTTCATCTTATCATCCTTCTACCTACTACAAACTTTAACATTACTCAGATACGAGTTATCATATGGCTGATAAGTAACGAACTGTTGTTATATCCCGATAAGAATAATGAATAGTAACTTTGGGGATCCATTTATGGATCGTACATTTGTTAGATAACTAAACTATTCATATTCGTGTTCCTCTTATTATGAGCTGTATTTTGACCTATGAACTATTATATATTTTACCATTCTTGAATTATGCCCTGTCTATTAATCACTACCTCCCTCATTCACAGCCACATTTGGCCAAATCTTGTACAAATGTTGTTTTCTATTTTATGGTACGTTGTAGTCTGTCTGGTCGGTATATAAACTCAGTGTGTTTGAAATACATGATTCATATCGCAGAGGTTCAGATTGGTGTTCTGGACTTAACTGACTGGGCTAGACAGGAACCAGGATCAATAAGAACTCTAGACTGCCCGCACGGGTTTTATGCATCATTGGTTCTATCGATATTTGACTGTTCTCTGATTGTGGGTATCATTAAGTTATACATTAACAGGGCACACAGGCCACAAATTATAACACGAACAAAAGGTATATTCGTTTAAGAATAATCTTTAATTTACTGTCTCCCCATATAATTTATGAAGTCATCTATTTAAACTTCCATTTTTTTACTATAAAGGTTTGGAGAACCCTTAAATGCATAATATCGCTGTAACATGTTTATTCGTATCAATTTCAGGCTTCTCATTAGTATACACTACGTTACAAAGTATCAAATCTAAGAACCGTAGTTCACACTTGAAACACTGTAAAATTCAATCAATGAGTTGATATTCGATGGTTCGTAGTCATTAAATTCATTCAATACACTGTAGACAACGAACAGTAATCGTATAATGTTGTGTATGAACTATTTTCAGTTTCAACTTGTTTGACTAAAGTGAACATGGCTTCAAAGTAGAACTTAAACTCTCTAAACTCTTTAGTATGATATTGGTTATTTTTAGCTCTCTTCAAGTAAGATATTGGTATACCAAGTAGACAACTAGTTTTTCATATTTTCATTATCTAAAAGTGTATGAATAACAAAATGGTTACGGTTATTATCGATCTATAGTCTCATACTTTGTATCTCCACTGTTTAATTGTTGTTCAGACACTTTGATTCCATCATTAACCGTTCTAATGTAGGTTAAGCCTCATAAGTTAATAATGAAGACCTGTGGATTAGTTAATCTGTTGTAATAATCGATTTTTTTCTATACTTGTCTTTCATAGTGTCAGCATTATATAAATTTATTCGTGAGCTGCAAAATTCTACTTGTGATTTTAAACTATGTAAGTTGTTTGTTACATGATCCTTTTGTGTATTGTTGTGTTAAATTACAGTTTTTTTCTTTTTCAATGCTTCGGTTAATGTTAATGTGACTTTTGTCAATCAGTCAGTAACAACGTAGAATTTTGTACGTACGTACATCAGTTCAAGTTGCCATACCACATTAGCACATAGATGCAATTGTCAACTCAAATCCCATTGTGGTAGAGGTAATGAAGGTATAAGTAGTAATCGGAAAGATTAGGGTTTGAAGATGTTATTCAAGGAGTATAATCCAGTGAAATAAATTTGGAAAGAGAAAAAAGAAAATTACATGAAGGATTCAGATTATAATTTCGGAGAACACAAAGAGTGGATGCACCTGCTCACACCATTGCAAACGATTTTGAGCTATGTCATTCAAGGTCTCTAACCATCGGTTGCTGTCGTCTTACGAATCCCAACCAGGTAGTCTACACCTACCAACATGGCTTAGTCCACCTGTCAGTGACTTCATGGATTTGTGCTATGTTTTGGTCTGGTAGCCCCTAGCTTTCTTCCAACCTACTCCTACACCATGAAACATCGCACGTAGGGGCAGTCGGTGGTTGGGCATACGTAATACATGAACCAGCCATCTCAACTGATGAATTTCCACTGCTTTATCAATTGGTTTTCCATCCTTACCTAGTGCCCGTTTCTTAACAACTATGTTACTTACTCGATGGTCCCAGGATATACGAGCAATCCTTCGAAGACACCTATGATCAAATACTAGTAACCTACGAATATTCTCTACTCTTACCGACCATGTTTCACTGCCATAAAGTAGGATGGAGTGAACTGCTGCACAATAAAGTGTCATTTGGTTGATATAAGGATGTTTCGCCTACTCCATAAATGACGCAAGTTGGCAAAAGCTAGTCGAGCATTTTGTATCCGCGCTGAGATTTCGTCACACACCAGACCACAAGGGCTAATGCGATTCCCAAGATAAGTGAAGCGGTCGACCCACTCAACTACCTCATTCTCTGTCATTATTTTAGATCTCGATGCAACCCAATCCTGAAGCAACATTTCGTATTTCAAGGGAGAGTGTCGCCTGCCGAACATGTTTGTATTGTTGCTTAGAGTGATCAGAAAATTGCATTTTACCAGCGTCTTCACCAAATAGAACTATGTCATCGACATATTCTAAGTCAAAAGGTGAATCTCCTGGTAGAAGTTCAACCCCAGGAAATCTAGATGAGGAAAGTGTTATCTCTAAACGCATGTCTGCGACAAAGTTAATCAAGAATGGAGAGAGTGGACAGCCCTCACAAACACCACTTAAGGTAATCAATTGTGATTACAGTTCGCCATAAGCTCTCACTCGACCAATCATGTTCTAGTAGAGAGTTTTTAGAAGGTTAATGTACTTCTTTGGTACTCCTTTCAGTGACACTTTTGTTCTTTTAAATCATTTGATGAACATAAACAAAGAATCACTAGTACTTTTTCAGTACTGAATGAATGACTTACTACTCACTCTAATTATTATCTTCAGTAACACTTATATACCCTGTGCATGAATACAGAATGAATGATAACTGTATAGGTTTGATATAATAAGGGGAAAATTGATAAATCATAATCGAACCAATCAGTAACTTATATGTACTGAACAGACTATCATGAGTTCGTTCTTTTAATAAACACTTCAAACCAAATAAGTATCCATTATTATTGGATAAATTCTTAACAGTTTTCCATATAGATTAATAAAATAATAATATCAAATGGGCTTTGTGTATATTATAGTAATTTCAATAGTTAAGATCATGAGTCAGTTGAAGCTAGACCACCATAGAGAACCTGAAAGCATTGGACGACCGTTTCGTTCTATTGGGAGACTCCTCAGCAGCGCGCATCCATGGCTCGGTGGCATAGTGGTTAAGTGCTCGCGCGCGAAACCAGTAGGTCTTGGGTTCGAATCCCGCGGGGGGCGAGGCCGTGGATGCGCACTGCTGAAGAGTCCCACAATAGGGAGAAAGGGTCGTCCAGTGCTTCCAGGTTTTCCATGATGATCTAGGTTCAACTGACGCATGATCTTAACCATTGAAATAAATCATAATTAATGAAAATTTGTATTATGGCGTATACTACTTATATCGACATAAGTAGTATATATATAATGCGAGTTAGGAATAGAATGTCTAACAGCAGAAGATCGAGAAGGGAAGAACGAGAACATAAAGCAATTGGTATGGAAATGCAAAAATAATGAAATCTGAGACTACTAATAAACAGTTTGCACATGAAGTATTAGAGTTTGGTTTTTCTATTTTACCAAGTAACTCGGTAATTTTGTGCTAAATCTAATTCGGTTACCATCACCTGTGTTCTCCTTCACTACAGTATGAGTCCAAATAAAGATCCTTGTCAAATTAATAAATTAACGACAGATTCTATTGTGAATGAAGTAAGATAATTAAAATATTTTTATTACAATAATACAAGAAAATAGAGAAAGAGAGGAGGGTCGAATAAATTAACCAAATAATCATATTTCCTAGTTGAAAGTTCTATCAACATCGTATAATTGATAAAATATGCTTTAGATCAAACGATTTACACACGAATATATTCAGATTAGTTTCCTCAAGTCTACTGTTTTCAGGATTCATCTAACAGTTGAATAATTATAGATGTGAATAACATTATATATTAGTCAAGTTGATTTCTCTTTGTCCACTGAGTTCATCTTAACCTATTTAAAAATTTGAAATTCACACTATTAATACACATGTACCTCAGAAAACCTAGGGAACAAATAACTTAAGGATTCATTCAATTGGATTCAACCTTGTGACGTCGCTTCACTTCATTAAAGAAGAATAGGTCTTTAGTTCAGAGACTCAGATAATGGTTCTTTAATAAAAGCACTTGGTTCAGTCTAGACATCCAAACAGTGTCAAGACCGTCGCATTGATAATAAAATTTCCCATTGAAGATGGGAAGGTTATGTCACACTGTAAGTAAGTTGGGAAAAGAACATATAATTTACTTGATCAATCTTATTTCAATACTGGTCAGTATGGGGTTAAAATAACAAACATTAAAAACGCTGAACTTCCATCTCATTCCAGTATTGAACTTGTGAATTGATTGAATCTTGATTCATTCACCATTAGTTCCTGGCTCAGTGGTTTGGTCGTTTAAGTGTTCACACGCGAAATCGAAGATCCTGAGCTTGGTTCCGGGTTTTGGGATTGCTAATTCCCTTTTCCTGAGGAGTCCTATATTACGACAAATTGGCTGTTCAGTGCTTCCAGTTTTTCAATAATTGTGTAACTTAGATCAGTTTATGATCTCAATAAAACTGTCTATAAATTAACCAAAATATTAGATTAGAATATAATCTTAGTTGATTAATGACAATAGATTGAACGTATAAATCAGTAACGAGTATGTCAGTTAGATTTTTTCAACTTTACAATTAGAACAATCTTAATCTGACTACACTTTTCCAATGTGTCCTCATTGTCTTTTTCCTTGTCATAAACCAATTTTCTTTCTTAAAAAAAAATAATAGTGACATAGCAACAAAACATATTTCATTCATCGTTACATTTTATATTGTATACTGAAGTTTGGAGTGTTACCAAAATAACTTATATAATCAAAATCTTATATGGTGGATTAGAAAATTGTTATTTATATAAGCCTTAGTTTAAAACCAAAGAAAAAAAAAAAGAAGAAAGAAACAAAGAGAGAAGAGATTATCCATTCAAACATGTAAACACATTTAGATGGACTGCAGTTCACTATTTTAGTAAAACCAAAAAAAAGGTAATAAGTACAATGAATTACAGTCTTATTCGAATTTTGATTAATGGAATATTAAGAGATAGAAGACACTTGACAACTTTATATTCATTATACAATTTGATGGAGGTAACTTGTTATTCTTTTTTTATATTTTATTTATCTAATTTATGTTTTATTAGTCTGGAATTCTTATATTCATTCATAATCATACATGTTCTAACTAAAAATATCATTCATTTTATGAATGAATTGTATTCATCTATAAAACGATATGTATCCAAAAAACTGTCATATTAGTTGTACAATTAGTTTTACAGAATGGATCATTATTGTTAAACAATGTACAGGAAACTTAAGTACTAAGTATCCTATTCATTCTTATTATTTAATAAACTTTAGATACTTAAGCTTTGGTATTCATAGTCTATACACAATCAGTATATGTTTCTTTCTCTCATCATAATCGGATAAATATATTTTTATGGGGTTGTGGAGATTATTAGGTTTTTGATTGAGATTATGAATCGATTGATGTTAGACCACTATTGAAAACCTGGAAGCACTGGACGGCCGTTTAGTCGTATTGTGGGACTCCTCAGCAGTGCACATCCATGATCTCGCGCGCGAACACCTAACCTCTAGACCACTGAGTTGGCATTCAACAGTGTTAATATCTAACTTCAACTAACTCATGAAGTTGCGCGGTCATCTTCCAGTGTCTGAGGTAGATACCTGTCTCTATCCGACACGGAATAACTCCACTGGTCACGTCTTCTCATTATAATTCCGAGAATTCCCTCACGAAGCTAGTCACTAGTGAGCACATATTAATTACCAGTATATAGTTGTGGAGATAATTAGGTTTTTGATTGAGATCATGAATCGATTGATGTTAGACTACCTGCGAGTGGGATCTTGGATGCGCACCACTGAGGAGTCCCACAATAGAATGAAATGGCCGTCTAGTGCTTCCAGGTTTTCAATAATGGTCTAACGTCAATCGATTCATGATCTCAATCAAAATATATTTGTACATGATTTATTGGTTTTCTTTTTTTCCCTATCTAACATCAATAGAATAGTATTTCATTTCATATGTATAATTGATCATCCATTGTTATCTGTTACTTTTTACAGATACTACTCCGCCTAAATTGTTTCTATCTGATACAAATATGACATTGATTGAAGTGAGTGTGGAAATTTTCTTCTATTATACATTTTTTAAAATTTGTTCAAAGGGTGTTTTTCTTTCCGCAAAGATATTTTAAGGAATATTTATGGTATGTGTACCACTTAAATACATAATACTGATTTTTAACTGCATCCTGATTATCCAAAAATCTCTTCCAGTTAAACTGTTAAAAGAAAAGAAAAGTCTGAAACTATCTAAGTCACCTTTACTTCCTAAATTAATGTATGTATAGAAAATAGAAGTATTTATAGGTTTATTTGTAACGTTTGATATTCTGGAAGTTCCTTGAAAATATATTAAAGTTAGTAACAAAGTCATAGTATAACACATTTATTTATTTATTTTATTACATAGATATTGGTACAAGGAGGCACCAAATACATATGCGCCACACAAATCTCATTTGATATGTGTGAGGCCTGTGATACTGCTCGGGTGCCCAAACCGAAGCCAGTGGTTTTCTCAGTAACCCACACCTGGAGCCTTCGACCTGAAGGTTTGATCCACAAGGAAGTGGAGCAACGTAAGGAGATGCAGTCCCATGGAAGCCGGTGACCAACAATCGGTTCATACGCCACTTGTTTCTTCAGAATACTGGAGCTTATATGCACCATTGGTTTGGAATCCGGTTAAAGAGCCGAACATTCGCTTTTCGTCCTCTCAATTTCGTAAAAAGCACCCCCTCCACCAGAAGGCTGTGAGTAGGACTTCCCTGGCAGAGGTTATATACGCGTGGCCATATGAGAGCATCTCGAGAGGTAGAGCGGACTCTCCCCACTCTCGGCCGTACCAGGGCATTTATTCTAAAATTGTCTAAGAAGTTCCTATCAATATTTAGATTCCATGACATACAAAAATCTAAGTGATCTGTATTTATGAAAAGTTTCAAGTAAATTGAATTCAATTGTCTACACAGAATGTTGAATTCTTTGTAGCATGATCTGAACTAATTGTCTGTGTTTGATAGTTGGTAAATAAATAAATAAAAATTTACTAAGATCTATTTCATTTTCAAATGTTATCTGATATACCATAAAATGTGTAGTATATAAATAGCCTGTTTGAATGAACTTAACTGATGGATTGTATTTTCTAAAAAGTAATTTATTCTTTATTTATGTGTATTACATTTATTATTCTTTAGGCTGATTTAGTACCTTTATCAAAAGTATTTTATCATCCTACTGACATACCAGCTGATAATGGTAAGTAGTATAAATCATTTAGTGAGTAGTGTCTGATATCATTTACTCTTTTAAATTATTTGTTTTAAAAAAAATATTTATTTGAACATATAAACATTGGTACAAAGAGGAACCTAATAGATATGTGCCACATAAATCATTCGATTTGTGTAAGGTCTGGGTTACTGCCCGAGTGACCAAATCGAAGCAGGTAGTTTTCAAAGAGTGCCACACCCGGAACCTGTGATCTAAAGGTCTAATCCACAAGGCAGTGGATCAACGTCAAGAGATGCAGTCACATGGTAGCCGGTGACCAACAATAGATTCGTACGCCATTAGTTCACTCAGGATAATGAAGCCCATGTGCACCATTGAATTAGAGTTGGAATTTTTCAACTCCCTTAGGTGGACTCTCCATGTCCACCAAGTAGGCTAAAGCGACGGACATTCGCTTTTCGTCCTCTCATTTTCGTAAACAACAGTAATGGGACTATCGGTTAAGTAACACAGTTGTTAGAAAACAGGTACTAGGTGAGGATGGCAAATCAATTGATGAAGTAGTGAAACTTTATCAGTTGAGATGACTGGGACTTGTGTTGCGTATGCCCAACCACCGAATGCCTCGATGTGCGATGTTTTGTTGTATAGGAGTAGATTGGAAGAAAGCTAAGGGCGGCCAAACCAAAACATGGCACAAGTCCATGAAGTCACTGACAAGTGAACTGAGTCATATTGATAGGTGTAGACTACCTGGTTGGGGACCGCGAGATGATAGCAACCGATGATTAGAGACCTTGAATGACATGGCTCACTGGATTATGCTCCTTGAATAACATCTTCAAACCCTAATTTTTCTGAATACAGCTTATAATTTTACTACATCTAGCACTACGGGATTTGAATCGACAACTGCATCTTTGTGCTAATGTGGTATGGCAATATTATTTTTTTAATGTAAGTTGTAAAACTCCATGATCTTCCGTTAAAAGGGGATTGTATTTGTAAGGTTTTATTTAATTGTTGTTATTTAGAACTGCAATGTATCAATTTCTATCTTTGTATACACATTCGGACCGGATTCCTCCGTTTTCATCTCATTTATTCGCAAGGTTTAGTAAAGTTAAAATGTGGCTAGTAGTAAAATCGAAGAGCTGCGTTTCACCCTATGTTGGACTTGAGTGTGAACATTAACATTAGAATACTGGTACACCTAACTGATTAATCCCAAATAAAACGTTGTATATGTTGTGGATTTTAGTACCGATCCCAATTTAACTCTATTAAAACTTCTGGTTCGATGATTGTATGAAGACAATCTGCTTAGGATACAGATATGTCAACAAAAACTGATAAAAGCAATAGGACATTCCAAATTTTTGTTAATACAAGCACACTCGGACAAGTTAGTGTTTATCTGGCCTAAGTAGTTCAGTGGATAACGCGTTAGCGCTTCAAGCGAAAGGTATTGCGTCTATTTGTCATCATGACCATTATTTTATATGCCGGTACATTCAGCTTCCAAGCCCTAAATAGGATAAAACGTGTGTCATGAGTTCCACTGTTAATCACTACCCAAATGAATTCATGAAATCTATTTATGGTTTGATAATATACATTAATACCAGATCTGACATTTGCTTGTCTATCTACTACAAAAAAAAGTAGTTCGACTAGACTTTTCGGCAGTACACACAACTATACTAGGAGTCAAACCTTTATATTTTGAAACGAACGCGTTAGCTTGATTTTATGAAGTCAAAACTCAGTGATTCGGATTTCGAATTTCAGTAAATTCGTAATTTAGCATGATTATCATCCAGTGTCACTGTTGCCCTCACATTATTGTTGAACTCCACTAATAATGACTTTTAAACATCAAGAAATTCATCTAGAAGTTTAACCTAATGATCTCCGATAGAAACTCAACAGTGAATATACGGGAAATATGTTGGGTCGGCTTCCGGAGAACTTCAACGGAGCCTCCAGAGGCCCAAAAAGGAGCCGAAGGGCCCCAGCCAATCAGAGTATGATGGAACGTTCGAGAATTCCAGCGTGGCGTGTTAGCATTGGTCGGTAGCATAATATGACGTTAACGGATTGGCCGAAATATGATGTTGATTTAACAGACGCCAACATCTATAAATACCGTTGATTTTCTGTACCAAAACGAACCTTGGGATAAAGTGTTTTCTCTCATACTTGTGTCTTCTCTCTCTGGTGTTCAAGTCACTGTGTAGTTCTAGTCTGCGGGTTTCGGGAATAGCTTAGGAATTGTATATAGCGTTCAACCTACACGACTTATCGAAATAGTTAGTAGTTAAGTATTTCTTCTGCTTCTGGATCATTTTCTTAAACATAGATTCTTTCATGTTTCCAACATGTTTATTATTTAATGGATCATAAAGAAATCAAATCAAATATTTGTAAACTGCCATTTCTTTGATTTCTAAATTGTCTTAGATAACATATGTTCATTCCATTATGATTATGTGATCATTGTAAAATGGTAAAGTTATATGACCATTGTTGATAATTTCACTCTTCTCATTCTTAAACTTATAACGCTGTATATTGCAAATAGTCATACACTAACCATTAGTTTACATCAATTACATTTTATTCAGTTTTGGTGATTACATCATTAATATAAGATCAATTTATTCTTATTTAATAAAGTCAAATAATTAAATAATGATATTCTTTTATGGTTTCATTATATAGTTCTGAGATCAGATATATTAGATAAAGCCAATGAAGAGAATCTTATTAAAGCTCAGTCAATTGTTACTTACTGGTATGTTGTTTGTCTCACTCATTTATTTATTTATTAATTAATTATCTGTAATATTTATTTGTTTGTATTTTCATTATCACCTTAATGTAAATTGTTTGGTGATGAGTTGATCCTATTGAAGATTATTTGCTTTCTCTTTGAGGTAGTAATAAGTGATTAAACGTATACTCTCAGCCAAGTATCTAACCGATTATAAATATTTGTCAAATTCTTGAAATCTATCTAAATCCCAATAATGAATGGAACACTTAAAAGTAAATTCTTGTCACTGTGACCAAATATATTCTCGAATCTTAGCACTACTAACATAGTGTTACCGTTGGATAAGAGTAATTCTTCAGAGGTTATAATGATCAAACACAGAGAGTCGTCTAACATTCTCATTTTAGAAGGTTTAAGTTTCACAAACATAGATCGAGATTATTGACACTAATTGGTTGTATACCTGGCTACACTAACGTCATGATGGTTTTAAAGCTGATCCAGATCGGATCAATCTCTCTGGTTCTCAACATAAGTAGGTTGGTTTCGGTTTTCACACCACCAATAGCACTTTCGCATTGACACACGAAAGTTCCTAGTATTTCTAAATGGTTTGGATTTATAAATCCAAAGTCATACTTATGGACACGAATTAACAAATGATTAATTACAATTTGGAAAACCTGTCTGTCATCACAGAAAGATGACAGTTTATGAAGTTTGTCTTGGGCAGAAACAGGTTGTTATCCATGTTGAGGGAGTACCATAATTATCCCTCGTGAAAGTTCCAGAGGTCCAAGAACTAAAAAAAACATTCTAATAGGCGTTAAATAGGATCTTCACAGTATCATCAGAAAATGTAGAATCATGTTTCGCGGTTTCGACTGAATATTTACATATGCTGCTACCATATTTATTATGGTTCCAGAAATTTTCAAAAGCCCAAGATCGTGTATAATTATAAATAATCTCGTTTTTGTATACATAAACTAACCTTGGAATAAAGCTTTTATTCGCAATTAGCGTCTCCTGTATCGCGTCCTAGTTGACATATAGAAGTATTTGATGATATTGGCACCAGCTAGGAAGAAAGTTTAAGCGTGTCTGTAGTAAAATTCATCAATCCGAATATAGTTCTCACGGAGCCGTTTAGACGAACAGCACGTAGACGCCTTCAGCGGGGATTCACTCTAATAGTGCTTGTTCTGCCCTCGTACACCTGCCAGTACTTGAGAACTAACCATCGGGTCGCCAGACACATGGTGGGTGTATCTCGTCGGCTCTCCGTTTTGGCGAGGTGAGGTCAAGTGAATTAGCACACTAAGGTCTTGTATGCGTGTTTCGGAGACACAGCATACATCAGTGGTTCAAGATTCTAGAATCTTAGCCTAGAAGGCCTGCTGGCCGATTTGACACAGAGTGTGCACATTGAAGGCTCCAATATGTAGTTTGGAGCAAGGTTTCAGTGGACCTTGGACAGTGTTTTGCTCACTAGAATCGTTGGCTATGGTGACACTTGAAGAGGAAGCCAAAAGAGGAAGTTTAGTGTTGAAATTCGATGTAGGAAAAATAATAGGAATAGAAGAGGTAGATTCAATACAGTGATATTGAGTGCTGTTAGCGGTATGAGGGCGGTTATAACTTCCCAGTTGTCCAAACCGTGGAAGGGTTCTTCTGGAGGTACCTGAAAAGGACATGGGGTTATAGTTGGTCTTAGTGACATGAGAGCGTGACCGTAGTGCCCAAGGGACAACTGCTTGAGGTTGGTTACACACCACCTTTTTGTGAATAGTTTTCGTATTAGCTCCGTACTTGTTTAGACCCTACCACCGGATATGGATATCCGTGGGATCAGGTGGAGTGTGCATTTTTAGGGTCGACTTTTTCTAACCCCAACCCTCCTTGTGGGAAGGCAGCATCACTGTTATGTTGGTTGTCTGATGGAAACACGTTACTGCCGTAACACCTCTGTACGGTCAGAAGTACGACTTCGCCTTCGGACCTTGGGTTTACTGCTTTTGGTCTATCCGTTCTTCAACCGACCTGTCTGGCATGACAAGACCATGAGGGACGATTTTTCAGCCAGTATAGCTTGATTGGTGCATCACGATAGGCAAGTCCGATCACCAGGTCAAGGTAGCAGCAACCACCATTGAATTAACTATTTCTATGAATTCGGTGTTCATCCTGTTGTGCTAATGAGATGTGGCAACTTAGACCGATGCATATATGTGCCTGGTCTTACGTTGTAGCTGACTGACGGACTGACTGAATACGAATATAGGTTCAGAAATGTTTTCCTGTCGTTCAATATATATTCATCTAATCTCCATCGGGTCCCCAAACAACCCTCTGTGTGTGTGTGTGTTGACGTCCAACCTGCACATACAAGTCTCTTGATAGCGTAATCTGTCTGACAGCAATGAACGTTTTCACTGGATCTGGGTTGCAGTCTGTCGGTCATAGGTGAGGATTTCAATAATACTTGCATTATATGGATTGATTTTACTATTTTACCAATAAACTACTTTTTCCATTAAGCCTATGAGTATGGAGAGTTTAAGAACTTTTACTCAGTTGCTGATTGTAAAGTAATTGATAACATATTTAAGTTTTTGAGCATATTGGATATAGATTCAATAAATAACCCATTAAATTACACTCCCAATATTTTTTGTTCATTTCTATGTAAATAGGATGAAAAAATCACCATCCGACAACTCAATTCAAAACAGTTCGTCTCAAAGTGATATTGACACTCAGAAAAACTTAAGACGCACTGATAGACCTGCTTCTAATTCATGCAGTGTACCAAAGTGGCTGAAATTAAGTAAGTTCTTCATGTTTTCAACTGATGTTTACTGTTTTTAATTATGTAATGGAACTTTTATTCCGTTGAAAATCCCACTCGTCAAATTCCAAGTACACACCAAATAATTGTCGGTAGGTAGGTAGTTAGGTAGGTGGCAGGTGGGTTGATGAGATTATCTACAATTGTTTCTGGTATTTTATGCTCAATGTTCTTGGTTAGATTGTTGAACTGACATGTATTTAAGAGGTGATCAATGTAACTGTATTAGTCCATATCACATTTTATCCTGCCTTCTTTGTTCGAGAGTCACTTGTACTGAGTTAAATATACTAGGTTCTACAAACCTTATATTCTTATTATTTATTCTGTTGAACGAAGTTCAACTTATTTATAATGTGAACATCGCGTTATTTCAAATTTATATCTATTATCACTCCTTACAAAAGTTTAATTGAAATCTTGAACCACCTAATTCTCCTCCGGATATCTCGGATTAAATATTGTCACTATTCTTTCCAGAGATGTTAAACTTAAGCTATTGACAATACTCAAATTGTTTCCCTTTATGACTGTTTAGTAGGCAAAGAGAAAATTGAGTTAATATTATGGCTACCATGTCTTTGAACAGCTTTTGTTTTAAATCAAAACGTGTTTGTTTCTTTATCAAAAATTTGTAAATTTCGTCTTTTATTCATTTCTCATTTTCATCATTTTTTTTCTCACTTCTTGTTTTCTTCGTTAGAAAAGTGAATTCAATGAACCGTTTTATTCTGCATAAAGTACAAATGCTTCGTCTGACGTTCGATTATCCTCTTTGGAGGGTATAGAAAATTCCAGTGCTTTGCACTGTATTTTACGAATTCCGTTTGCTTTTCTTTGGAGAGATGCTTACAGTGTACTTTTTTATTTTGACATTGTTGAAAATAAATGACTCCTAATGCATTTGATTTCTCATTGACGCCTGTTCCGGTGTTAATTAATTCACTAACCTCATCAGGCTAAATTCCAGGTGTAACAATAGTTTCAGTGAGATCGTGAACCGATCAATGTTAGACCATTATAGAAAATATGGGAGCAGTGGACAACCATTTCGTCGTAGAGTGGGGCTTCTCAGCCGTGCGCATCCACGATTTTATTTATTTATTTGATCACAAACATTGGTACAAGGAGGACCAAATATATATGCGCCACATAGATCATTCGATTTGTGTGAGGGCTGGGATACTGTCCGGGTGCCCAAACCGAAACAGGTGGTTTACTTCGGGGGCCACACCCGGAGCCTTTGACGTATAGGTTCAATCAACAAGGCAGTAGAGCAACGTTAAGTGCAGTTCTGTTGTAGCTGATGACCAACCATAGGTTCATATGCCACTTGTTTCCTTAGGATCCTCGAGCCCATATGCGCTATTGGATTGGAGTCGGGGTTTCCCAACTCGTCTAGATGTACTCTCCGTGTGCACCAACCACGGTTAGAGCACCGGACATTCGCTTTTCGTAAAGAACAGTAATATAGCGAGAAGGCAGTGAGTGGGGGTTCCCTGGTATTGGTTATATGCACGTTGCCATGTGAGAGCATTTGTATAAGGAGAGCTTACTCATTTTTCTCGACCGTATTAGGGCATTTGGGCGCATCCACGATCTCTCGTACGTGTTCAGTCACAGTAAGAAAATTCATACAGTTCCTACTCATCAGGAACTGGTTGTTGTCGTTATTGGTTTAATAAAATACTATATTGGGTCTGGACAAATTGATTCTTCAACTATGAAACACAAGTACACAGTGCTCTTTTATATAATTTATTAGTAATAGATCATATTGGTAAGTGATAATAATGAATCACACCGTTTTATAAATAATACAGTATCAATTTTCGGTACGTATCAAACACGAAATTAAATAGTAATGTACTAATTATGCATTAATGATTGGAGAAAGATTATACGAAATTCTTATTGTCAATCGTAGCGGTGGAAACTGTCGGATTAAGCAGATGCTTACTGGTATAAGTACATATCAGTTTTGAAAATAGCTCCTCACCTCGAAGTATGGTAGACACTAGATTCCGACTCATTCATATCGGTTTCAGTGTTTCCTTCCACTCTAATCGAGATTGAACACAGGAGAGTCAGTAAATCGAGTTTACTGTAAACAGAGAAATTTCTTGTAAATAAGCATTATTGCAGATATACAGAGCAGTGAATATAGTAGTTTCCAAACAAAAGTCGCTTTTAGGAGAATATCCGTTAGGAAGTTTGTTTGTGGAAGGCGCTTTTAAAGAGCTTTAATGGCAGTTGTCCATTCGTGTTCTCCCTTCCTTTTTCCTCTTTCCAATTTTATTTCACTGGATTATACTCCTTGAATAACATCTTCAAACACTAGGCTTTCCGATTACTGCTTATACTTCTACTACTATGGGATTTGAATCGGAAATCGCATCTCTGTGCTAATGTGGTGTGGCAACTCGAACTGATGTATGTACGTACGAAGTTCTACGTTGTTACTAGCTGACTGACTGACTTTGTTGTGGCTAAGACAAAATCATGTCTGCTAAAGTATTCTATTATCAGAAATATTTCAAATTATCGTACTGTAAAAGTAAAAAAGGCTTTCTTTTCAAATGTTCAGCTGTGACCTATGGACAAATTCCATTTTGTATTCTTTGTCAATGATTCAGTAGTTTTAGTAAATTTGAAAACGTGAAAGGAAGGCTCCATAAAGACCAATCATTTCAAAGTAATACTGTAATGAACATTAGTTGCTGTGTCTCAATTTGTCTATAGTACTGATATCATTCAACAGGATATCGGTTGTGTGATTTGGATGGCTTTCGATTCCGTATTATCCTAACACAAATTAGTAAATACTCTGGTACGTTGTCTTCGTAAATTGTTACTTAAGTGATGAATAATAGTTTAAAAAAGTAAACGAGTCTTCTATAAGAAACATTGAATGCTAAGTGCTTAGTTTGATGGATATGAGAACAGCTAATATGCTCCTTAGTCTTCTATTCAGAAAGGTTAGTTTGTAGGATTGTTTAATTTTTTTTAGAAATATACCTGTAAATGATGAAGCGTGTTCATGGTTCTGGAATAACCTTCTTTCTATCCTATACGAGAATGAATTAAGTCTGTACCTCCCCCCCCCAAATAGTTTAAAAAGTAAAGGAGTCTTCTATAAGAATCATTGAATGGTAAGTGCTATTATTACATAGATTACTCATATTTATTCTTACAATATTACATCACATTATTTCTCCAGTCGATTACTTGAAGTAATGACCAGTAGAGTTCAACCAGATTTGTTGTGTGATAGTAACTCACTGTAGACAATAATGGATGTGTCGTTCAATTTCGTGGATTAGTTGAAATTAGACATTAAAACCATTGGATTCCGGCTCAATGATCTAGTGGTTAAGCACTCGCAGGTGAGCGAAATTGTGGATGTACACTGTTGAGGAGTTCTACAATAGGACGAAACGGTCATCCAATGCTTCCAAGTTTTTCATGATAGTCTAACTTCAATTGACTCATGATTTCAATCATTGAAATTACTTCATTGTTTTATATTTTTCTGTCATGTCAATTTAAGGCTAAAAAGTTTTTTTTTTGTTTGTTTCCAGACTTATTAGAATTTTTAAAAAAAATCAATAATCAATATTCATAAATCAAAAAAAAAATTAATTTTAAAATATGAAAGTAGCATTTTTAAAACTAAACTATGAATGACTCATCAGACTGATTTTATTGATTTTTATTTTAATACAAATCAATAATTTCAATTTTATTAACAAAAATGGTTAGTGGTTAATGATGGAATCTTATCAAGAGTATTTTATTCTATTTATGATTTTCTTTACTGAATGGATCTAGATATTAAACTTTGTTAATATTTATTCTGGAATTCATTGTGTTATCTATTTAGCTATTACAATTGATCAATCTTTTATTGATGGTATATGTGCATATTGCTTTGATATTGCTTTAACTTGCAAGCATTCTAAGCAAAGATGGATTTGAGTACCAGAGTGAATATCAACTCTGAGATGCTTGTACGTCTGAATTAGGGCGAAACTGGATCTCACTGTTAGCCACTATCTATCTTTGCTTAAAAAAAGCCTGTGACTTAAGGCTATATCAAGGCAATCAACACAAGATGCATGTATACCAATAAGAGACTGTTCAATTACAATCCTGAATAACAATGGGTAGATACAAGTAAACAAATTTTTTTTAAAGTTTTTTTTATTTATTACTTAAACTGATAAGTAATGAGTAGTTTTTGTAGTGTAAGTTGAAAGTATTTATACTGTGAAGATTTTCAAACTGTTCAATTATCTCATCTATATACTCATTCATTATGAATATTTTTCAGTTTAATAAATTAGAATCAATTTTATTGTATGACATTATCTTACACTAAATAAAGTTGATTATTTTACTATTGTGGTGTGTGCTATTGAAATCAACAGATATAAGTAGTATATATCATCAATCCAAAATGAATTGCTTGGCAGTAAAAGATTAAGAAGATCAAAGAAAAGAGAACGAGAACAAACAAAAAATGCTGTTGATGTGGAAAAAAATAAACAATGAAGTTTGAGACGATTGATTGACATTTTGCAAATGAAGTAATTACTGTATGAATCACAGATATTACTAACATGTTCTATAATTTTATATTCGATTACATTTGACTTTTACCACATGTGTTCTTGTTCAGTACACTATTCGCTATCTGAAATAGCAATAGCATATTTTTATTAGATATAATGCCATTCAAATATGAAGTTGAATAAATGCCATGCCTATGGATAAGTGTATAGTTTTATCACTGAAATATTTGTTTAGATAGTGATATTTTTTGTGTGAAAAGTATCCGTATAGAAGAAAAGCACAAACAATAAACTGGTTTAGATTCTAACATTTATAATTTATAATGGTTATAACTTGTGGCCTGTATTCTCTGTTAATGTTGTATAACTTAATGATATCCACAAGTAGAGAACAGTGAATTATCGATCGAACCAATGATGCATAAAACCCGCACAAGCAGTCTAGAGTCCTGATTGATCCTGCTTCCTGCCTGTTAAATCCAAAAACAGCATTCTCAACCTCTGCAATATAAATCATTCATTTCAAACATACTCGGTTTATGTACCAGTCAGACAGACCACAACGTACCATAGAATATGAAACAACATTTGTACAAGATTTGGCCAAAAGTAGCTGTGAATGTCGGAGGTAGTAATTAATAGACAGGGCATAATTCAAGAATAGTAAAACGTATAATAATAGTCCATAGGTCAAAATAAAGCTTATAATAAGAGGAACACGAATATGAATAGTTTAGTTATTTAACAATTATATGATAAAAAATATACGTATAGTATTGGTTCATAAATGGGTCCCTAAAGTGACCATTCATTATTCGGGATATAACAATAATTCATATCAACGATGGCAATGGATAATAATAGCATAGTATTGCTAAGTGTAAACCATTGGTTACTAACTAAGCGATTCGAGGTTTAAGCGCTTATTACAAGATCTGAATGTTCAGGATTTAACCTATGGTGGGATCATGAACTTGTACTGATACAGAAGTATACAATAGGTTGAATTAGCCGTTTAGTATTTCTTGATTTTCAATGGTTGTCTAGCTAGAATCAGTAAGCGACTTGGAAATTTCATTTCAATAAGCTCTTTAACCACCTTATAATAACAAGAATATAGAGATGCTGGGAATTCATCTACATCGTGAGAAAAAAGTGAAGATAACTATTGTGTATAATAAATATTCTCTGGAAAGATTTGACCCAAATATAAGAAACGTTTTAAAAACAGAATCACAAAACGAATTTAAACAATAATGAAATTCAGTAAATCTGTAATCCATAGATTCTACGGTAGACTAAAGTTCCATAATGAACACACTTTTATGAGACTGATTATGTCATTACCTGGAGCACGAACATAGAATTTTTCTAAAGAATTCAACAGGATACTGAAGAATATAGCTGAAACATGTGATTACCTACTGAATTCTTTTAAGTAGCTTTTAGCCAAGATCAAGTATATACAACTAAACAATTATGAAATAGTGACTTTCTTTAATGTCGAAGCTCTATTTACCACGATAGCAATACAATTCACCGAAGACACAATATTGAAACTGCTCACCATAAATAAGCAGCTCTTAAAACACATAAAATATTATAAACACAATTGGCTGAATTACGAACAGTTCAAGTGGACTCCAACAAGATTGTTTATATCAGGACTGATTGTAGATGTTGCTATGCAAATGGCAAAAGTTATAGTTTTACTAATAATCAATGCGAAATCTGTATACACATTATGTGTAAACAATGTTACTGTTGGGGTGATCCAGAAAATTGCTTGCAAAAGACAAGCAAGCATCAGGAATCACTAAGAAGCGTCTCGTCCAATTAGCGTTCACTTGAAGTTTTTGCCAAAAATATCAAGGAAGTTGTTGGGGATGATAGATCCCCAAACTCATATTTTTAAATTTTATCTTATCGATCAACTTATTGATTAAATGTTTAAACATTTGTATTGGGGTCAATTGATGAACTGATCGATTAAATGTTTGTATAGCAGTCAGTTTATGAACCTATCAATTAGATGTGCAAATAGGTCAATTGATGAACTATCGATTAAATGTGTTTAAAATTTTTCTATGACAATATCGATTGTAAATATTGTATAAATACGCGTGAGTTGTGTGTTTGACTTGACTTGTTAACTGCTGTGTGTCTGCAGAATACACCTTACCCAGACTTCTTGATCGAGTTAGCAGAGTTGGGGGACAACGAACCAGAATAGCTATCGAGTCGCTGAGTCACTGATCCTTCGTTCCGTTGAGTAAGACGCACCAGTAATAGCATTCAAGCGAATAACAAATCATAACAGAAGTGAAACGTCACATGTAGAGGTTCTCATTGGTTGGCAGCTACACTGCTACTATGTTTAGTAGCATTCCAGAATATTCCAGCGTCCCAAAGACATCTAAAATATTATAAAAACCCTATATTTTGTGTATTAGAACGAACCTTGGAGTAAACTACTTCTCGCATACTTTGAGTTTTCTCTCTTGTTTCCAGGTCGCTGTATAGTTCTAGCTTGTGGGTAACAGAATAGCTTAGGAGACGAATATAGCGTTCAATCCTCAAGACTTATCAGTTACTCTCAAAAGACATGAACTCAAAAATACTGTTATCAAAGAACATGTTTAATGACATCAATTTTATAAAAGAAAGAGTTAGGAAACAAAATCCCTCTTAATTAGCAGAACCGACACTGGAATTCCGGAAGCACAGGTAAACATGAAACTTAGCTACACAGATAAAATATTACGTTTCAATATTAATAACCAAACAGAGCATAAAGTTACTTGTATACAATCACTGTTGAGAAGCAAAAGAAGATAAATTTATAAAGTAAACAGCACAACTTGTCACATTTTGTTATGCTAGACAAAGTAGAAACTTTCCCCATCTACGCAAACGCTAACAAACTCTCAATAAAACCGTTTAACTCATCACTGACAAAATTGTGGATCATGGAAACTAAAAGAAATTCGGAAAATTTCTTTAAGCATAAGATTCAGGTCAAGCTACAATCGACCTGAATATTGTTATAAGCATAGGTTATCAGTCTATTTGAAAAATGGTCAGTTCAATAAATTAACAAATATAAACTTATCGGGACAGATAATCGTAATGAAGAGATGAATAAGGTTAATGGGATTTCTCAAGATAACCAGATATAAACAAGGTCATGAGAATGGAATGTTTTAGCATTTGTAGAATCATTAAACAGATCATATCTGTTTGATGATGTATCGTTTTTTGATCTGGATGGTTTTTTCATAAAGTTTTCATTGTTCTTCTGAACAATATTATCAGTACAAACTTCAAGTTGACCAAACAATCCAGCTTAGAGAACGAAATTTTACAAAAAATGATCCACTTGAACTATAAATATTCTGTGCTATCTCAAGATCATTTCTATCTGAAGTCGACACTGATAATTGTTAGGCAGATCCAGAAAATTTCTCGAAATAACAGTCAAGAAAGGCTCTGAAAACACTGAGAGGCATCTTATTCAATCAGCGTTCACATGTCGAGTTTCTGATTGGATTACTTATACTGCTACCGTGTTTAGTAGCATTCCAGAATTTTCCGATAACCCATGAACATCTAAAATACTATAAAAACCCTTTGTTTTCTGTACAAAAACGAACCTTTCGAGTAATGCGTTTCTTCCATCTCTCACGCCTTTTCTATCGTGTTCAGGTTGCTGTGTAGATTTATCCTGGGAGTTACTAGAAGAGCTTAGGAACCGAATATAGCGTTAAATTAGAAAACTCATCAATAATGTTATTCAGAACGAGAATGAAATCTTCGTAAATAAACTATCCAGCTAAGAGAAAATACAATAATCAAGAGTTGACTTTCATTATGAATTAAATCACCTATCAACCAATATAGACATTTTGAACAATAATAGCTTATCAATGAACTTATATTAGAATGTATAGTTGTCAATGGCTTGACTTTATCACCATGGAATATAGGAAAAATTCGAACATTTTCGATCATTTTTTATTGTTAAGTATTATATCATGTTGCTTCACGAACGAACCATCCAGATCAGAGAACGATACATAATCAAACAGATAGGATCTGTTTAATGATTCTACAAATGCTAAAACATTCCATTCTCATGACCTTGTTTATATCTGGTTATCTTCAGAAATCCCGTTCACCTGATTCATCTCTCTATTACTATTGTCTGTCCTGATGAGTTTATATTTGTTCATTCATTGAACTGACCGGTTTTAGAATAAATTGATAACCTGTGCTTATCGTAGGTGTGCACTGCAGAGAAATCTCATACTAGGACGAAACGGCAATGCGATCCTTCCAGGTTTTCTATAGTAGTCAAGCATTAATTGACTCATGAATTTATCTATTAAATTACGAAAATCTCCACAAAACCCTTTCTGGAAAAAAATTTTTCATGGTTTATTCCCATACTTTTTATAATAGAAATCTAAGTTAGTTACTATTATTATTATTATTATTATTATTATTATTAATATTAATATTAATATTATTATTATTATTATTATTATTATTATTATTATTATTATGGAATAACAATAATAATAATTTTTTATTTTCACAGATTGAAATCATGAGTCAGTTGAAGCTAGAACACCATTGAAAACCTGGAAGCATTAGATGGCCGTTTCATCCTAGTATGCGACTCCTCAGCAGTGTGCATCCACGATTCCGCACCACGCGGGATTCTAACCCAGAACCTACTGGCTTCGCGCGCGAGCACTTGACCATTAGACCACTGAGCCGGCATCCACAAACCCCTTCTGATAATAATCATCTGCTAACTAGTGACTGACTTCAAGAGATACTCCCGGAGTTCTAGTGGGAAGCCGTTACCAGTGGAGTTCAACCAGGTCTGTTGTGAGATATCAGCTCACTGAAGACAATGGTGTATGGTAGCGCAACTTCGTGGATTGGTTGAAGTTAGACATTAACAGTATTGGATGCTGACTCAGTGGTCTAGTTGGTTAAGCGCCTAGCGCGAGGCTGATAGGTCCTGGGTTCGGATCTCGCGGGGTGCGGGATCGTGGATGCGCACTGCTGAGGAGTCCCATACCAGGACGAAACGGCCGTCCAGCGCTCCCAGGTTTTCAATGGTGGTCTAACTTCAACTGACTCATGATTTCAATCTGTGAAAATTTCTAAAATCTCCACAACCCCCTTCTGATAATTTTTTATTCATCAATTCTATGTAATGATTATCTCCACCTACGCATAAAAATTTGCTAAATGTTTATTGGTTAAATAGTTTCTCGAAATTTTATTGGTTAATTTCTGGAGAGAAAAAAATACTTTAATTGAAAGAAATTGAATTTTTTCAAGCACAAAGAAAAATTGGTTACTTTTTGTTACTAATCGTTTTTTGATTCTTTGGAAATTTTTATATTATTCTTATTATTATAATAATATATCTATCTAATTAATTAATTGTGATTCATAATAATGATCATGGATACAAGATTATCAAGTATACTGTTTTAATGTGATTAATTTTAATGAAATGAATAAATGAAATTATATGTAAGTAAAAAGAGAAAAGGAAATATTTTATTATATTAATGGTTTATTATTAATAAGGAAAGTTTTAGTGATAATAATAATAATAATTTTGGAAAGAAATATTTTATAAAATTATTAATTGTAAGTAAATTGGTTATTTACTTATTTATTCATTTGAACATATAAATATATTGGTACAAAGAGGTATCGAACATATATGCACCGCATAGATCATCCGATTTGTGTAAGGGTTGGAATACTGTCCGGGTGCCAAGATCAAAGTAGATGGTTTCCTTCGGGGGCCACACCTGGAGCCTTTGACCTAGAGGTCTGATCTACAATGCAGTGAAGTAACGTCAGAAAATGTAGTCACATGCTACTGAAGCTCATGGAGATGGGGTTTTTTGAACTTCTCTAGATGGACCCTACATATTCACCAACTAGGTTAAAGCATCGGACAGTCATTTTTCGTCCTCTTAACTTCGTAAAAAACATTTCTTTTGCTAGAAGGTAATGAGTAAAACTTTCCTAGGAGTGGCTGTATACGCGTCGTCATTTGAGAGCATTTTTGAAAGGGATAGCTGATTCTCTCCACCCTTGGCCATAGTAGGGCATTTGTGAACTCGTGAATTGATTATATATAATCTAAAGCATGATGTGAATTAAGTAAGTAAGATATGATGGTTATGTACAAAATTTCCTTATATCGTTGTTCCTATATTGATTTTGTTTGTATATTGAAACATATCAACTTGTACTTATTTTTAAAAAGCAGTCGACATAATTTTAAGCCATATTATTATCAATCCACTTTTATTTACATCAATTAATGATTTAAAATTTTATTTATTACAATATACATAAGTCATTAGTAAGTTAATACAAAATGGAACTTTATTATCTATGATAAGAAAAACTATGCTTACATGATTGATATCTTTAACCGATTGATGTTAGACCATCATTGAAGACTTGGAAGCACTGAACGGCAGTTTCTTCCTATTTTTAAGGAATTCCAGGAGTTCTAATGAGGAGCTCTGACCGGTGGAAGTATTCCGTGTCAGGTAGAGACAGGTATCTACCTCAGACAATGGAAGATGGTTGCGCACTTTCGTAAATTGGTTGAAGTTAGACATTAACACCGTTTGTCAAGTGGTCAAGTAGGTTAAGCGTTCGCGCGCGAGATTGATGGCCCTGGGTTTGAATCTCGTGAGTGGGGTCGTGGATGCGCACTGCTGAGGAGTCCTGCAATAGGATGAGACGGCCGCTCAGTGCTCCCATGTTTTCAATGGTGGTCTAACATCAATCGGTTCAAGATCTCAATCAATAATTCTACTTTACTTTTTATGAAACAATCAGACTGATTGGAAATGATTCATCAAGGATTAATTAGTTTAAACAAAGTACATTAATTGGGCATTTCATTAAGGCCAATGCCAGATACACGAAACTCCTTGGTGGTTAATAACTATCCCAAAGTTAATTTAACAATTAAATTAAAATTTTCAAGTAATATGTACACAATAATCCAATAAATGATTTTTAAAACCAAAAGGCATTTTAGCTAATAAGAATTAAATTGGATTGCTCACTGCACAACAAATAAAATTCTGATTTCAACACTCGAGTGTTTCAAGTTAATTTAACTAATGTACAGGTTATAAACTGTCATTTGATTCACTAAATATCTGGCATCATATTCGATTACTTAAGTAAAACTCTATAGATTACTAGGGATCTGTGCACTGAAACATTGAGCTACACCGTCAAAAGTGATCATTGTCAATATTGAAACATTCAGAAAATCAGGTGTTTCATCGAAGTAACATTACATTGGACAATTATTACATCCTATCTCACTCCACTCACAGTAAAAATTCAACACATGTATTCAATATGAAATTCGCAATGTGAACAAAGTTATGTAAATCACTCGTCGATTGAACAGTTCCATATTCATTTACACAACATCAACAAGCTCTTAAACACAGACGAAATCGAATGTCATTAGGATTCCTATAAAAAACTTATCCATCCAAAGGTGTGAGTGGACATGAAGTAGAAACTTCAAAGCAACTCAATGAGACGTATGGCCTACTACTAAATGTTCTTGACAAGCAGACATCAGTGACATTGACCTCAGATATTGCTTGTGTTGATCACATTGTGAACGATTCAGAACAAACGGACAACCGCCAACAAATCTCGTATAATACACCATCGACAAACAAATTTTCTATTGCATATTCTCCTCAAACCAACTTGTGTTTGGAAACTACTATTTTCACTGCTCTGTATATCTGCAATAATGTTGATTTACAAGAAACTTCTCTGTTTACAGTAAACTCAATTTACTGACTCTGGTGTGTTCAATCTCAATTAGAGTGGAAGAAAACACTGAAACCTAGTTGCATAAACTTCAGCATGTTACGATTTTTCCTCGGTGTTTGTTAAAGTTTTTTGAAATCAAGGACTCTCTTCATGACGAACTGATTGAAAGTCGAGATCCTTTGAAAACAGGGCATAGAAAATTAGATACTCACTCAATTTTAGTTTGATATTTTTTACGACTACAAGTGCGCGATCTCATATCATGGATACTTGAAAGTGGTGGTGTGTGCAACACTGCTCGGTCACAGAGTCAGAATCTAGTGTCTACTAAACTTCAACTTTTTAAAATTTTGATGAATTCGTTGATAATGACTCAGTATACGTTGACGATCAATTGTTCTCTCATTCCCAAATTGCCTAATGTTACTATGCATTACTAGGAATTTATAGATGACATGATAATATATACAAAGTACAAAACAACATTGCATTATAAATAATAGTTTGCTTATAATCAGGGCATAAAAGTTACAGTTGTAATTAGGTTTTATAAATAATTTACTGTACATACATTCATGAAACACAGAAATGAGTATTTGCCTGTGTCATCTCTACCGTTTCAAAGAACCTGAAAATAAATCATTCCACGGCACGAAATAGTGTAACTACTCGATTGTGGCCACATGTTTAGCATTCTTGCGTTCTACAAAACAGTGTAATCTCATTGAGCTTCATTGAAATAATAGTAAAAAAAACAGTATCAGAGTAGGTAATCACGCAATCAGAAATGTGACACGTGACCTTTCACTTTCTAGATGTTTCTGAGATACTCTTATTTAACGCTGAATAGATAAAATGTCTCCTAACATTTTCAGAGCCCCTTTGAGGTTTTTTTCGAAGAATATTCTGAATCTACCCGAAACAAATTAGATTGATAATTTAATTTACTTTAAATGTAATTATTTTCTTTTTTGACATGTTGAACGGAAATCTCATTACTGCTGACAAAGTAATCTGTATTGAGAATTGAAATTTGTTTGAATAATTAGAAATCACGGATCGATGTTGGCTCATTCACCTAGAGGTTAAGAGTTCGCTCGCGAGACTTTAGGTCCTGAGTTCAAATTCTGTATATGGGATCTGTGTTGATAAGTCTCTTACTAGGACGAAATGGCCGTCCAATGCTTTCAAGTTTTCAATGGTAGTCCAGCTTAGATTGACTCACGATGAACTCAACTATGATAATGCTACAACTTCCATAAATCCCTATTTTGATAAATATAAAATAGCTTAAAATCAATTTTTTTTGTTGTTGAAGAAAACAAAATAAGTTTCAAATGTCAACACGAAAATTCACTATTAATTTTTATTTTTTATAAAAGACCATTGGTAATAATAAATAGTAATATCCAACTAGAAATTAAATATTGAGTCACGAAAAGAAAAATTATTAGACAAATAATG
The DNA here is from genome assembly GCA_944470205.2 of Schistosoma margrebowiei. Taxonomy (NCBI): domain Eukaryota; kingdom Metazoa; phylum Platyhelminthes; class Trematoda; order Strigeidida; family Schistosomatidae; genus Schistosoma; species Schistosoma margrebowiei. The sequence continues at coordinate 5,858,446 of OX104027.1, read as the reverse complement.
ACAGTCAAAATAAAAAAAAAACAAAAAATAATGATCATGGCAACTATTATTATTATTGTTTAAACTAATCTCTATTGCTTTGTCCAATCTTTTTTGTATTCCTATGTATAGTTTTCTTTTGTTGCTATGGCTACATAAATTAATGACGTAATAGTTTAAATGTTTAGATTTAAAATAATTTGATTTCTTATTATTTGATTAAATCATATTGTACTTTTATTCTATGACATAGTATAATTATCTCACTTCTTTTGGATTAAAGATAAAGTAAAGGCATATCTTGTAATTGAATTTTGTAGATTCTTTAAATCAATAAATTAGGAATTTTAGACAATCATTGAATATCAGAAAGCATTTAAAGGTCGTTTTATATAAGCTTGAAGCTAGTTAACAAGATACATTTATATACCTTAGAGTGATTAAATCGAAGGCTGTTCAACCTACGAATTAACATTTAAATGTTTGCATTCTTAAACTAAGTAGATTTGTGATACTGAATGGCTACCATTTATTGGTATCAGTGAATTATTATTTCATTTGATTTTATTTATTCGAACATATAAATATTGGTACAAATGGGTATCGAATAAATATGCACCACACAAGTCACTTGATTTGTGTTTGGGCTGTGATACTTCCCGAGTGACCAGATCGAAGCAGGTGGTATTCTTAGGGTGCCACACCTGGAGTCTTCGACTTAAAGGTCTAATCCACAATGCAGTGGAGCAACGTTAGGAGATGCAGTCCCATGGTTGCCAGTGATCAACGATTGATTCATACGCCGTTTTTTCCTTCAGAATACTGGAGCCCATGTGCACCATTGGTTTGTAATCAGAGTTTTCCAACTCCCCTAGGTGAATCTTCTATATCCACCAACCGGGTTAAAGCACTCAACTTTGTAAAGAATAGTAATCTCACGAGAAGACAGTGAGTAGGACTTCCTTGGGAGTAGCTGTATACGCGTGACCATGTGACAGCATATGAAGAGGGAGAGCTGACTTTCCACACTTTCGGCTGTACCATGGCATTTGGGGGCTTGATCAAATTGATAATAATTCATAATTTGTACCTAACTCTCGGATTAATTTCAATTTCCTTCCCTGATTTATGATTAAATGTTTATTTACTCTATTTTTTTATCGCTTTTATGTGATAAGATGGTAATTAATTATTGTGATCACAAGAGGTTAATGATTTCTGAATGTTTGTTTCTAAGCTGTAGAAACTTCGTTTTATCATAATTTTTTTATTTGGCTATTAAAACAGGAAATCGGGAATCATCGTCTTCTCGCATATGGTATATTAATTTCAGTTACCTAAATGTATCAACTTACTTTTAAACAATCGAAATTCTAAAATCATTTCTACAAACAATGTATACTCTATCTATCTTTAAATATTTAACAATGAGTTAATATATACTTACATATAGTCGTTAATGATTAAACCTAACATGATCCATAGTTGACGATTAGTTTGTTACGCTGTCATACTTGTTAAAGTAAACAGTATATGTAATTGATTAAAGCAATCAAGATAACTTTTAGACATTTTCCAGTTTATAGATTTAAACGGCATTATTGATATGTCACTCTGATTGGCTATGACATAATTTATTGAAAATTGTATTCAGAAATTTTAGTAATGAAGAAATATGGAATAATACTTTACTTACTTGCTTACTTACTTACGCTTGTTACTCCCAATGGAGCATAGGCCACCGACCAGCATTCTCCAACCCACTCACTCTATCCTGGGCTTTTTTTCTAATTCCATCCAATTCTTGTTCATTTTTCTCATGTCTATCTCCATTTCGCGACGTAATGTGTTCTTTGGTCTTCCTCTTTTCCTTTGGCCTTGAGGATTCCATGTGAGGGCTTGTCTTGTGACGCAGTTGGGTGCTTTCCTCAATGTGTGTCCTAGCCACTTCCAGCGCTTATTCCTAATTTCTTCCTTCACTGGTATCTGGTTTATTCTCTCCGACAGTTGGTTGTTGCTAATAGTGTCCGGCCAACGGATCTGAAGTATTTTGCGTAGACAACTGTTAATAAACGCCTGTATCTTCTGGATGATGGCTTTCGTAGTTCTCCAGGTTTGCGCCCCATACAGTAGAACTGTCTTGACATTTGTATTGAAAATCCTGACCTTGGTGTTGGTTGACAGAGAGTTGTTTTGAGTTCCAGACGTTTCTCAGTTGTAAATATGCTGATCTTGCTTTACCGATCCGCGCCTTCACATCTGCATCAGATTCACCATGTTCATCAATGATACTGCCCAGATATGTAAAGGTTTTTACATCTTCCAAATCTTTTCCGTCAATTGTGATTGGATTGGTGCATGCTGTGTTGTATCGGAGAATACTGCTTACTAATCAATATTTTCTGGGAAATAATTTCTTTACTATGAATATTTGATAGTTGTGATACAACTCATCATTGACTCTATTTAATACTTAATGAAATATACTTATAATTAAGCTAAAATATCAATCATATTGTCATCCTTTAACGTATCCCAGTATATACGGATGAATACATAAAATAGTGATGAGTAAAATAACATATCGGTATTTGACATAGTATGAGAAATGATAATAAGAATTCAAAGGTAATTTCAAGAAGATGGTAAAATTTTGTAGAATCATAAACCAGTAATGATAAAGATAATAATGTGCCTTATTGGTGGATGAATTCAATTTCCACAAATTTATGCAAAATCTTGAAATCTTCTACAAAGAATTTCGTAGCCGATGCATTTAGAAGACAAAAACTAAGGTTTTTTTTAGAGATTAAACATGCTACTTAGTAAATAGTTGAATTTCATTTAGGAAATCTATAGTGTTGATGTATTGTGTGCTACTTATATCTGTCAATATAAATTATATGTAACACTAATAGAAAGTAAAATATCTGATGGCATAAGGTTGAGAAAATCGTACAGAAGAGAACAGGAATAGAGAGTGATTGATATGGAAAATGAAAGAACAATAAATTCTAAGACAATTGATGGACAATTTGAAAATGAAGTATTGAACGTATGATATTCACATTTTTCCAACTAACTTACTCCTGTTCTCTTTCGCTACATTAGTAACCTGCAGTTTTAACCGGATAGACAGTATTTATTAGAAACAAGAAAAATACCGACAAAGTTGTGATGCTTGGAAAAGATACTAAGATGGAAAGAGATATTGTGGCAAGCCCATTTGGCTACTGTATCATTTGTCTATTCATTGTAACTCAGACTCTTAATTCACTATGTTAATTTCGGTGTGTATGATCGAATGCATGTCTGTACATTAACCCTTAAGCTATCCTCCTATTGGTTGCAATGTGCAGATAATCGATAATTTATCCACACCCGATTAACTCTCAAAAATATATATGGACTTTTAATACACAGACTTACTTTTACACTTGCACTCACTCACTCACTCACTCACTCACTCACTCACTCACTCACTCACTCACTCACTCACTCTGTTTCACCGTGTGCTTGCTCACCGTACGCTTGTGGATTTTTATTAATCATCAACAATAAACCATCTCCGTAGCTGGTGTTCAGGCTTCTCAATAATATCGAGTAAATTCGCAATTCTACTAGGAGATTAAGCCTACCTTAAATACTCAGTTTTAACGGGATATTATTTATTGGAGTCAGATATTGAGGACATTAGCCTCAATATATTGGTTAGCCGCCGTCACAATATCATAGAAATGTTGAATAACGTTTATTCAACAAGTTATTAAGATGTTGTTTATGAAAAGTACTTGACAACGTTTATCTAATAAGAGTTTATTGTTCGATATGAAAAGCTTTATGGCATAGTTACGTTAATGAAGTTCCAATGAATAAACAACACTGAATTGACTTTTAAATAAGCTGTTAATATAAATCAACCTACTTCAATTAATAACAAGGGAATTTCATTTATCTCTCAAAATTCATTAGTTAGCTATCCTGATAATAAATACATTTTGATATCAATAGGATGTTATGAGATTCTGGTAAACTTTGACTAATCTATCAAGAAAAAAAAGGTTTCTATTCAACAAAAACTTATTTACGGTTATTGATTTTTATCAGAAGGGGTTTGTGGAGATTTTAGAAATTTTCACAGATTTAAATCATAAGTCAGTTGAAGCTAGACCACCATTGAAAACCTGGAAGCACTGGACGGCCGTTTCGTCCTAGTATGGGACTCCTCAGCAGTGCGCATCCACGATCCCGTGGATTATTATTGATTTCTTTTTTTTTCTAATCGCTAATCGAGATCTATATTCAATCTAATGTAGATTTTTCAGTACTTCCCTTAGTTGTTATATTATGAAAATCTGAAAAGTCAACTATTTACTGATGAATATCTATCTTGTTCAAGTATATAGACGTCAATTTCTTTAGATTCTAACAAAAAGATTATTTCTGATTTCTAATCCTAATGAAGAAAGTTATATTGAATAAATCATTTCGTTATTATTTTATGTAGAAATGCATAATCAATTTACTGGATTAGTGGCAAAATATTCCCTTGAAACAAATGACAAGTGTCATTTGGGCTCCTAATACATTATTGATCAAAATGTATTATAACATACAAGTAGGTGATCTTTATTTGAGCTTTATTTAATTACCAGTTAACTTTTAAAGTGTACTACAAGAAATAGCAAAGTAGTTTTATATAAAGTATAGAGGAATTGGTTTTTTAAAGAGTAGGAAACATCTGTGAAATTTATGCGAAATATCATTTCAAAATTCATGAGATAGTAACTCATTGATGACAATTGTGGACGGTGGCGCACCGTTGGGTGCCAGCTCACTGGTCTAGAGGTTAAGCGCTCGCGAGTAAGACTGTAGGTCCTGGGTTCGAATCCCGCGGGCAAGATCGTGGGTGCACACTGCTGAGGAGTCCCATACTAAGATGAAACGGCCGTCCAGTATTTCTAGGTTTCCCATGGTGGTCTAGCTTCAATTGACTCATGATCTCAACTATGTGTGTGGTTTTATACGCGTGAAGATGTGAGAGCATATGGAGTGGGGGATCTAACTCTCTCCACTTTCGGCCGTATCAAGGCATTTGGGTTTTTTTCTTAGTTTAATTATATTTGTAGTCAAAAGCAATATATAAATCATTGTTTAAGACAAATTAGAAGTAATAACAGTGGTCAGAGATAGTTGACAGGAAGCATTGATCCACCCGAATTTCATTCATGTTAGCACTAAACACAAAGGTGTATTCATAGATTGAAACATAGTGATATATTCATCAAGATCATACCACGCACTATTCAATGCCACAAATAAATTATCTAGAAAGCTGATGGTAGAGAAGATTCGTAGCTCACTTCTGTCTGAAGTTTGTGCTGATGATATCGTTCAGAAGAACGATGAAAGCTCCACAACCAAACCATCTAGCTCAGATAACAAAACTCCATCGATATCTGGAAAGCTGGCTTTAGTAAACTTATCACTCAGTGGTTATAGTAGATGAACAACTGAGTGAGTATTGTTTAGGTTAGGAGTAGGATACTGTGCAGAGATCGCAAATCGGTTGTTGTGATTTTGAATCTTCATCGACTGAAATTCTTAGGATATATATTACTCAAATCAAACCACAGTTTTTGAAAAGACAACAATGAGGGCAATCTCTTAGACGGTGTTCAGTTTATGAAGACGTTTATTCTTACTTTATTTTGTATTGTTTGTTTAAATCTTCCGATTGGTGTTTAGCACTGCGATTGATCAAGCTTTCATTAGCGTATGTGCATCCAGTGTAGATTGCTTCGATATTGCCTTAATTCACAAGTGAACGATACTGGGTTCGAGTCCTGAAATAAACAACACCTTTGAGATGCAGGTACGTCCAGAGGATGAGTCACAAATAGAACGAAACGCGAGTCCTGGATTCCGTTACTAGCCATCAACTATCTTAGTTTGTTCTTACTGTTGAAAATACTTATGGAAACGATCATGAATCACTTCGTCGTATTATTGTAATACATAGAATATTAAGTCTTGAAACATAAATAGAGTATATTCGATATGGTATTTATTCATTATATTATGAATCTAATCGGTATTACTAATTTCAACATGTTTTCTTTTCTTATTCACTAGATAATAAGAAATTAAATTTCTTTAAAGAAGAAAACTCAAAGAAAAATATTCATTGAATTCTTGATCAAATGAATCAATAATGAATACAATTAATCAAACAGAGTTACAAATGGTTGATACAAACAATTTACAAAATCCTTGTGAAATTAATCATGAATTAACAAAACCATTGGTTTTGTTTCTTAATTGTAAGTTTGTTTTTTTATATTCATCCTATCTCACATTCTATTTTTCACGAGTGGAGGGGGAGGGGGGAGGCGTCGTGTGGAAGCCAGTTTAATGACGGTTGTCAAGTTGTTAATATAATGAATACTTTCTATATTTAAACACGATACTTTATATGGAAATTAATATTCTACAACTATGTTATATATAATTCAATTGATATTGTTTTTACTTGAATCTTCCCATTGATGTTTTAGGACTGAAATTGATCAGTCTGTTATTGGCATATATGCATACTGTGTGTATGCCTCGATATTGCCTTAATTTACAAGCATTATAAACAAAGATGGATAGTGGCTAGCAGTGAAATCCAGTTCGAGTCCCAGAGTGAACATCAACTCTGAGATGCAGGTACATCTAGCTGACGAGTCCCAAACAGGACGAAACGCGCGTCCTGGATTCCACTGCTAGCCACTCTCCATCTTTGCTTATTATGTTATACATAGTTATTTTATTAAGACATTGAAAGTCAGTCACTTCATACTTTAGCATCGGTCAGACTGAGAAGAGAACAGTATGCATGAATAATTATTTACTTCTTTAGTTAAAATCCAATTTTTTCTCCAATATGAAGTTTCTTTCATTGAATGGTTTAACTACAAACTCAACAACAGACTATAATCCAAATACCATTTTGGGCGGCCTGTTTGAGCATCTGGGCTACCTGTTCATGCCATCTAGATATTTCAACAAGTTATCTATTTTTGTTTGTTTTAATATATCATTATGTCTATTAATCGCATTACCTATTCTGCTGCGTTTCTGAAACGTGTACAACCTTTCGTTGTCAAAGTTACAAAAAGCTCAATAAGAGACAATGTGGTTGCTGCTAATATACAACGAAAAAAATGTACATTATTCAGATGTTCATTTAATGAACTGCTAACATCTAACTGGCGATCACTCGATATTTATCGCCAGGACCGACCAAGAATAAAGAAACGGAAACTTGCTGAAATACTTTTTCGCTGAGAATTCTATTTTGTACCAAAAATATTTTATTGAATAAAGCTTATAATAATAAATGCTTAGACATTTACTTGAGTGTCGTACTCTGTTGAAAGTAATAAAATCACTTGAATGATTTAACATTTTTATATGATTAACACTTCTTAAGTTATATTACTTGACAGTCTATGACATGATGAATATTTGACTATTTTGAAGTTACTGGTTAATTCAATGAATTAGTTCGGTGAATATTCAATGTCATTATAGTTCAGTTATAATACTGAGCTGAATCTTCTAAAAACATAATTTATGACAAATGAAGACTTTGAATTCATGAGTCAATCTAAGCTAGACCACTACTGGAAATCTGGAAGCATTGGATAACTGTTTTGTCATAGTGAGGGATTCCTCAGCAGTGTGCTTTCATTATCCCATATATGGAACTCAAAATCAGGACTTTTGCTCTCGGATATTAGCATCATTGGATGCTAGCGTAGTGGTCTAGAGGTTAGGCGTTCGCACGTGAGTACGAAGGTCCTGGGTTCGAGTCCCATATGTGAGATCGTGATTGCGTACTGCTGAAGAGTTCTATGCTGGTACGAAATGGCCATCCAGTGTTCCTAGATTTTCAATGGTTGTCTAACTTCGATCGACTCATGAATTCAACTATTAAATTTACTACAATCTCCACAAATCCCTATTCTGATAAAATGAAAAAGTGTTTTATGTGATAAATTGATTTCATCAGAATGGGTTTTGTGGACAGTTTGAGAAATTTCACAGGTTGAAATCATGAGTCAGTTGAAGCTAGACCACCATTGAAAACCTGGAAGTACTGGACGGCCGTTTCGTCCTGGTATGGGACTCCTCAGCAGTGCGCATCCACGATCCCGCACCACGCGGGGCTCGAACCCAGGACCTACTGGCTTCGCGCGCGAGCACTTAACCACTAGACCACTAGTCCAGTGCTTCCGGGTTTTCAATGGTGGTCTAGCTTCAACTGACTCATGATTTCAACCTGTGAAATTGATTTCAGTTGAAAAATAAGCAGGAACAATTAAATTATTCGTTCGTTGCTTAAAATAATTATTTATAATTTATTCTGATGTCACGTTGTGGGAGATAGCAGTACAATTCCGTAGTACATTTTGGAATTTTCCAGTTAAAAACATATTTGAATTGTGTATCCAATGTCTTTCAATCCCCGAGAGTTACAGTGGATTCCTTCTCTGGCTAAAAATAAATTTAATTAGGATATGACTACCAGTAATACTGAAGTGTACGCTTATGAAGTCTATATAATATTAATAGGTTTGTGATGGTAAGGTTGTTGTTAAATCTAATTTCCATATATCGGTGAGACTATAACTTCCGGACGAACAAATCATATTTAAGATAACAGGTCCTGGATTTTGGTGATCAATTCATGCATCCATTTGGTTAAATAGCATTTTAGCATTATGGTTGACGTCAGTTCCTAATAAAAACCCTAAATTCAATTTCTAACCCCAACGTCCAGCATTAAATGCTAATCCCAATTCCTCATACTAATTGATAAGTTAACATTCTCAAGGTCACTGTTGAGCAACTCAAATGTCGTCCCACCCATATCTTTATATAAAATCTGATAGGGTTTGAAATTGTAGTTCAATGTTAAACTGACTTGTATTCTCCCATTATCCATTAATTGATTGTTCAATACAACATAACTATTGATTCTATTCTGTAAGTTCAATATACTGTTCATTCAACACCTTCCAAAATGAGTTAATCATCAATCCATATTAACTTGTATAGTTTGTATTGTAAACATTAAATAATTTGATGTTAGTTATTGTATTTGATTTTGATTTTAACATTTATTATTATTATTATTATTACTATGGATTTTGATTACCGGTTTTTCCGTTAGATATTCATGAATACTGAATCATCACATCACTCTATTATTATTATTATTATTACCCTTTTTCCACTTAACGCCCACCCCTTACATTCGATTACATTATTACTAACTCATGTAAACATTACATGTTCTGTTGTTGTTGTTGTTGATCTCTTTTATAATTCAATTACAACAATACACCAAAACAAAAATCCTATGAAATAAACAAGTAATATACATCTATCTATATGACATACAAGTGAAATATTAAAGAAGAATTGAATAGATCTATTTGACCTATTTTATATTAATAAACTGTCTATATAAATTAAATCAGGTATCAACATACATCAACAATGTAATTCACTTATTCATGTACATACTTCTTGTTTTTGTTTTGTTTTCTTTTTCGGTCTAAATATTCAATAAGTCAGTTAATATGTTGAATTACTTTAATGTTACTATGTTAGTCAATATATTTTTTTCTTTTCTATGCTTATTTCTATTGGCATTATAACATATGTGTATGTGGATGTTCCATTAAATCACACATAGGAGAATCATAGTCATTATTATTATTATTATTAGTAGTAATAATAATAATAATAATAATAAAAATTGCACAGGAATGAAATATTTGCCAGTAGTAAATGTAAATGTAATTGTGTGTTCATTATGTCTATTCTATTTTATCAGTATCATTTTAATCATGAATGTTATTTTGACTAATAGTATATTGTACAATATGGAATTTTTTTTATATTTCATTCTATCTTTATCATCCTTCTATATGTCTCACTTTTACTTTCCTCTCTCTCTTACCTTATCCCTCTCTCTATCTCTCGTTTGCTTTCAATATTGTTACATTGATTCATCATAGTATGTATACCATATGTGAATGTGCCTGATTACAAATTTCTTATTGATTGACCAACTAGAATTTTAGTTACTTGTTCCTATTACTAATACTTTTAACCCTTCAAAAAAAAGAAAAAGAAAGCAGTTCTAGATAGTTTTCTAATTGAAAAACATAATATAGTTCTGATTCCTAAGTTGAATTATTCAAATATAATCGATTAACACGAAGAAACTTCATGAAGTGACGAGATTATAATTTATAGATGAACCAGTCATGTCTAAGGTAACAGGTCCCGGATTTTGGCACGAAACGCGTTCATCCACATGATTAAATAAAGTTTTGTCATTTAAATTGATATCAGTTCGTGATAAAAACCCTAAATCTAATTCCTAATCTTAACTATGAACTGCGAATCATAACTTTAATTCCCCATACTGGTTTATAACCTTCATTTGATGAACACTCTCAAGGTCACTCTGACGTCACTCAAATGTCGTTCATAAATTATAGTCTCAATAATGAAGATTTCAATTACAGACTGTTGATTCACAAGATGTAATACTGTGTAGAGTAATGACTGTGAACTTTTGAGAAATGTAAAATGAATTTATAAGAATTTCCAATTTCAGAAGGGGTTTTCTGTGGATATTATAGTAATTTTAATAGTTGACGTCATGAGTCACTTGAAGCTAAACCACCATGGGAAACCTGGAATCCCACATTAGGACGGAATGGTTGTCTAGTGCTTTCAGGTTTCAACTACTAAAATTACTATCATATCCACAAAATCCTTTCTGATGTTATTCAACATATGCTCATTAGTAACGGTCACCATGAGGTATTTCCTAGAGTTCTAATGAGAAGCAGTGACCAGTAAAGTTCAACCGGGTCTGTTGTGAGATAATAACTCACTGAAGACAATGATAGATGTATCGCGCAGTTTCGTGGATTGGTTGAGGTTAGACATTAATACCATTGCATGCCGGCTCAGTTGTCCAGTAGGTTAAGCGATCGCGCGCGAGACTGAAGGCCCTGGGTTCGAATACCGCGAGGCGGGATCGTGGATGCACACTGCTGAGGAGTCCCGCAATAGGGTGAAATGGCCGTCCAGTGCTTCCAAGTTTCAATGGTGGTCTAACATCAATCAGTTCATGATCTCAATAAAAAAACATTAACTAACCATTGGCTTCATCCATTAGAATTCGTCAAGGAATTCAAAATAACACTATATAACTTAAAGGTGGTAAAATATAAAACTAGCAGCATTAGCACAGATGCTTCTGTGATTTCTTTTAGCATGAATTATGAAACTTCTACTGTTCTATCTTCTGGAATTTTCGTGATAAGTTACATTGCTTGGATTCTCATTGGTTTAGTTCCCAAATACATGATTTCTTTATATTATACTGATACTGCTTGTGGTCAGATTAGCCGATGTGTTGTTAAACAAATTTCTCCATCAATGTTTTCTAAATCCTAACAACTGTTATTATTAAAAATTGAGACAAGATGTATAAAATATTATATTTTCCTGGTTACCATATTGCTTTAATTCACGAGTATTCTAAGTAACATTGGATAGTGGCTAGCAGTGGAATCCAGAACACACGTTTCACCCTATTTGGGACTCGTCATCTGGATGTACCTGAATCTCAGAGTTGATGTTCACTCTGGGACTCGAACCCATGTTTGCTTCGAATATCGAGGCAATTCACACTGGATGCACATATACCAATAAGAGACTGATCAATTGCAGTCCTAAACATCAATGGGAAAATACAAGTAAAACAACACCAAGTAAATTTAAACTCCACCCAATAGTACAAGCAAATGGCCACCAGGACTCGGTAGCTAAGTAGATAACGCTATGGCGTTTGAAGTGATCGATTATGGGTTCGAGTCTCAGAGTAAACATCAACTGTGTGATGCAGCTACATCCAGCTGACAATTCTCAAATAGAACGAAATGCGCGTTATGGATTCCACTACTAGCCAATATCCGTTTATGCATAGAATATAACATCGTTTTATGATTAACTATCTTTCATATATCATGTTTCTTACATCATAGATATTAATTCAGATCATATCAGGTAGTAAACAAAGCAACTTTGAAATACCTAAAACTTTCAAAAACTTTGGATCACAAACATTGTTCTAAGTTCACTTGAAAAATAACTCGATTTTCCAGACTGAAGGTTCTTCGCCTTGGATAACTCTTTTAAACGGAGTACTAGTTTTTTTCAAAGACATAGTTCAGTATGCCGTATCGCTTTTTTCTTTCTTTTCTGTATAGCTCATATGTAAATGTCTCAGGCCTTATACAATCGTTATTATATTCTTATAGTTCTTACAATAAGAATAAAATACATTTTCTTAAAAGTATATAGAATATTTAAAAGGAAAATACTAAACTATTCATCTAAATTAAACATTTTTATTGGTTTGAAATTATTTTTAGCAAGAAAAGAAGTACTTTCTTCAGCTCCAACATCACCAAATAGTAGTGATAATGAAATATCTGGTCCTATCACTTCAATTAAATTTCAATATAGAAAAGATTCAAGAAAATGTTTTCGTAAAATAACATCACAAACAAATTGGCGTAAACGTCAAGGAATAACATTTCATTGTGGTCCATTCTTTAGTCGTACACATAATGGACTTATTAATTCACCATATCAATCAGATATTAGTCAATCAGCACCAAGTAGTCCTACAATTGATACATATGAAACATTACCACTTATTTCTAATGTATCAACAATAGATCAAGTTACAGAACAAATGAATTCTAAACCATTCAATAGTACAGTAAATTCAAATTTATTTCATATGGAATCTAAAAATGATGAATACAAAAATTTAGGATCATCTTATTTTACTACTAATAAAGTAAAATATTCTGAATCAACATTATTATGTTTAATGCAACGTCTTGGAATACAGGTAATGTATTATAAACAATATTAATTTTAACTAATCATGCATATAACTAATATGCTATAAAATCCTGTGTTTAAATACAAAGAGAATGAATTAAGAGGAACTATATTTTAATTAGAATGGGTTTTTGTGGAGAGTTTAAGAAATTTCACAAGTTGAAATCATGAGTCAGTTGAAGCTAGACCACCATTGAAAACCTGGAAGCACTGGACGGCCGTTTCATCCTAGTATGCAACTCCTCAGCAGTGCGCATCCACGATCCCGCACCACACGGGGCTCGAACCCAGGACCTACTGGCTTCGCGCGCGAGCATTTAACCACTAGACCACTGAGCCAGACGGGATCCAACGGTGTTAATGTCTAACTTCAACCAATCCACGAAGTTGCGCCACCGTACACCATTGTCTTCAGTGAGTTGTTATCTCACAACAGACCGGTTGAACTCCACTGGTAACGGCTTCTCACTAGTGGTCTAGTGGTTAAGTGCTCGCACGCGAAGCCAGTAGGTCCTGGGTTCGAGCCCCGTGTGGTGCGGGATCGTGGATGCGCACTGCTGAGGAGTCCCATACTAGGATGAAACGGCCGTCCAGTGCTTCCAGGTTTTCAATGGTGGTCTAGCTTCAACTGACTCATGATTTCAACTATATTTCAATTGATATATATATGTAGAAATCCTTTTTGATATCTAACAACTATGAACCCTTCTTCATTAATCTTAGTTTCTACTAACTTTGTTGGCTAAGTTGAAAAGTTCAACTGGATGAATTGAGTTATGATAAAGAAGGTATATTGGATAAACACGATTCTGTCAAATATTTATATTGTTTTTTTTTCAAACTTGGAGGTCTGTTTACTATACTACACGAATATAGTTACTTAACTTTGTTTTTCGTTCCCTTTTCTCATCTCAGTTTTTGACTTTACCAATGTGATCAATTACAAATATTACAGTGTAAATAGTTCCTCTCTTTGGAGAACAATTAGAACTAAACAGACTGTTGGGGTTTCAAACAATTAAGCTTTATTATGGACTTTCAACTTAAATATTCATGAAAGACTTAAGTGTATTATCTACATAAACTATTGTTATTTAATTATATTTATTTCAATACATAGATATTGGTACAAGGAGGCACCGAATACATATGAACCACACAAATATCATTCTATATGTGTGAGGGCTGTAATACTGACCGGGTGCCCAAACCGAAGTAGGTGGTTTTCTTAAAGAGTGACTCCCCGAGCCTTCGACGTGAGGGTCTGATCCACAAGGCAATGGTGCATCGTAAGGAGATGCAGTCCCATGGAAGCCGGTGACCAACAATTGGTTCATATGCCATTTGTTCCCGCAGGATACTGGAGTCCATGTGCACCATTGGTTTGGAATCCGGTTAAAGCGCCGGACATTCGCTTTTCGTCCTCTCATTTTCGTAAACAACAGTAATGCCACGAGAAGACAGTGAGTAGGAATTCCCTGGCAGAGGCTATATACGCGTGGCTATGTGAGAGCATTTCGAGAGGGAGAGCGGACTCTCCTCACTCTCGGCCGTACCAGGGCATTTTGGGTTACAATAACTGATAGAATCTTACCAAACATAAATAAACAAATTACTGTTTGGTGAAAGATGACAGAATTGAACCTTGTACAGTTAAACTATCTTAATGAACTGTTACATGAAAACAACAATCCAACAATTTACTTTTTTGATTCAAATCAATAGACAATATGATCTAGTAATTTAATGTTAATTTATACACTTGAACACCTCCCAGAGTGCCGTAACAAATTTTTTATGTTATTTACTTCATGAAATGTTACTTGATGCATTTATAGTTGCTCATTCTTTAACATCTATTCTATGTTCATAGTTGAAGCGATAGTAAGTTACCTGTAAATTAGGTTACAGTGTTAAACTATACACAAAATTACAGAGTTATTTGGTAAAATAGAAAAACCATAATCTAAATATTCATTAATTGTCTCAAACTTGATTGTTCCTACATTTCCATACGAATTGCTTTCTGTTCCCGTTCTTCCCTTTCCAATCTTCTGCTGCCAGACATTCGATTCTTGATACACGTTTTATACTACTTATGTTGATATAAGTAACATACATCAAAAGAACACATTTTGCTTTGATTATGTTTTTTTTACAGGAATAAATTTTGTAAAAAAGAAATTGTGTTTAAGTGATTTAGACATCTGAATTTCACCAGCCATTATAGTCAAGAATTTACATCATTGAAACAGGTTCGTTGATAATACAAAGAGAAATATATATGATAAATGAATGACGCCAGTTGATTTGTTAAATTTACATTTCATTTAAATTCACTTGCTGTTGTTTTACTTGTATCTTCCGATTGATGTTAAGACTGCAATTGATCATTCTCTTATTGGTATATCTGCATTCAGTTTGGATTGCTTCGATATTCCCTTAAGTCACAAGATTTTCAAGCAAAGATGGATAGTGGCGAGCAGTGGAATCCAGAACATGTGTTTCGTCCTATTTGGGCCTTGTCAGCTAGATGTACCTGCATTTCAGAGTCGATGTTCACTCCGGACGGTACTGAGTTCAAGTACTGGAGTGAACATCAACTCAGAGATACAGACAAATCTAGCTGACGAGTCCCAAGTAGGACGAAACGCGCGTCCAGGATTCCACTACTAGCCACTATCCATCTTTACACTTCATTTGTAAAAATAATTTTACAGGAACTATATATCTTATTATTTAAGGTAGCTTATATATCACAGTCTATATGAGACATTCAATGTTTTGAATTATTTATAATATGAACAAAATATATTGATTCATGTAACATGAAAACAAAGTTGGTCAAAGTATTCAACGTGTTATCATTGTTATGGTTACAATTATCATTGGTAGTAGTAGTAGTATTATTATTATGAAAAGAATGAAAACGGAAATTTAAAAAGCAAAAACAAAGAAAATCAGTCACAAATTCCATAAAACTTAGATATGAATATGGATTACGTAACAAGCTTAGAAAATGCTGAAATTGAAGTTAAGACTATTGAATTACCAACTTATTGTAACTAATTGAAAAAAGAATCTGTATTATAAACAAAATGTATTACACAAAATGTCAAAAACTCATTGACTTTAGTGTAGATTGGGGGGGGGGAATCGAGTTATAGAAACTTTAGTTTAGAACAATTCCATCTATCTTTTGTGACAATAAACACTCATTGTATTACGGTGATCATTTAAGTCACTTAGCATGATACTTAGTAATAAATAATTACGCCTGTTACTCCTAATGGAGCATAGGCCGCCGACCAGCATTCTCCAACCCACTCTGTCCTGAGCCTTCTTTTCTTTGTCTTCTATACATAAACTAAGCCATGAAATATTGCCTCTTCCATACTTATCGCCTTCTGCTTTTCACTTCAGTGTTAAAAAGTGGATTTCTGAGGATTTCACGTATGAAAACGCGTCAAATTCTATGTATCATTCATTGACGCTTAGCCAAACCATATTCATTAGTTACTTACTGGTAAGCGTTTTTTTTAGCGAATTAGTTTTCTACGGGATGGGGACGTTAACCCCATGCTCAACCCTCCTCCTTTACCCGGGCTTGGGACCGGCAATAACTCTAGAAGAGCTACAGGCGGAGTTACTTAGTATGATCGATTAATGAAATTCATCATCGCTTAGGAATAAAAAGAATACTGATACTATGGGGTCTGCTTATTTCAATCCAATCTAACATAAAGCCAGATGAGAATTTCTCAAGTATGTGATATTATCTCTTACTATGCCAGTTGCTAAGATCATTTCATGAAAGGTGAAGAGCTTTAGGTCACTCCTTTTTGATAATTGTTACCGTATATGAAGCTGTCATCTGCCAGGACATTTTGTCGACTGCATATCGATTACTAATAAAGTTTATGTTGTCAAAAATTACCATTTTTAAACATATACATTGATAGTTTAGCAAAGAAGTTAATGATTAATTGTTACTTCATTATAATTTATTGTAATAGTCCGTTTGGCCTTGTCTACTGGAACATGGAGTTGTAGATGTGGATCGATTAAGCAAATTAACTAGAAATGAATTAATTGAAATGGGTGTTACAGATGCTGAGACAAGAGCTACATTAATGACAGCTGCTCAGCTTCTTACAGATTCATGGTTAAGTAAGTCAGTGAACATAATAGTTACTTAATTGATTATTTTCTATGAATTTAGTATACGATTCTGTTATGACCTTGAATCGCTTTTACCCCGTGATACTTGTTATGACTTCGCCTTGATCTGTCTAGATTTAACTATGACCTTGACGCGATAGGGTGAGCGGCTTAACCTTGAGTCTATCACGCGTGAGTTCGAGATGGGATAGAGAGATAACTATTCTAGAACCTGATTGGTTGGCAGGCACGCAAGTGAGAGAAGACAAGACAGTTGGACACTGTACTCTGGATTCTCTGAATTCGGATTAGTACAAAAATGTACATGAATAAATAAGTCAATATCTTGACTACGACGTACAATAATTTGGAAAAATACAGTTATGCCGGAAACAGGGAATTAGGGTAGAAAATACGGTGCAAAATATTATGTTTAAATTACAATATTTTCGGAACCCAAAAGAGTATGCTAGTGAATGATACATAGAACGAAAGCTCATGTTATGTAGAATAAGATAGGGACAAAAATAAATATAAGTGTTTTACAGGGTTTGAATGAAATGAATTAACGTCCCAGGAAAATAGCTTTCGTAGTTGTCTGGGCTTCTTAATTCCCCGTTCACAACAGATTCAACGATTAGAACCAAATCAGTAAACTTGAAACCTCTGGATAAGTGCTCTATTGTAGTCGATGGATTTTTATAGAAAATTTCAATTTCATTTAGGATTACATTTAGGACATTTAAATTTATTGATGATCACATTGTTATCTCCACTGTTTTTCATTTAAAATCGGTTGGTAATGACATTTGAGTGAAATGATTCACCTTCACACACAGATACACTCTTGATATTAATCCATTAATAGTTCTAAACGTTTAGTGGTGAAATATAAAATTCTTCTGTAACAACTAATACAGAGACACTTATCCACCGCACGTCATGGATGAAAGTTGGAGAATATCGTGTATTGATTGGAGTTACGCAATAATGCCTTCAGACGCCGTCTCGGTGGTGTAGAGGTTAAGTGTTTATGTAAGAGATCGAAGGTCCCAAGTTTGATCCACACGTTCAAGGTCGTGGGTGTGCGTTGTTGATGAGTTCTATACTAGAGTGAGGCGTTCATAAAGTGCTTTCAGGTTTTCAATGGTGGTTTAGATGAGATCACTTCACGATTGAAACTATGAAAATTCTACAGTCTCCTGAACTCCATCATTCTAACTAAAACCATGTTTAAAAGGAGTTGTTCCCCCAAGACTGTATTCTGTCAGCTAGTGAATGCGTAAGCACTGAAAGCAACCGATAAAGTTTTCAAAATATGTTGAGAAAACCAAGAAGTACTATAACCTGTTCATTGTCTGCTGATCGATTCTTAAACTCGTGAAAACTTACTTCGCAGATACTACTGTTAAACATTACGAAGTATAAAATATACGTGCTGCAATTCTGTGATGGAATAATCATCAAAATGTTTTCCTTCAAGTAGTCCTTTATCTATTTTATGTGAAAAAGTGACATACTGAATCTTACTGGTTAATCCGCAAACTGTTTAAAACTCTGATCAGTGTATTAGTGAACACTGAAACAATGCTGAGCAATGAATGACATACTTTATTATGAATCATCTGTAAACTCACTATAATTCTCCTCATTAAATACAAAGAGAACAACTTCACATCATAAATGTTATATCTAGAGCTTAGATTTTTGCTATAGCGCGTACTATTTGATCACTGAAACACTAGAACCATGCTATTCGCAAGTGAGAAGACCGAAAACGAGTAAGAAGGAATGATATTCCAGTGTCAAATACGATATAAAACTCTAAGATATTTATAGTCTTTAGTAAAAACAGAATCTTCATTACAGTTATCCAATTCACATACATTGGTTTTTAGCATTTGCCAAATAGGGAAGCTACACGTCGAGATTCTGGAATGTTCTTCCAAAAGATGATTGGATGGAATATCTTCTGCTCTTTTTGAACTTCTTGGAGCTTCCTCACAGTAGACAAACACGTTTATGAAAAAATGTCATCGTAGCCACATAACAAAAAGCAGGAATTTTTATTCTTATTTATTTTTAAAGATCTCATATTGATCATTCTGGACAATTTTTATGGGAGTATTTCATGTGTTAGAAGTGTGTATCAGTAAAACAACTCATCAAAAATATTTTTAATCAGAGAGCAGTTTTGTGGATGTTATAGTAATTTAGCAGCCAAATTCATGAGTCAATTGAAGCTAGACAACCATGGAAAACCTCGATGCACTGAATGGTTGTCTTTTCCTATTATGGGACTCCTCAAAAGTACATATCCATGAACCCACCTCACGAGATTCGAACCAAGGTCCTATCAGTCACGTGCGCTAGCGCTTAACATGTAGACTACTGAGCTGACCGGCATCTAACGGTGTTAATGTTGCTCCACCATCCACCATTGTCATCAGTGAGTTACTATCTCACAACAGACCTGGTTGAACTTCACTAGACAATTATAACTTATATAAGGGGTAAATGTCAATGATGATAATAGTTTAATCACTGTGGAACTATGAAACAATGTCTTGAGGTACATTCCAATGTTTGTTTATTCTAATTGTTTAAATAATTCATTGAATATATAATAACTTTTCATATTCTTATTATATATATTTTTTTGTTATCAATATTATAGATCCTTCATTATTCCATAAAACATTGAATAGATCATTTGGGAAAAATTCAAAAGATTTATATGATACTCAAAATATTCATGATTCCGGTATCTCAAGTGGAACTGATATTACTAGTTCATGTTTAACATATAAACCACAATATACAAATTTTTGTAATAATAATAATGAATCAAAAAGTCGTCTAGATGAAATTACATCTGGTAAATCCGAACGAATGGAACATAATCAATCACGGTAATGTTTACATGGAATATATTTACATGTGTTAATTACTTAGGGAATGACTAATGTGTTACTGAGTGAAATCTGTGAATGATTGACTTTAATGATGAATGTTTTATTTCTGAGACAAAATCAAATTGAACTTCCTCGTTTAATCACTTCTCATTAAGATGTCTGTATAGTCAGAATGGGTTTTTGTGAAGAGTTTAAGAAATTTCACAAGTTGAAATCATGAGTCAGTTGAAGCTAGACCACCATTGAAAACCTGGAAGCATTGGACGGCCGTTTCGTCCTGGTATGCGACTCCTCAGCAGTGCGCATCCACGATCCCGCACCACGCAGGACTCGAACCCAGAACCTACTGGCTTCGCGCGCGAGCACTTAACCACTAGACCACTGAGCCAGACGGGATCCGACGGTGTTAATGTCTAACTTCAACCAATCCACGAAGTTGCGCCACCATACACCATTGTTTTCAGTGAGTTGTTATTGTCTGTATAGATTTGATGGGTAATAACATACCATTTAATTGACACTTCTCGATACAGTAATTATAAGTTTGCCATTTATAATATAACGACTAACTGAAGATTAGATAATGTTTATAATCAGTACGTTTATTATCTGATATATTCAGTTAAAATAAGATCAAACCTTGATAATGTTTGTGTATTTGAGCATAGTCAAGACTGTGATAGTGAGAAATTTTGTTTTAGATGGTTCAAAACTATATGACAAAATAGATAAGAATTGTTGTCTATAAATGAGTGACCGTTGTCATATGTGTCAAATTTTTCTTTAGTGCTGGTTGAATTTCATTGATCAATTTCAATGTTACCACCAGGATTTCCACTAGACCAATCCCAATCATCCTAATTTCTTTGCTCACCCCTTTTTATGTGTATTTACTATACTACTCATTAATATTCAGTAGTTGATGTGATTATCTAGTATTGAGGAAAGTATTACTTTTGATATGTTTATCGCTACATGCCTCTCTTTTTCAACATTTCTACACATCTCTGACGTTATGATCTATTTTATTGTTCTAATTATATTCCACCACTATGTTTACTGATCCTCCTCATTGCATATATTCTTCATCGAAGTTTTCCGTTTAAAAACCCTTCATCGGTGCTCTATCCTATTTATGAACAACAAGTATTGATTCAAGACATCATCATGCTGCCACACAATTTACTCTATGTAACGCAATTTCATTTGTACACAACTGTTCGAAAGACTAGCTTTATCGTTAGCTGAAAGTTATAATGTTAATAACACTCTGGATACCCAGCAATTAATTGTATTTATTTATTTATTTCAACACATAGATATTGGTACAAAGAGGCACCAAATACACATGCGCCACACAAATCTCATTCGATATGTGCGAGGGCTATGATACTGCTCGGGTGCCCAAACCGAAGTAGGTGGTTTTCTTAAAAGGCGACTCCCCGAGCCTTCGACCTGAGGGTCTGATCCACAAGGCAGTGGAGCATCGTAAGGAGATGCAGTCCCATGGAAGCCGGTGACCAACAATTGGTTCATACGCCATTTGTTCCCGCAGGATACTGGAGCCCATGTGCACCACTGGTTTGGAATCCGGTTAAAGCGCCGGACATTCGCTTTTCGTCCTCTCATTTTCGTGAACAACACCCCCGCCACGAGAAGGCGGTGAGTAGGACTTCCCTGGTAGAGGCTATATACGCGTGGCTATGTGAGAGCATTTGGAGAGAGAGAGCGGACTCTTCCCATTCTCGGCCGTACCAGGGCATTTGGGGGCATTAAGTGTATGTAAACTATACTGTTTTCGTTGTCTCCCCTTAACAGTACTGTTTAGCCAGTTACCAGGCCAAAATTATAGACAGAATTTAATAAACATATATATGTAGTTCCTAAGTATTGGAAAAGAAACATTGCAACACAGAATTATGAGAGAACAATCTTCATATAAAAAAAATTCTTTTCAATTTCTACAGTTACAAGTTTAAATTATTGTTGTTCCCAAGGATTGATTAAGTTTAAGACAAACATATTTCTAGTTCAGTAACAGAATTGCAACCATTTCAGCTGATAAAGTGATTAACGTGAACTTTTTATATTCCTTTTGCCTAGATGGGGTTATGGTCAACAAATGCCTACTGAACATAATGGATCTGTTAAAATGGCTTCATATGAAGAAATCAACTTAAATACGCCAATCAGACAAAATGTTGGATCTTATCAAACAATAAACTCTGATAAGAACTCATTTCAAAATGGTAAGTATTTAATGAATTTATTAGAAAGATGATCATTAACTGATGCAACAGAAAAATGGATTCATCATTTAGAAATAATTTGGTTAATCTATTATGCAACACATCACTAACTAGTCTTCTTGATACATTGCTGTTACACTAAACACCGCATTATTATCTAAAGCCTCATCTAGTTTTGGATGTCTCAGTGTCAAAAAAGCAGTTATTTTTAACGATCTTATCTATGAGGCTGTGTTAAGGTGTACGATCTCAGCATGAAATCATACCTTAGTCATGACAAATGGCAAAAACAATTATTATTTTCAGACCTAGATATATCTAATTTGCTATGGCTGTTCACCTACCTATTCTATTTACCCTGGTCTGGAAGTCATTCAAAGTACAGAAACCCTTTCAATATAAAACAGAATCTTTAATAAATTATTGCTGTCAATGAAAAAGAGAATTCCCACTGCTGTTAGAAGTAGCAAGGTGGTTATCTCTTTCCTGCTGGAAGCATATGTCTTTTTGAGGAGACTGAAAAAGAAACCGGATTAACGGTAATCGTAGTGACCTGGAAGCGTGATTGCAGAGCCCAAGAGACAAATGCTTGAGGCCGATCGCACACAACCTATCTGTGAAAATTTTTCAATGGATAGCTTTGTGCTTCAGAGACTGAAATCTATATGGTAATGCTAGAAGCACTGGATGGCCGTTTTGTCCTATTGTGGGACTCCACGTTTTCCATGGTTGTCTAGCTTCAATTAACTCATGATCTCAGCTGTTAAAACTATTATAATATCCACAAAAAACCCCTCTGGTATTAATCAACATATGCTCACCAGTAACTGTCTTCAAGAGGTGTTCCCTGAAGTTTTAGTGAGTGCAGTGACCAGTGGAGTTCAACCGGGTCTGTTGTTAGACAGTGAAGACAGTGATGGATGTGTCGCTCAGTTTCGTGGATCAGTTTAATTTAGACATTAAAGCCACTAAATGCCAACCAACTCAGTAGTCTAGAGGTTAAACATTCGCGCACGAGACTGATAGGTCCTGGTCTCGCCTCTTGCGAGGCAGGCTCGTGGGTGCGCACCCATCCAGTGTTTCCAGGTTTTCCATGGTGGTCTAACATCAATTGACTGATGATCTCAACTATTAAAATTACTATTATATCCCCAAACAACCCCTTCTGATATTAAATATTTAACACCTGAACTCAACAATTACGTCATTTTGATCATTCTTATAACAGTTATGTTAGGTATGAACAGGAATATGCGAATAATTATCGTGTCAAGTCGAATGGTGCCCTTGGACGTTTAATGTACATTTCCCATTGGTCGATATTTACTTCACTTGTTTAATATTGTGTAAATGTTGTTTTCTATTTTTATGGTACGATGTGGTCTGCTTGGTTAGTATATAAACAGAGTGTCACAATTGATTGATCACTGGGTGGTGATCAATGTCTTGCTTGTCTAGTTCTTATTAGTGCAGATCGAATGCTAACGATCATGTTGCAATGTGGTCACCAGTCTAGGTGACTCGACACTACGGGCACTATGTATTGAGATTTAGATGGTGGTTGGAGGTAGTCAACAGGAAACCCTGGACCCGGGTTTCGTGCTATTTGGCACTCGTCAGCAAGGTGTGCCTGTAATGTTGGGGGAACTGGTGCTCCTTGGCGGATTCGATCTCATGTCACCCAGCTTCACAGTCAGAGACGTTACCACTGAGCTATCCGAGCCGTGACTAACCTCCTGTAAAACTGAGATGTAATCACAATTGATTGATCACTGGTAACGTCTCTGACTGTGAAGCTGGATGACAAGAGATCGAATCCGCCAGGGAGCACCAGTTCCCTCAAGATTACAGGTACACCTTGCTGACGAGTGCCAAGTAGCACGAAACCCGGGTCCATGGTTTCCTGTTGACTACCTCCAACCACCATCTAAATAAACAGAGTGTGTTTGAAATATAATGATTCATATCTCAGAGGCTGTGACTTGCGTTCTGGACTCAACTGGCTGGGATAGACAGCGAAGCAGGGCCAATCGGGACTCTAGGTCATTCATTACGTGATTACGTCACACCGAATCGATCGATATAAACGCTGCTTATCATAACCTGCAGTCACACACGTTACAATAAGTTATTTACAGTGTCAATCGTAGTTTACTTATCACCTGACAATTAACAACATTTCCAGTACCTTATATTAATTTCTACATTTTGAAAATATATTACAAATACAATATTTCTTTTTTCATTTATAGTTTCCAGAGTATTTGGTGAAATGCAATGTCAGTCAGTAAGTTTACTTCTATTCAAAATAATTCAACGTTTTATTCTAACTACCTATTATTGATAAAAGTGTGAAACTTTTGAAAAAAAAACTCAATATGTTTTACATAGTAACCACTTTCTAACCCAGAATACTTTCTGAATGTACTAAACAACTCCAAAGATGCACGGTTAGCAATAAGAGGTGGAGTTGTCTTTTAAACTGTTTATTCTTTTCCATATTGTTATTAGTGGTAAAAAAATAATTTTGTTGCTTCAACTAAAGTTCTAAAGATTTGGTATGATAGAAAGAATAAGACAGTCTAAAGTTGTTGTGCATCACGGAGTGATAGCTGAAGATGCGTTGCAAAACCAATGTGTACTTAAGAGTTGATTGAGCTCTCAAACTACTTATTTGTCTTTAGCTTCTCAAAAATATCTCAGATGAGTATTATGGCGTGTACTGATATTTAGTAATCTTATTTGCAATGAGCATCTCACAAGATCAAATGGAAGGCAATTGGTATTTCGGAAGTAGTTGACGAAGAAGAACTATGTAGAAAATGCGACACCGAATAGTTGACCAGATAGTGACGCACAAGCTTACCTACTTACTTACACCTGTTGCATAGGCCACCCACCAACATTCTTTATCAAACTCTGTCCTAGACAATCTTTTCCGGTTGCTATTCATCCTTTTCATATCTGCTTCCAGTTCCCGACGTAGTGTGTTCTTGTTAATCGATGTTGCTGACCAGGTACATGAAAGACTACATATCCTCCACAGTTCCTCCGTTAAGTGTGATAGTATGTGGTGTTCTCCGTGTTGTATTTGAGGATTCTCATTTTCCCTTGTGTATGTTGAGACCTACTGATACAGAAGCTGCTGCTACACTAGTCGGCTTCATCTGCATTTCTTGATGTGCATAAGACAGAAGGGTCAGGTCATCTGCTAAGTCCAAATCGTCGGGTTCCATTCAAACTGTTCATTGTATTCCATGATTCCATTCAGGTGTGAGTGTCTTCATAACCCAGTCAACCACCAGAAGAAAGTGGGAGAGTAGGAAGCCCTGTCCAACTCCGACCCTCACTTGGAATAGATCTGTCAGTTGTCTTCCATGCACCACTTTGCAGGGTAGTCCGTCGTATGAATTCCGGATGATGTTGACGATTTTATCAGCTACCCACTACATTGTGTCCAAGAAGAAGGTTTCATAATGTTCTCCTATCCACACTATCAGATATTTTCTCTCAATCAACGAAGTTGATGTAATGTGACGTGTTCCATTCAATTAATTGTTCAACGATGATCCGTAGTGTTGCGATTCGGTCTGTGCACGATCGCTCCTTACGGAATCTGGACTGTTGACCTCGAAGTTGGGTGTCTACTGAGTCTTTCATCTGGTTCAACAACACTCTGTTGAAAACCTTTCCTGGTACCAATAGTAATGTGGTGTCTCAGTAGTTCTCAATGTAAATGTTTAATATTTTGTAACTAATAGTAAAATCATTAAAAAGTTTGAAACAACCAACTCATTAACAATATTATTGATTAAAATACAAATTGAACTTCATTTGATTCAAAGTTACCAGTGGTGCATATAGAAGTACTTTTTTAAGCTTTATTATTGATTATTTCACAGGTTGAAATCATGAGTCAGTTGAAGCTAGACCACCATTGAAAACCTGGAAGCACTGGACGGCCGTTTCGTCCTAGTATGGAATTCCCCAGCAGTGCGCATCCACGATCCCACACCACACGGGGCTCGAACCCAGAACCTACTGGCTTCGCGCGCGAGCACTTGACCATTAGACCACTGAGCCAGACGGCATCCAACGGTGTTAATGTCTAACTTCAACCAATCCACGAAGTTGCGCCACCATACACCATTGTCTTCAGTGAGTTGATATCTCACAACAGACCTGGTTGACCTCCACTGGTAACGGCTTCCCACTAGAACTCCAGAAGTATCTCTTGAAGTCAGTCACTAGTGAGCAGATGATTATTATCAGAAGGGGTTTGTGGATGCCGGCTCAGTGGTCCCAGGTTCGAATCCTGCGGGGTGCGGGATCGTGGATGCGCACTGCTGAGGAGTCCCATACCAGGACGAAACGGTCGTCCAGTGCTTCCAGGTTTTCAATGGTGGTCGAACTTCAACTGACTCATGATTTCAATCTGTGAAACTTTCTAAAACTCTCTACAAAACCCATTCTGATATTATTGATTACTTAAATCAGTGATTAGTTGTATTCACAGAAAAATTATCCCCATTATTTATATACTTTATTAATAATCTATAAAATGTGTTCACCAATTGACTTTTATAAATATTTACCTCTAATTCATTTAGCAAAAACATCCAGTAAGTATTCTACGAAATAGTCGATTATCAAAAGATAATCAACCTGATATTGATAATGTAAAACGTTCATCATCAACTACACCAAAAACTGTAAAAATTGATGAACGATTTCTTTTATCATCAAAATATCAACAACAACAACAACAACAACAACAGCAACAACAACAAAAAGAAGAAAATAATCAATTGAATACATCTATACAATCATTACAAACTTCTAATTTATCAACAATAACCAATTATTATGTACAGTATCCTCAAACTAATCAACAATATATCACTAATACAATACAAACAATAAATGATAATACAAAGAATGTATACATTCAACATATTTATTTAGCTAGGCATATATTAAGAAAGAAATTAAATACAGAACATATTGATCTTACTCAACCACCTTATTCTGATGAAGTTAGTTAATTTATATTATTTATTAATATATTACATGTTCATACTTTTTATTTTTAAAAAAAAGATCAAATTTTGTTACATTCCCCTTTGATCTAATTCATTACTATAATCGAGAGTCAATTGAAGCTAGACCACCATGGAAAACCTGGAAGCACTGGACGGCCGTTTCGTCCTGTTATGAGACTACTCAGCAATGCGCATCCACGACCCCGCACCCCGCAGGATTCGAACCCAGGACCTACTGGCTTCGTGCGCGAGCACTTAACCATTAGGACGAAACCGCCGTCCAGTGCTTCCAGGTTTTCAATGGAGGTCTAGCTTCAACTGACTCATGATTTCAATCTGTGAAAATTTCTAAAAATCTTCACAAAACACATTCTGATAATAATTACTATAAGTTACTTTTGGAAATCATGTAATCATATTGATTCAAGGACTAGATGATCTCTTTTTAATTGTAGTCTTCATAGGATACAATATAGTTATATTCTAGATTCAACATTCTACTAGAACCTTAAATAATTCATTTCTTCATGATTTCTGTCATATTAGATGAAGTTATTCAAGTAACTAATTTACTAATAGTCTATCATTTACTTGGTATTGTTTGGTTTGTATCTTCCCATTGAGGTTTAACACTGCAATTGATCAGTGTGTTATTGGCATATGTGCATACTGTGCGTATACCTTGATATTACCTTAATTCACAAGCTATTTGTAAGCAATGATGGATAGTAGCTATGGGGATTTAGTAGTTCAGTGGATAGCGCGATGGCGTTTGAAGCGAGCGGTACTGCGTTCGAGTCCCAGAATGGACATCAACTCTGAGATGCAGGTACATCCAGCTGACGAGTCCGAAATAGGACGAGACGCGCGTCCTTGGTCACACTGCTTACCAATAGTACGTGGGTTTTAAAATTTAACACCGTTGGAGTTTCATAAAGTACTTCCAGCTAATCGTACTGATTCAGTGAATAATTATCAACTGAACAAATAAATATGGCGAGACTATAATTTATGAACCAACCAGTCACATATAAGATAATAGGTCTCGGATTTTGGCACGAACTTCACTTATCCATTTGGATAAATAGAGTTTTGGTATTATAGCTCATGTCAGTTTGTGATGAAAACCGTAAATTTAATTTCTAACCTTATTCATCAACTGTACATTGTGATTCTAATTCCTCATACAGGGTTATAACCCTTATTTTGTTCTGGTTATTAAATGGACACGTAGATGATCTGTGTCGAAATGATTGGAGGCCTACTTGAGTTAGACGTGAATGGTGTGGCAAACTAGCTAACGTCGAAGTTACACCTCGTGGTCAGCACCTTACGTGGACTACCCCATTGACGTATCAAGGTACCATAGATGCTTTGAAAACTGTACAACACAGCAGACGTTACTACAGAAATATATTAGTTAAAGCAGATACAAGCGAAGGTAAAACTACTGCCGCGTGGGCCAGTCCAGGGCATACGATTAACTGATGCGCGCTGGTTGTCCTTGACCTTGATGAGGATTGATGATTTGTTCGATGATCAATGACCCAACTGCGGGATGATTTCGCTAGGGTTAAGTTGAATTTCACTGGCTCCACACCCTCAAGGTCAGTCTAGCGTCGCTAAAAGGTCGTTCGTAGACTATAATCTCATCATAAATATGATATGTATACTAAAGATATAAGTTATTATAATTCGCAGATAATTGAAATGGATTCAACTAGTTAGAGACCTATGCTTCGAGTTGGTCATGTACAACCACTCTGTTTGTACATTAAAACCGCTTTGACAAACTATGTAAGAATGCAATTCTTATTGTATCTAAATGTTCCAAATTGGACTTAAAAGCGAATGCAAATGAAATCCTACTGAAATACCCAGATATTTTTATAGATGATACAAAATTAAATGAAAACTTCTTGATTATATCTTGCACTCAATGCAACATATATCTGAATATAAATGACTGTAATGGTGGAATATTATTTTGAATCTAGTGTTTGGATATGAAATAACTCTCTAATTGAAACCTGTGTAATTTGCCTTCTATCCTACATCGAGTTATATCAGTTATATTTCGATCATAACAACTGTTCATTCTACCATAACAGACTTATCATTCAAAGTCATTCACAAGATGAAATTGAACTTGTTAGAGATATTGGATTTTCAAACATTCTTCACTACACAATCACTTGTCAACTATGTAAGGAATCTCAATCTATGTGTTAAAATCAACTTATCTAACCATTTCATTGATCATTATTCTAATGTATAATCTTGTAAATCAACTCTTCCACAATCTGTTTATCTCGTACTTTCAAACGAATTGTTCATCATTCCTGATTGTTTTACCATGATATCAAACCGATTTTCACTGTTATCAATCTTTATATATATATAATTTCAAAATTAGGTGCTAAGTAACAATGTTTTGATATTTTTTGTTTGTATGTTGATGTTGTGGATGTATTTCAAACGACTGAAGTTCATCAGTTATCTAATTAATTGTGCAAGTTTATTTTCATATTAGTGGATTCGAAGGTCCTGGGTACGAGTCCCTTTGGTGAGGGATCGTGGATGAGAACTGCTGATGAGTTCCAAACTGGAACAAAACGGCCGTTCGACGCTTACAGATTTTCAATGGTGGTCTGGCTTATATCAACTCATGTATTCAACTATTAAGTTACTACGATGTTCGCAAACCTCGATTCTGATAATTTGAAATTCACAAAACAGACGAATCTGTTAATTGTTCATATCTATGAATCTTCTCTAATTTCTTGTCGGAATAAAGTCATCTATGTGAATAATTCAAATTAGATAGTGATTCGTTAATGATAGTACTGGAAGACCTATTTCAACTAAAATATGATTTGTCTAGCATGAATAGCACCAATCGTTGTATTGTATACATATTTTGAAAAAGGTGATATATATATATATATATATATATATATATATATATATATATATATATATATATATATATATATATATTTTTATTATATATATATGAATGTGAGTTTTCAAACAGACTTAATTAGGATGAAATAGAAATATTTTAATAGCTGAATACATGAGTCAATTGAAGCTAGACCGTCATGGAAAACGTGGAAGCACTGGACGGCCTTTTTGTTCTGCTGTGGGACTTCTCAGCAGTGCGCACTCACGAGGCCGACTCTCGAGAGGCGAAACCAGGATCTATCAGTCTCGTGCGCGAACGATTAACCTCTAGACCACTGAGTTGGTCGGCATCCAATGGTTTTAATGTCTAACTTATAATGATCCACGAAATTGCGCCACCGTCCACTATTGTCATCAATGAGTTAATATCTGACAACAGACCCGGTTGAACTCCACGAAATACCTCATGAAGACAGTCACTAGAGAACATATGATGATTATAATCGTAGAGGGGTTTTGTGGATATTATAGTTACTCATTAATGACAATGATGGACGGTGGAGCAACTTCGTGGATTGGTTGAAGTTAGACATTACCACTGTAGGATACCGACCAACTCAATGGTCTACAGGTTAGGCGTTCGCACGCGAGACCAACAAGTTCTGGATTCAAATCTTGTTTAACTAAATCAAAGTTTAATCTATTGATTTATTTGGTGTAGTTAATGTTGAATTATTCAGTTACCTTTTATCTTCTATTTTTTCATAGACTGGTCGAGCAAATATTCCTTTACGTTTAATTCAACGTTATTCATTTGAAACAAATTTAGATCTTCTCACTGTTGCAATGGCATTAGAAGCTGAAAGGGATACTAACTTGAGGGAGATACGAAGACCTGTGGTATGATAACATTTAATTGATTTTGATTATTTCATTAGAAGTTATTGATTCTTTATAAAAATCTTTGTATCCAAACTGTTAATTTAGAAATGGGGCTTAATTAAATTAAGGTTCTGTTATCAATATTCTTCTAACCAGTGAAATCATCAGATCACCATAATGTCACAGCATGTGCATATATTAATGAACACTAGCAATTACATCATGAGAGAGAAATTTATTTAAACTGTATGTTCTGAGCTTTTAAATTACTGAAAGTTTATTAAATTATACTTTCAATATATTGAAATTAGATTTATGCGTTCATGTTGTGATTTATGCATGGTAACATGAAGCATTAGATCACTAGAGTTATATTGAAGTAAAAGGTTCAAGTTACTGAATCGATAGGTGTACACTGTAAGAATATTGATGTCATGCTTCTTAAACATTCACTTGTTCAAATGTTAGATATATATTCCAAAGATCACCACTCCTAGCCACTATCCATCCTTGTTTATAAAGCTTGTGACCTAAGGTAATATCGAAGGAATCCGTACATATGCCAATAAGAGACTGATCAATTGTAGTCTTAAACAACAATCGGAAAATACAATTAAAGAACACTAAGTGAATTTGACCACTTAAAATATTGATTCTCCTTGACAAGATATAAATCATCCGATTAATACTTTTAAATACTATGTAGTGAACGAGAAAACAATTGGGGACAATCGAATGTATTTAAACATAAAATTACAGAACATGTTAGTAAAATCTGAGAACAGTACAATGAATACATAATTTACAAAATGTCAATCAATCGTCTCATATTTCATTGTTCCTGCATTTTCATACCAATTGCTTTCTATTCCCGTTCTTTCCGTCTTGACCTTCTGCTACCGGACATTCTATTCCTGACTATCATTTATATACTACTCATATGAATATAAGTAGTACACATCACAACTGCATTAGAAATCGATAGGTGACGTAATCAGATAGTGATTCGATACTTCACTGATTACATTCAAAGAGCTTACTGCATAGAATTAATATTTAATAATTTAATTATTAAATTATTAATATAAAGATAGAAATGAATAGACCAGTGGTAATAAGTTTATTACATTGTATAAAAGAAATAAGAAGATGTACATTGTGATTAATCACTGGAAGGTACCACAATAAGTAAAATGCATTGACAAACTTTACATTTCTATCTTAATCTAATTATTTCGAATTTACATTAATAAAATTAACTTTAACTGAGATCATGTATCAAGGTAATGGATACTTTGATCTACTTGTTTCATTTGGAAAATAATCTACTGTGTGTAATGTGGCGTCAAGTCGTGGTTGACTATGATCACTACTACAGGAAGTCTACATACCAGTTAACCGATAAGATTCCCCGTAGGCCAAATATCAGAAAGCAGTTGATGGCTGTAGTCGAGATGTATTTGTTGGTGATCTCGTGGTATCGAAAGAATACCGAGATCGTGCTAAAGGAGTACAAGTGTGGTTACTGAGCGTAACCGAATTCGTACAAGGTCACAATCAATGGAAGAATGCATGTGTTTTGGTTACAGTTAAACAAACAAGTACGGTAAAAACAACCCGTGGTACAATTAGTTGTAATAATAATTTTTCCATTACAACAATCGCGTCCTATTGATAAAAGTAGGTTACTACAAAGGTTCCTGGAATATTATAAAACATATAAACTATTTAGTAGCTTTCACGTATTATTTTAGTAATTACAAGATTTAAAGGCTTTTCATTTTCAGAATTAGTTAATGAAAGTGATTTTATAGTGCATAGAATAGGCATCAAAAAGCTATCTACATTGTCATCACTTCGACAGTGAACCCGATTTCCATGTGAATGTTTTACAAACTAAGTAAGTTTATCACTAATAATATGAGCGGAGATGGATGGTGGCGAGCAGTGGAATATAGGAAGTGCATTTCGTCTTATTTGGGATTCGTCAACTGGATACACCTGCATTCCAAAGTTGATGTTCCCACCAGAACTTGATAACGCGATGGTGTTTAAAGTGAACGTTAATGAGCTTGAGTCCCAAAGTAAATATCAACTCTGGGATGCAAGTCCATCCAGCTGAAGAGTCCTAAATAAGGCTAAACATGCATTCTGGATTCCACTGCTAGCTACCATCCATCTTTGCTTAAAAAGTCCAAATAATTAATAACATAAACTGAATATGTTTTACTTTATTAATACACTGGAACAAATCTATAATCAATATACATGACGCTAAGGGTTATAAAAATTGAGATACAATCAAAATCATACTTGGTTGAATTTTCCCATTGATGTTTAGCATTACAATTAATCAGTCTCTTGTAGGCATATATACATATGTATAAATAGAAGGAAATTCGCTTTCTGGATTTCTCTACTAGACAATAATCATTGTGTATTTCACATTGTAGCATTATATTTCACTCAATAATGTTGTTGTTGTTTTTGTTTTCTTTTTAGATATCATTTAATGAAGAGATTCGATCACAACGTTTTCTTAATTGTGATGGTATAAAAACAGGCAGTTTACAAGAATTTTTAATAACAATTGGTTTACCTATGTATATAAATCATATATTACATTATAATAATATAACTACAAATAATAATAATAATCATAATCATAGATGTTTACTAATGACACCGGCAGATTTACTTAATATGTCTAATTGTCAATTACAAGAGAAATTTAATTTTCTACCTATTCATATACAATGGCTTCGTCAAGAAGCATCAGTTATTCCATGGATATTATTAGGTCAAACAAATTCAACAAAATATTCTACAACAAATAATATATATAGTTTACCACGTACATCAATAATAAATAATTCATGTCGAAGAAGTTCATCACAATTAAGAAAATTACAACAATATCAACACCTTCCATCACAACCACCACCACCACCATCACAACCACCCCCATCAACATCACAACCACCACCCCCATCAACATCACAACAACAACAACAGAAGCGTTCAACAATATCAACTCAATCATTTATTAATCATTGTCAACATTATCAATTAAAAGATTATCATGATGGACATGAACAATTAGAAGAGAATTTAATGAATTTAGAACATCTTATTGATAAAGTTTAATTCAATTCATATCAATATACTTTAGTATTTTTTTTCTTCTTCTTTAATTAATTATAATTGAAAAAAGAAAATGAATATGAGACATTTGTATTTAGCTAAATGATTGTTTTGTTTTGTGTTTTTTATTATTTAAAGACTGGAATTCATCAACATGATTTAGTATTGTATAAGCATCTATTTATTATTGAATTCATTCCAGTTATATAAGTAAATACTTAAAATAAAGCATTTTCACTATCTACATTGTGTTATATATCAAGTTAGTGGAAGACTCATTTATGGGGAGTTGAAGAAACCTCATTTCAAACCAATGGTGTATATGAGCTCTAAGATCTTAAGGAAACCAATGGTGTTTGAATCAATTGTTAGTCACCGACTACCATGAGACTACATCTCTTTACGTTGCTCCACTACTTCGTGGATTAGATCTTTAGGTCAAAGGCTTGGGATGTAGCCTCTTATGAAAACAACCTGCTTTGGTTTGGGCACCCTGGCAGTAATTTAGCCCTCACATAAATCGAATGATTTATGTAGTGCCTCTCTGTACCAATGTTTATTTGTCTAAATCAATCAATCAATCAAGTTAGTAGTGGTACATTCTAATGAAGAAATATGTGACATAAATGAAACCGATTAGGATCATGCAATTAATGTTACATCAGAGGAGCAGACAGATGGTTTCCGTTGGGTTGTGTCCTGTCCAGTGTGACTGAGCCACAATAATGCCAGGAAAACAATTGTTTAATCTCTCTCTAGTTGGATTATCAGTTGTCTGAACTAGGATCTTGCTCAGTCATTCATCCATTGTCTGAAGTGGATATCACTCTCCACCCGACACGGATAGGACTCTAGTGATCACGGCTTTTCATTAGGACTCCAGGAGTTACATCGTGATGCTATTCACTAGTGAGCACAAATTTTCTTCAGTATACGGATTTGTGTAGGTTGTAATATTTTCGCAGTGATCTAGAGGTTAATCGCACACAGGCGAGACCAGTGGTCTCATGTTCGAGTCCCACATGCAGAATCGTGAGGACGCAGAGTGGAATAGTCCAATACTACCAGTACTGTTTAGTGCTTCCAGGTTTTCAATGGCGATTTAGCTTAGATTGACTAGTGAAAATACCACAATCTCCACAAATCCCCATACCAATACCTTAACTATATTTGAATCGGTGACTTTTTACTTACCAACTGACACATGAACAACTGGTAAGAAGTTAACTCTTAACGGTTCTTGAGTTCTTTACAATTCAGTGGCTAAACAAATGGTAAATATAAAATTCTGGTTAATTCTCCAGAACACTCAATTCAATTGTAACTCAAAACTCCCATAATGAAAAACTTGAAATATCTAACCACACAGCAACATAATTAGAGAATTAGAATTTATATGTTAAAACTAGTCCAGAGTAATAGGGGAATAATTAATTAGTGATTTGTCTGGAATAAAAAGGTAGATGATAACGATGGATCATTCAAACGAAAGTTCAGAAATAAGAGAATATAAAAAGGAAAGTCTAAGCATTTCTACAATATAAATATGAATAATAATCCCTCATATGATAAGCAAATATAGATAGTGGCTAGCAGTGGGATCTAGGAGGCGCGTTTTGTCCTATTTAGGACTTGTCAGCTGGATGTAACTGTATTGGAAGATACAAGTAAACAATACCAAGCGAATATACCTCATATGATAGTTTCAAAATTCAAATTTCCGTACTATTCATCCCACTATATCAGTAAGATAATTAGGATTATATTCACTTTATTCTGTGTAATTAATGCTAACGTGATACATAGGTATCGCTAGTATATTAATTTCAATGAGTACTGAGATGTTCAATGAAATCAAAACCAATAGTGAAACGTAAATAGTGGTTTAAAGCTTTGTGTTAGTTGTTAACAAAAAGCGTAATTTTAATAGTTGAACTCATGAGTCAACTGAAGCTAAACCACCATGGAAAACCTGAAAGCATTAGACGGCCACTGAGCCAACCGGCATCCAACGATGTTAATGTCTAACTTCAACCAGTCCACGAAGTTACACCACCGTCCACTGTGACCAGCGAAGTCCAATCATGTCTGTTGTTAGATAGTAACTCACTGATAACTTTAATTGACTCATGAATTCAACTATTAAACTTACTATAATATCCATAAAACTCCCTTCTCTGATTATCAAAAACTGTGTTAAATAAGATAATAATAAGACAAATCGTTGTTGTTATTGTTACTGTTTTTTTTCTGATGACAAACAAGACAATGCGGCTAAAACATAAATATTATTTAAGTTATGAATTAATCTCTATATTAACTGACTGATTAACTAACTGTCTATTCGTCTTTAGATAATAAAAGATTTAAACCAACAACAAAAATTCAAAGAACAAGTCAATGGAACTTGTCAGTTAATGTAACTATGTATAATTTAATACAAACAAAAAAAGGAGGATTTTTTTTCTCTCTTTATACATAACTTTGTTTTAATAATTCAATATTAAATGACTGAGAGAGAGATAGAGAGGGAGAGAGAGAGGGGGAAATCGTATAGTCTGTAGACAATTAACTATTCAATTGAATCAAATCTTGATTTTATGAAAAATAAAATTTACTTAATTGTCATGTATTCAAATTGTTTTGATAAATTTCTTCTCTTATTTATTTATTTATTTACTTACTTACTTACTTACTTACTTACTTACTTACTTACTTACTTACTTACTTACTTACTTACTTACTTACTTACTTACTTACTTACCTACCTACCTACTTACTTACTTACTTACTTACGCCTGTTACTGCTCGTGAAGGAGCATAGGGCGCTCACCAGCATTCTCCATCCAACCCTGTCCTTTCCAACCCTTTCCAGCTCCTTCCAGTTCCTATTCATCCTTTTCATATCTGCTTCTATTATCCGACGTAATGTGTTCTTAAGTCTTCCTCTTTTCGGTTTCCCTTCAGGATTTCAAGTTAGGGCTTGTCCCGTGATGCAGTTTGATGATTTGCGTAATGTATGTCCTATCCATTTCCATCGTCTTTTCCTAATTTCTTCTTCAGCTGGAAGCTGATTTGTTCTCTCCCAGCGAAGGCTGTTGCTGATGGTATCCGGCCAATGGATGTTCAGTATCTTGCGAAGACAGCTATTTATAAATACTTGTACCTTCTTGATGGTGGTTGTTGTAGTTCTCCAAGTTTCAGCTCCATACAGTAGAACTGCCTTGACGTTGGTATTGAAGATTCTCACTTTGATATTGGTTGAAAGTTGTTTTGAGTTCTATATGTTCTTCAATTGTAGGAATGCGACCCTTGCTTTGCCAATCCTCGCTTTTACGTCTGCATCTGAGCCTCCTTGTTCATCGATTATGCTTCCCAAGTATGTGAAGGATTCTACATCTTCCAGAGTTTCGCCGTCAAGAGTGACTGGATTGCTGTTGTTCGTTTTGAATTTGAGGACCTTGGTTTTCCCCTTGTGTATTTTGAGGCCTACTGATGCAGAGACTTTTGACACACTGGCTGTTTTTGTCTGCATCTTTTCGTGTGTATGCGATAGGAGGGCTAGAAATTTCTTCTATTATTTCATATAAATCAACTTAGTAACTTTTTCCAAGGTTACTGACAGTTTCAAGGTCGAATAAAAGAAGACGCTTGAACATGGAGTCAACAATCCTATTATGTAGGAAATGACTTAATTATTTACTTACACTTGTTAATACATATTGAGGAGCATAGGCCACACATTAACATTCTCTATCAAACTGTGTCTTGAACATTCCTTTACAATTGTTTCTAGTTGCTATTCATCCTTTTCATATTTGCTTCCAATTCCCGACGTGGTGTGTTCTTTCTTTTTCCTCTTCTCCATTTCACTTCAGAATGCCAAGTTGGTGCTTGCTTGGTGATGTAATTTTATGACTTCTTCAGTATGTGCCCTGTTCACTTAGAACGTCTTTTTCTAATCTCCTCCTCGGCTGAAAGCTGGTTTGTTCCCTCCCACAGCAGGTTGTTGTTGATGATGGTTGTGATAGTTCTCCAAGTCCCACCTCCCCACGATATAACTAACTTTCTTGACGTTCGTATTGAAATTTCTGACTATGATTTTGGTTGACAATTGTTTTGAGTTCTATATGTTTATCAATTATAGGAATGCGCTCCTTTACGTCTGCATCAGATCCTTCTTGTTTATCGATTATGCTGACCAGATACGTGAAAGACCGACCGTAGTGTAATGCCTCTATAGTTCTCACATTTTCTCGAATCTCCTTTCTTTGATATCCTAATGAGGTATCCTTGTCTTATATTTTCTTTTGTGGATGACTCCACTGACCTTGCTAGATCTTCCACGTATTCCTGCTTGTCATCTCTAATGCTCCTCTTCACTTGCTTGCTTGTTTCTACGTATTCAGCCTGTGCCTTCACTTTCTCTGTTCTTGTTCGACTGTTTTTAATTGCCGTCTTCTTATTCTTCCTTTCTTGAATCTTGTTCAGGGTACGACAGAGACCCATTCCTTATGATGATGCTTCTTGTGGCCCAGCACCTCCTGATACGTTGAACTAAGTGCTTCTTTGATCTTTTTTCCAGTTGTCCTTCTTATTAGTTTCTCCTTCTTTCTGTTGTTGGGTGTCAGCTTGAATTCGTTGAGTTTGCTAGTATCCCGAATGAAGGTTGTAATGAACCACTATACTGCTGAACCCTCAGTTATCCAGTGTTCCTTTAGTTTCAGTTTCATCTGCCTGTAGCTCTTCTAGAGTTAATACCGGTCTCAATCCCGAGTAAAGGAGAAGGGTTGGCATGGGTTCAGCAACCTTATTTCTTAGAAAATATCCTTGTTAAATAGATGCTAACCAGAATAAACAAATTAAACTACTTCAATTCTGTCCTGGTTGTCGAAGGAAAAATTATTACACCTCACGATGAAGGCCGAGATTCTTCGGAAGTCATGAGGCTGATTCTCCTTCTAACAACGAGAGCAACGATTAATATAGGTACATGGAATGTCTAAACAATGTAGGAGACCGGAAGGACTAGTCAAATAGCCATGTAGTAAACGACTTTGCCAAAAGAAACGCGAACCATAATAAACAAAGTAAACCATCTTAGCACAACTGATTTGTTAACTAATCATATAATGGCTTTTGTATTCTGATCAAATGTATGTTCGTAGAGTTCATTGTATGTTGCCTGAATGATAAAATATTAGATGTAACCCCCTTTTTGGACGTATCTGTTTGTACTTGATTATCTTTCTCTAACTTCCTGATCATTACGCAACCCTTTTTGATGACTGAAATTTCAAAATGCTTTAATACATAATCCTTTTTTCTATTTTTCAATGGATTCATTTACTTGGTGAATCATTATAAATACGAGTGTTGAGCAGAATGGCGTTGTGGAGATCGTTGAGTTTTTGATTGTGATCATGATTCGATAAATGTTAGATAACCTTTGAAAACCTGGAAGCATTGAATGACCGTTTAATCCTAATATGGTGCATCCATAACCCCATGCATTGAGTTACCAGTGGAGCTAATCCATGTCGGGTGTGAGACAGTTACTTACCGAAGACAATAGAAGATGGTCGCGCAATATCGTGGATTGGTTGAAGTTAGACGTTAAAACCGTTGGATGCCTGCTCAGTAGTCTGGAGGTTAATTGTTCGCGCGTGGTTCGGAGATCCTGGGTTCTAATCCCACGTGTGGGGTCGTGAGTGCACACTTCAGGGGGACCTCATATTAGGATGAAATAGCCGTCCAGTGCTTCTAGGTTTTCCATGGTGGTCTAGCTTCAGTTGACTCATGAATTTAACTCTTAAATAGTAACGAATTAAACATATACGTTAATGAAATAATTAGTAGTATATATAGTTTTGTCAAATTACTTTGCCATGATTAATTGATTTAGCTATGTGTCCATGTGGAATTAAATGTTTTTATAAAACATCTGAACACAAAGAAATAAGATAGACATAACAGATACTTAGCACTATGTGACGATTTATTGTATGTATAGAAGAAATTGTCTGAAGTCAGTAAATAATGTTACATCAGTCAGGAAGACTAAGTATTTAAGTAGATTATCAAAGAATATATTCACAAAAATTCACTTGGTGTTGTTTGCCTGTATCTCCTCATTGTTGTTTAGGACTGCAATTGATCAGTCTCTTGTTGGAATATGTGCATCCTGTGCGGATTGCCTCAATATTGCTTCAGGGCACAAGGTTTATAAGCAACGGTGGATAGTGACTAGCAGTGGAATGGAAGTTGAGCGATTCGTCCTATTTGAGACTTGTCAGCTGGATGCACCTGCATCTCAGAGTGAACATGAACTCTGAGATGCAGGTGCATCCAACTGACAAGTTCTAAATAGGACAAATTGCGTGACCTACAATTTGCTGCTATTGACTATCCATCTTTGCTTATATTCACAAATAGTTAATCGTTTTTCAAATTATTTTGCCAACATGTATATAAACAGATTTTGTGATGAATACTCGTTACAGGTTTTCATGAGATAGACTTATTTTTAAAGTATAAGTAGACATATATTTCATGATTAGACAGTGGGAATGAGGAACGTAGCTGGATATATGAAAATCCATAGAGGGTAAATGGTCTTTTTTTTCAACTTCTCATAAATGATATGGATTGGCATTGATTATAATCTAAAATCAATCTTGTTTCCGAGAAAAGTATTTCCCTTCCCCTTTACCGAACGTCAACAAAAGACACATTCGTAGATAATGGTCTGTTCACACTATTTGTTATCAGATATTTTGAGAAATTGACCTTCATTGTGATGTCGATTTCCATGAATGATCTTTCATTCTTCACACATATTTCATGCAGAAATCATCAGCCTCTGAATGATCATCTTAGATTATAAAGTGATGGGAAGTTGCGCCCCTGTACATTATAAACTGCTTAACAAATTATTCATTCTTTTGGCATCGGTTGCCAACACATCTTTCTGGAAATTAAATTGCCTTGACTGTCTAAAATGGACACATTAAAATTGGTGATAAATCCAAGAAAGTATTGATTTCACCAATCCGATGGTACTTATTCCTATAGGAGTTTAAAACACCATTTCAGACGTATAGGAGAGGGGTGAGCACTAACAATAGAAGGTACAGATCGCCTTAAAAATCATTTTTACCCTTAGAAATATGTAAAATGATATTAAGAAAGAAAACTAAACAAAATAACATTTCGGTTAATGTTCATAGACTCATACTATACAAATTCATTACGTCATAGTGTACATCATTAATTGATATTCATGAATGTTAATTCTCATTGTTAAGAAGACAATCAGAACAATTTAAAAGGGAGAACAG
Source organism: Schistosoma margrebowiei (assembly GCA_944470205.2). NCBI lineage: Eukaryota > Metazoa > Platyhelminthes > Trematoda > Strigeidida > Schistosomatidae > Schistosoma > Schistosoma margrebowiei. The sequence continues at coordinate 5,816,831 of OX104027.1, read as the reverse complement.
TTAATCAATCCAATTCCCTGACCAAAGGTATTTGAGGTACTTTTGTATAAATATATCACTAGTTCGACAATACTTATCTTGTTTAATAGTCTCTCAAGCTTGTATCCAACATAACACGTGACTCTGAGATAGCATACAACACTTATCTTTTTTTTGTTGTTAAGGATAGTAAATCCACAATTACAATGTATAAGAAAGATGTTCATCTTATAATTCATAAACTGTTTTGAGGTAGTTTATATTCATTGATGTTTAGTACAAATTAATTCAATGTGAACTTTGTTAGTTTGATTTTGAATATGTTTTCGTTATACTATGGTGTGTGCTACTTATATCAACATAAGTAGTAAATAATGGTAATCAGGAATAGAATGTCTGGTAGCAGAAGGTTAAGAAGATCGAGGAAGGAAGAATGGGAACAGAAAGTAATTAGTATGGAAATGCAGGAACAATGAAGTGTGAGACGACTGACTGATGTTTGTAAAACGAATAGTCGAATATGAGACAACTGAAGTATTCACTGTATGGTTCTGAAATTTCACTAGTGTTCGTTTACATTCGGTTATCCCCGCTTGTGTTCTCGTTCATTACAATACTACTTAATGTACTGAAGTTTTTTCGTTGAAGCGACAGTTTTTCTTTAATTCATGATCAGTATTTGTTTTTACTAAATGAATATTATTTACCAAGATTCATCTTTTAATGTAACTAAATTTAAACAAACTACAAGTTGTAATAACCTAGTGTACAAATGTAATTGAATGTTATTTTTTATTTATTTGAACACATGAACACTGGTACAAGGAGGCACCTAATATATATGTGCCACATAAATCATTCGATTTGTGTAAGAGATGGGATGTTGACTGGGTGCCCAAACTGAAGCAGGTGGTTTTCTCAAAAGGCCACACTCCAAGCCTTCGACCTGAAAGTCTGAACCACAAGGCAGTGGAGCAACGTTAGGATATGTAGTCCCATGGTAGCAGGTAACCAACCATTGGTTCATACACCATTTATTCACTCGGGATCCTGGGGCCCATGTGCACCACTGGTTTGAAATCAGGGTTTTCCGACTCTCCTAGGTGGATCCTCCATATCTATCAATCCGGTTAAAGCGACGAAAATTCGCTTTCCATCTTCTCAATTTCGTAAACAACAGTAATGTCCCGAGAGAGCAGCGAGTAAAACTTCTCTGTTAGTGGTTGTATACTCGTGGTCATATGAGAGCATTATTCGAGGGAGAGCTGATTTTCCTCACTCATCAGGGCATTTGAGAGCCCTGGTTATTGTTGTTATTGTAAACAGACTGTTATATCCCGACGAGAATACTGAATGGTTAATGCTGAGGTTCATTTATGGACTAATATTATACATATATTCTTATTGTATAACTGTTAAGTAACTAAACTATGCATATTATTATACAATTTACCATTCTTGAGTTATGCTCAGTCTATTAATTACAGTCTCCCACATTCACAGCCACTTTTGGCTAGATCTTGTACAAATATTATTTTCTATTATATGGTATGATGTGGTTCATTTGGTTGGTATATAAAACCTAGGATGTTTGAAATATGATAATTCATATCGCAGAGGCTTAGATCGATGTTCTGAAATCTAACAGGCAGAGCTAGGTAGGAAGTAGAACCGATGAGGACACTAGATTGCTCGTACGGGTTTTATGCGTCATAACATTTTCAATAGTCAGTAATTGCGTTGTATCCAATATTTCCAACTATCTAACAGTTGCTTTGATGAGTGATTACTGAATACTGGAGATCTAGCTGATCGACCACTTTAGCTAATCAATCAGTTTTTAATGAATTAGTTACTGAGATAGGTCCCAGGTTCAAATCTCCCGAGGCAGGATTGTGTATGGGCACTACTGAAGAATCATATATTGGGCAATCCAATGCTTCGAAATTTTCCATGGTGATCTAGTTTCAATTGACTCATGATCTCAACTATAAAATTACTATAATATCCACAAAACTCCTTCTGGTATTAAATGAGTTACTTGACGATAAGCACTAAAGTAACTTTTGAAGATCTTAGAGTTTACACATAAATTATTTTTCTGATTTATAGCAGGATGGAGATGAAAAGTGTGGTAATAGACATTTTACAGTGTTTGAATCCCAAAAACTATATAGGTATTTGATTAAAGAAGAATTCATCCTTCATAGTGAAACTACAGAGGAACAAATGCTCTCTGCTTGTCATAACCAAAAAGAAATGACTCCAAATGTGAATACAGTGTATAATAAGGTAATCGTCCATGGTTTACATATCTCAACTAGAGAATTGCTGTCAAACAAATAATAAAACTGTACAGCTTACCATTTATTAACATGGGCCCTTAAAAATCTAAATATAGTTTTCTAATGTGATGTATTTTTAAAACGTCAAGATAGTCCGAAATGCATTTTGTATTGTTTACTTGAATCTTCACATTGATGTATAAGACTACAATTGATCAGTCTCTTATTATCAGAACTGCATCCCGTGCGGATTGCTCGATATTGTCACTAGGTCGTAAGCATTATTTGTAGAGATGGATGGTGGCTAGCAGTGAAATCCAGAACGCAAATGTCGTCCTATTTGGGACTTGTCAGCTGAATGTACCTGTATCTCATAGTTGATATTCACTCCTGGAATCAATCACAGGACCTTCAGTCAAGTGTGAGAACAATCAACCTCTAGATCACTGAGCCGGCATCCGATGGTTTTAATATCTAACTTTGATCTTTCATTCATTGTCTGAGGTAGGTAACTGTCTCATATCCGACACAGATTGGACTCCGCTGGTTTCAGCTTTTCATTAGAACTGTAAGAAATTCCATCTTGAAGACAGTCACCAGTAAGCACATGATGGTTGCACAAGATCATGGCTAATTGAAGTTAGACATTAACATCATAGGATGCTAACTCAATGGTCTATAGGTTAAGCGTCTGTGCGCGAAACCAAAGGTCTCTGATATGAGTCATTTTTTTTACACTTCTGAGGAGCCCTGTATCGAGACAAAACGTCTATTCAATGCTTTCACATTTTCACTAATATTCTATCTTAAATCGACTTATGAATTCAACTCATAAAACATTCTATCAAATATCATCGCTAAATTTTTTTATTCAGAATAAATAATATGAAATTAATGAAATACTTTGTAGAATGTTTCAGAAAATAATCATGATTGACATTAATAAAAGCATCTTAACTGTTGTGAATGAAATAGAAATTGGTAATTTACTATTATACATTGATCACTGTGTAACTTTTCTTTAAAAGTCCTTATAGCTCAATGAAAGTTGTTCATATGTATGTACTTGTGTGTGTGTGTATGTTTGAGTTAGATTTAACAATGAATATAATGGTTGATTGTTAAACATCTCACGGTGTCATGCATATTCAACATATCTAATTCTATTATTATCACTATTATTATTATTACTATGGGAATTCATTGAGAATCTCTATGATTTATTCTGTCAATCATTGAATATAGAAATATCTGTGAGAGAGAGAGAGAGAGAAAAACGTTATAGAATATTATCATAGTGATTAATTCCTCTTTCATATTAGTTACCTTTTGATAAACACTTTTTTTCTTTCTAATGAATAACTGTCGATTAAATGATCATAGCGGATACATAATTGTCTATACTTCTCTATATATTATAAATGATTTAATTCATGAGAATATAAACTAATGAAAAAGTGGAAGAGAGTTTAAAGCTTAAGATTGTAATTGATCAATCTCTTAGTGACATATGTGTATCGTATACGGATTGCCCTGATATTGTCATCAAAGATGAATGGTGGCTAGCATTGGAATTCAGGATGCATGTTTCGTCCTATTTAGAACTCGTCGGTTATATGTACCTGAATCTCAGAGTTGACATTCACTTAGCTACTACTACTACTACTACTACTACTACTACTACTACTACTACTACTACTACTACTACTACTACTACTACTACTACTACTACTACTACTACTACTACTACTACTACTACTACTACTACTACTACTACTACTACTACTACTACTACTACTACTACTACTACTACTGAGTCCTGATAGCCACTTGCTTGTTTAATGGGGTGAAGTTTAAATTCGCTTGGTATTGTTTACCCGAATCTTCCCATTGATGTTTGGCACTGCAATTAATCAGTCTTTTATTGATATATTTTAAGCAGAAATGAATGGTGGCTACAAATGGAATCTAGGATGCACTAAGTGGATAGTGTGATGACGCTTGAAGCGGGCAGTACTGGAGTCGAGTCGCGAGGAAAATATCAAGTCTAGGATGCAGATACATTCAGCTGACCAATGCTAACTGAAACGAAACGCTCATCCTTGATTTCACTGCTAGACGCCATTTATCTTTGCTCAGTTATAGAGATGTGTTGTAAACAGTTTTCAAGTAGCTCTTTCAACAAGATTGATTTTAACTGATGCACCACTAAAAACTGCAGAACACTGTGCAAGTTATCCAACCCAATGAGTATAAAGAGAGATAGATAGGGTATTTGATAAACATGTTAAATGGATAGTTCAATACTTTATGTATGAAGAAGGTTAAGACAATCCCTATGATCATTTGATTTCCACATACACTAAACACATTTTATCAATGAGGGCTTAGTAACAAACCTACAGAAATACTACTCGTCTACTATTATTCGGTAACTAGAGTTTTTTTGCTAAATTTGAAATAGTCAGAAACTTATATGAGTGGATTTAAATAAATTGCTCAAACAATAATATGTTTTTAATAGTTGAATTCATGAGTCAACCTAAGCTTGACCACCATTGAAAACCTGAAAGCATTGGACGGACGTTTCGTCCTAAAATAGAACTCCCCAACAATGTACACTCACGACCCCGCACCAAAGGGACTCGAATACAGAACCCTCGCTCTCACACGTCGACGCTCAACCTCCAGAACACTGAGCTGGCATCCAATGGTGTCAATGTCTAAATTCGATTGATCCATGATCTTGCACAATCACTCATTGATTGTCTAAAGTGGATAACTGTTTCATATCCGATACAGATTAGACTTCAGTGGTCACGGCTTCTCACTAGAACTGTAGGAAACCCATCTTGGAGCCAGTCACTAGTGAGAACAAACCTTCATTTTATTAATAATATACTTAACACCGTATTTCATGCATTTCTATTCAATACCATGATAACAATGACACGGACTGTTGATTAGCTATACAGAAGCATAAATTAACTACCCAGTACTTCTTAAAGTTCAATAGTTACTTGTTATATATGAACTAACAACCATATACATGTACTCTGCTGAATTATCTTTAATTCTTGATCAGTCTTACTATGAGTCTCTTTAGGTAAATTCGTATTTACATACACAATCATCGACGTTATAATTGTCACTCTCTAAATAAGATGACTCGTCATTAAGTAGTTTTTCACCAAAGTTTTACAATTAGAGAGTCATTCGGCTAAATTTTATTACATTTAAGTAACTCTAGATTTGTGTTTATTAGTTCAGATCTAAATCAGTGAATAACTCAAATTATGCTGGAACAAAGATGACAATTCATGCAAATAAAGTCAAACAGAGAGGGGTTTTACGAACAGTACAGTAACTTTAATAGTTGAATTCACGAGTCAACTAAAAATAGACCATCATGGAAAACCTAGGAGCATTGGATGTCCGTTTCGTCGTGGTATGGGACTCCTCAGAAGTGCGCATCCACGGCCCCGCCCACAGGATTCGAAACCAGGATCTATCGGTCTCGCAAGCAAACGCTTAACCTGTAGACCACTGGGCTGGCCAGCATCCAGTGGTGTTAATGTCTAACTTCAACTAATCCACGAAATTGAGCGACACATCCACCATTGTCTTCAGTGAGTTACTATCTGACAACAGACCCGGTTGAACTCCACTGGTCACTGCTTCTATTAGAACTTCAAGAAATACTTCATGGAGACTGTCACTAGTGACCATATGATGATTATAATCACAGAAGCCAGTACAATTTACACATTTATTGACCTCAAAATGAGTATTGAGATAAAAGTGTATTTGTAATCTTACTGAACTCTGTCTTACATAATGTGACTGAACAATATGTTATTAAAATATGCACAGAATCATTAACCGCTATGATAATCATTGATTCAAACTTCTGTGTTGTCCATTATGAAGACTTACTTAAGTTTCTTCTTCCTTCTGTATCATGAGTTTCTGATATAAACACAACATATTAGTGTTTGTATTAATGAAACAATTTTGATCTCATTCAATTTTTATGAATCCTTACAATGTTTCAATCATGAAACAATGTCCACTGAAAAGGTAACTTCAGATAAGTACTATCATTTTCATACAATTCCAAATCTATCAGTTTTATATTTGAATTATTAAACAACTGTTTAAGGTGTAGTTTAAAATTATAAAGAAAAGTGTTTTCTTTTTCGTCTTTTAATCATATTATGGTGTATGCTACTGATGTCGGCAGATATAAGTAGTATGTATCGTCAATCGAAAATGAAATGGCTGGCGGTAGAAGATTAAAAAGATCAAAGAAAAGAGAACGAGAACAGAGAATGATTGATGTGGAAATGAAGGAACAATCAAATCTAAGACGACTGATTTACGTTTTGCAAATGAAGTATCTACTATATGGTTCTTAGATTTTCCTAAGACATTCTATAATTCTTGTGTTCAAATACATTTGATTGTCCCCATTTGTATGTTCTCATTTACTACATTCATTACATAGATACTATTTAGGATTGAGGATCTTCAAATAGTCTTATATTCTAAAGAATGTTTTTAAATAACAGAAAATGATGTTAAAATACATTCTATAGTTGAATTCATAAGTTTGATTGAAGCTAGAACACCATGGAAAACCTGGAAGCATTGGACGGCCGTTTCATTCTAGTCTGAGACTCCTCAAGACGAAATGACCGTCCAATACTTCCAGATTTTCCATGGTGTTCTAGTTTCAATGAAACTCATGAATTCAACTATAAAAATTACTAAAATCTCCACAAAATACCCCCCCTCTTCTGATAAAATACATTCTGTTTAAAACAATCTAAAATTTATTTTGTAACCATTAAGAAATATATATATATATACCAACAGTTGAATAAGTCAAGTACCTTCAATTAAAGAATTACAAATACTTGTAACAGATGAAGATAATGATAATGATGTAGGAAGATGTAAACATTCATTATTGATTGATTGATTTAAAGATGATTTGATTGACCATAATTGTTGTAGATCAAATGTTTGATTGGATATTGATTGATTTTTAGATAAATTAATTAATTTCTTTCTCATTTCTAATTGTTCCGAATTAATCGATTTTGTATGTAATGAAATATTGTTATCTGATGAAGGGATACATAATAATGATGATTTGATATTAATATTATTGTCATTATGTAATGAGTTTGTTGTAATTGGTAATGTATTTATAATCCTAGAACTTTGAAGATGTTGTCTATAATGATGATGATGATGATGATTATCGATATCTAAACTTGTTGTTGTCAACTCATTTGTCTCTGTTTTTGTTGTTACTAATGGCGGTGGTGGTGGTGGTGGATCTTGGAAAAATGGTAAATTCTTTTCATGATTATTTAATGATATTCCAACTGTTATTGGTTTTGTTGTTGTTAATGTAGCCATAGTTGATGTAGTTGTTGTAACCGTTGATGATAATGATGATGATGATGATGATTTATGAATAAGATCTATATTTGATAAAATATATCTAACTGTTGGATGATATGCCCAAAATGGACTTTGTTCTATTAAACGTTGAATTGCTACAAAATTTTCAGCTTCTGTCATTAATTCAAGACCAACAGCTGTTTGACGTTTCCATTTTGTTCTAAATTATAATATTAATGATAGTATGAAGGTAAAAAAACAAAACAGATTGAAATTCTGTATATTAGAATAGAAAAGTAAATACGGCGAGACTCTAATTTATGGACAAGCCAGTCAGAGGCGTTTTAGAGATTTCAAGGTTACGGCGCCAACTTAAATGCTTAATGCCAACGTACGATCGGTTCATAAGGAATTTCGCACAAAACGTGATAATTGAGCGACTATAACAAATAAAACAGCGGGACTATAATTTGTGGACGAATCAATCAGATATAAGATAGCAGATCTCGGATTTTAACGCGAAAGCCTTTCATCCATTTGGCTAAATAAATTTCTGGCATTATAGCTGATGTCAGTTCGTGATGAAAACCCAATATATAATTCCTAACTAAGGCAAATTACGACAATTATTGCGAACTGGACAATAAAAGCACCAGTAACACTGGCTGCAGCCAAGTACTACAATATATACGGATGTTTGGAGAGCATACAGACTCCTAGATAGGCTTGGTTATGTGCACCGTGTCGTTATTCACAAGTATCATTTTGTGTACTCATCAGCCGGTGTGCACATAAACAATATTGGAACTATGTAGTCGAGGCTGAAAGAGTTTTTGAGAATTATCATGGCTCCATAGGTCGACTATTCTGTAGCCGTATGGATGACCTCCTCTACTGCAAGCATTACGGTTTTAGAACCTCTGAACCTCTTTCTGACCTTGACAAGTTTTTGAACCACGTATAAGAAGTGTATCTACTTTATTTCCTTGGTTTTGTATAACACATTTTTACTCCATACTGACTGTTTGCTGATTGGTTAATATTTCTCAAGGTCGCTTAAGATTCGTTCGAAGGTCGTCCATAAATTAGAGTAAATACAATTTGAATATGACCAACTTCAAGTCAAGAACATTTACGTTACTGACGTTGTGATTTGACTTGTTGTTTATAACTAAGATAAACCTTCATTATAATATATAAATGACATAATCAATGAAATTGTGACATGTCTAGAAAATGTAGTATGAGAAATGAATGTGCCTAACCTTCCCTATCCTTTTAAATACCACCTTCTATAAATGCCATGGAATATTATTTGAATAGACTAAGTCTATGGATTCAGAATATGCATGTAATATGTGGCCATGTGGGAGCATTTCGAGAAGAATAACATACTTTCCACTCTCAGTTGTATCAGGGCATTTGAGGGCTTCTTATGAGTTATAGTGAATATACCGATATCGAACGTAAAACTACCTCAAGTATGCATTACATGTATATTCAGAATGCACAGATAGAGACCCGTACCTTTCATAGTATACACATACGAATAGATGCGATCACCCCAGGCCAAGAATGATTGTATACCAAACGTAGTGCCATAGCTCCATATAAAATTTCTAAACTATGTTATCAAGCCCCAAAGTGAACATCAATTCTAAAATACAGGTAAATCCAGCTAATGATTCGCAACTAGGACGAAACACGCATCCTGGATTCCATTACTAACCACTATTCATATTAGATTACAATCTATTTTTTCGGTCTGCTAAGCTTGAAGATACAAGGATTTATAAATAGCTGTCTTCGCAAGATACTCAACCTCAATTGGCCGGATACCATCCGCAACAGTCTTCTGTGAGAGAGAACAAACCAGCTTCCAGCTGAGGAGGAAATTAGGAAAAACGATGGAAATGGATAGGACATACATTACGGAAATCACCGTACTGCATCACGAGGCAAGCCCTAGCATGGAATCCTGAAGGGAAGCAGAAAAGAATAAGGCCATAGAACACATTACGTCGGGAAATAGAAGCAGATATGAAAAGGATGAATAAGAACTGGAAAGGGCTGGAAAGGATTCCCAAGGACAGTGTTGGATGGAGAGTGCTGGTGAGCGGCCTATTCTCCTCCACGAGGGATAACAGGCGTAAGTAAGTGGTGTGAATAGACAAACAAGAAGTCTTAACAAAGTACGGAAGCTATTTTTGGGGATGTTATTTCATTTAATTTAAAGCTTGTAAAACAGTAGCATTTATTTTTGTCCCTAGTCTATTCTACAGATCATAAGCTTTCGTTTGATGTATGATTTACTGCTATAGCCCTTTTGTTCCAAAGCTATAGTAATGTAAACATAATAATTTGTACTCTATTTTCTACTCTAATTCCTAGTTTTAAACATAATTGTATTTTCCTAATTATTTTATGTTGTGGACGGATTAGTCATCTATTTATTCATGTATCTTTTACATTAATCTTAAATCGGGAACCAGATCGGAATTGGGAATAAATTGAGTAGTGTTCCAGTTGACTTGTCTTCTCTCACTCGCCAATCAGGTGATAGAATAGTTTTCGTTTCTGTAACCCACTTGGGACTCATTCATACTAGTCTCAAGGTTAAGCCGGTCAGCCTATCGCGTCAAGATCGTAATCTAAATTAGACACAATATCCTCGGCACAAAAGTGCGTAGACAGATCAAAGACGTTACAGTAAGTAGGTAAGCTTGTTCTTCACTATCTGGCGAATTATTCAGTATCGCTTGAAGACACATTTTCTTTGACAGTAACTGGTACAAACTAGTTGACAAAAACTATAGAAACAGGCTCAAAACTAAAACTTATTGTTTAAAGGATGATAACTAGTTTTATAAATTCACAATTTACACAACTGTGAATATTCTTTTCCGAATCTTCTATGATTCATGAATTATTTACTTTACTTATAGATATGTGATCATATGAACTTGTTCATAAAGGGAAAAACTATAAATAATAATAGTAATATTAGTAATAACAATAGTATTAATAGTAATAATAGTATAATGTTTATTAACAGTTGTCTACGCAAAATAATTCCGATCCGTTGGCCAGACACTCTCAGCAACAACCTACTGTTGGAGAGAACAAACCGGATTCCAATGGAGGAAAAAATTAAGAAGTGCTGGAAGTGGATAGGACACATATTGAAGAAGGCACCCAACTGCGTCACAAGATAAGCTCTCACATGAAATCCTCATGGCTAAATGAAAGGAGGAAAACCAAAGTACACATTACGCCGGAGAATGGAGATAAACATGAAAAAAAATGAACAAGAATTGGATGGAACTCGAAAGGAAAGTCGAGGACAGAGTGGGTTGGAGAATGCTGGTTGGCGGCCTATGCTCCATTAGGAGTAACAGGCGTAAGTAAGCAAGTAAGTAATAGTAGAAGTAATGTTACAAATCATATTAGTAATAATAATGATAATAATAATGATAACAGTAACAGTAGTGATTATAGTAATAATGGTAGCAGTAGTAGTAATAATAATAATACTAATAATAGTAATATTAGTAATAATAATAATAATAAAGTATTTACCTTCTATTCTGATACCATGTTTTAACTTGTCTATCAGATAAACTTAATTTAGTTGCTAATTCCATTCGATCTTGTACAGCTAAATATTTTTGACGATCAAAACTTTGTTCTAATTCAGTTAATTGATAATCAGTAAATGCTGTTCTTGCTTTTCTTGATTTTTTCATTAATTTTTTATTAATATTATCATGATAAAATAAAATTTCATTTTCATTCGTTTTATTAAATTTTGTTGTCAACGCTGAGGATGCTGATGATGATGACGATGATGATGTTGATGATGACGATGATGATGTTGTTGTTAAATACATTGAATTCGAATGATTAGCCTTTTCATTTTCATTATTCAATAGATCTTATATGAATAAAAAAACACAAAGAAATAGAAGGAATTTCATGAGTCATCATGGGAAACTTGGAAGTATTGAAAGGCCGTTTCGTCCTAGTTTGGAACTCCTCGGCAGTGCGAGTCCTTGAGCTCACCTCGTGAGATTCAAACTCAGGAACCTCCAAAGATTAACACCATTGGATGCTAGCTTAGTGGTCTAACTTCGACTAGTCCGTGAAGTTGTACCACCGTCCACCATTCTATTCAATGAGTTATTCTCACACAATAGACCTAGTTGAACTCCACTGGTCACAGGTTTCCATTAGAACTCCAGGAAATACCTCTTAAAACCTGTCACTAGTGAACATATGTTGATTAGTATCAGAAGAGATTCTGTGGATATGATAGTAATTTTAATAGTTGAGATCATGAGTCGATTGAAGCTAGACCATTATGGTAAACCTGGAAGCACTAGATAGTCGTTTCGATCTAGTATGAGACTCCACGGCAGTGCGCATCCACGACCACACCCCACACGATTCTAACCCAGGACCTAGCGATCTCGCGTGCGAACGCTTAACTTTTAGATCACTGATCTGGCATGTTTAACTTTAACCAAACCACGAAAACGTATTTATTAAAGTGTCAAATAAGATTTTTCAATGTGTTACATGAGTTATCAAGTTGAAATTTATAGGTGAATAAATGAAATGTGAAACTGATAAAAAATACCAAGTTAATTTAGAATTTAGTTGACTATGTCAAAATTGTGTCGAGTTTATTTTAATGAAGTTTCAAAACAGACTAAGTAGTTTGTTATACTACCTAAAGTGACTTACTTACTTAATTATGAATGTTACCGCTCGTGGAGAAGCATAGGCTGCCCATTAGCCCTCTTCATTGAACTCTATAGCTATTCTAAGATTATTGCCGGTCCACAGTCCGGGTAAAAGATGAAGGTTGGGAATAGGGTCAGCAATCCCATCCCGTAGATAATAAACTTTCTAAAAATACACTAAGGTGACTTGCTAGATTAAAATGTTAATTTTAAATGATATTTTCATGTTCGGATTCGTTTTCTTTGTACTATTCAAGCTTTGTGTTAATTTTAAACAGAGACAATGGTGGTTAGCAGTGGAAGTCAGGATGCACATTTCATCCTATTTCGAACTCGTTCATTGGATGTACCTGTTTATAATGCTTGTGACTAAAGGTAGTATCGACGCGATCCGTACAGGATCAACATATGCCTATAAGAAACTGATCAATTGCAGTCCTAAACATCAATGGAAAGATTCAAACAACCAATAAAAAAAGGAATTGTGTTAATTTTGTTTCGGTTATTGATTTACTCTAAACAAATAACTAACATTCAGTCACAAAATATCAGAAATTCAGATCATGAACCGATTGATGTTAGGCTATCATTGAAAACCTAGAATCACTAAACAACCGTGGTCAGCGGTTTAACATCGATCGGTTCATGATCACAATTAAAAACTCAACAATCACCACAATCCTATGCGGTTAGTATTGAGTATTCTAGGAATACTTTAAGATAGTGAAATATTTCATCTAACCAATAAACACCAATTAAAGTTTAACTTAAAGACTAATTACTTTGATGATTAACCATTAGACTACCACTATAATGTAAGGCAATCGATAATGTTGATCATCATCTAATATACATCCATTACATTGAAGTTTTTCAATAGTTCACACTGAATATCCATCTTCATCTATCATGTTTATGTATCATCTATGATATGAATAATTAATAACGGCTTAAAAATGATTTGAATTTTGTGATTTCTTTATTTGTTTAACAGAATAGGGATTTGTAGAGATTGTAGTATTTCAAAAGTTTATTTCATGAACCTATCTATGCTAAACCATCATGAGAAATCTGGAAGTATTAGACAGCAGTTTCGTCATAGTATAAGACTCCTCAATAGTTCACATTCACAATTCCACACATAGGACTAGAATTCAGGATCATCGATCTTATCAGTGAACACTTTACAATGAGCCATCATTCAACAGTGTTAATGTATAACTTCAATAGATCCATCATCCTGTTCAACATTTCATCCATTATGCGAGGTGGATAACTAACTCCTACTCGACATGGATTGGTCTCCATTGGTTACGCCTTCTCACTACAACTGTAGGAAATCCATCTCGAAGCTAATCACTAGTGAGCACATGATGATTATTATCAGAATGAGGATTTATGGAGGTTGTAGCAATTTCAAGGTTCAATTCACTAGTCAAATTTTCAATATTGATCTAGTTTAGATTACCTCATGAATCGAATTGAAGTTTATTTCATTTCCATCATTTGGTAATGTTATCTTATATTAGAATAAAGTAAACAGAATTTCATTTAAACTATCCCAATGATATAAATCTAAAAGAAAAAGAACAACATGTCAGCCATATTACACACCATAAGTGTCCATTTATTACCAGATAGATTAAAATTAATGTTAAAATCAATCTCTTCAATTGACAGATATTTCCCATTTAAACATTAATAACACGAAGTTCAGTGAAGGGATCTTTTTTTCAACCAATTTATTATCAAACTGTACAATCGTATATATATGAAAATGGTGATCCAAACCGCTTCATAGATAAGAATATGAAAAGAATTAGTTGTGACAAGGAATCTAGTTGTTCCGTTCCAAAGAAAAACCTTTATATAAGTTTGGAATTTAAAAGTGACGGAACATCTGACGTAATCAAAAATTCATTTAACGACAGCGAGTAATAGAATATTTATTGCAGCAAAACTCCGAAAAACATTCACTAGTAAGAACATGTTTTCTGTATCCATAACAGATAAGCTTCCTCCTTTGATCGTCTAGCAGTTCACCTGCTCTTGTAGAGTAAGATACATTGGCCGTAGCCAGCGCTCATTTTCAATTCAAATACGGGAACATACCCCAGTGTGGTTCTACAAGGGTAAGAGGAAAGCAATTAGGTATTCCATACTTGAACATCGTATTACGTAATCTAGTATTATAATCTTTCTATTACATCATCTTTGTTATTTCTTGTTCACATCATCTCACGGAACTAGTACTTTAACAGTTGGTTAGGCACCTGGCGCGAGACTGATAGATTCTGGGTTCGAATCTCGTGGGGTGTGGGATCGTGAATGCGCACTGCTTAGGAGTCCCATACTAGGACGAAACGGCCGTCCAGTGCTTCCAGATTTTCCATGGTGGTCTAGCTTCAAATTCGTTGAAAAAGAGATCCCTTAGCTGAACTTAGTGTTTTTTAATGTTTCAAATCAATTTCAGTTGAACAAACTGTTGTATAGTTAAATCAAATCAAATTCCCTATAAGTTATAAAGTATTTCAAATGTGAATAGTTCCATTGCTATGATCAAATCATCAGTTGTTGTTTTTTTTATTTCTTTCACTCTCATTTTAAAACAGTTAAATTTTAATACATTATCATTATGTATATTAAATTAAGTCACTATTCAATAATTCACACTAGATTATTCTGGCTTCCTCACTGTACACACACACACATACACATAAGCTGGAATACAACGACGACAACAACAACAATCATAAAGTATACAAATACTACCTACATGGAGAGTCATCATCAATTCATGAATAATTAAAGTAACACAGAGTCAACATTCTAACAACAACGACAATAAAAGAAGAGAGAAAAAAACAACAACACAGAGACAGTGAAATGGTTTGACATGTGGAATGGGATGGGGAAATCTACAGCATTCTACCTACCAATTGTAATGGAATATTCTTTTATTTAAAACAAACAAACAAACAATGATAAGTAAGATTTATCTATTTTGTTATTCATCAGTAGTATAAATGAAAGTAATGAGAAAACATTAATTATTGAATTGATTGAAAAACCAATTTTAAAGAATCTATCACATGTTATGAATATTTATCTAAGTGATAACATTCATTAAATTCTAATATAGTTAAATAGTTTATGCATTATTTCATTAGGACTTAACCTCTCCTTCTGAGAATGTGTCGTAACAAGGTCTTGGGTTCGAATCCCTTGAGTGGGATCGTGAGTGCCTACTACTGAAGAGTCCCATACTAGGACGAAACGTCTGTTCAATGCTTCTAAGTTTTTCACTGGTGATCCCAGATTAATCGATTCATGATCTCAATCAAAAGCTGAACGATCTTTATGACCCCATACTGATAAAAAAAAGATTCATGCCATTGAATGGAGAAATGATCAGCTCTGACACATATGACATTTCAGATATTAACATTGTGATCATGACTTAATATTTCAAACTCTTTGTTTATTGAATTCTGTTGAAAACAGATGAACTATGGAAGAAACTATTTTTCGAAAGTTAGTTATTGTAAACAGTAAACAAAGGGTATGTAGACGTTTACAAGTGAAATTAATTTTCTAAATACCTCAAGAAAATTTGACATTTTCTATATTGTATTTCTCTAGCTGTTATCAATAGTTCAAGAATGGACTGGATAAGTTTACTAGTTGAAATCATGAATCATTTGAAGTTAGATCACCATGGAAAATCTGGAAGCACTGGACGGCCGTTTCGCCCTAGTATGGGACTCCTCAGCAGTGCGCATCCACGATCCCGCACCCCGCGAGATTCGAACCCAGGACCTATCAGTCTCGCGCTAGGCGCTTAACCAACTAGACCACTGAGTCAGCATCCAATACTGTTAATTTCTAACTTCAACCAGTTCATGAAGGTGTACCACCGTACACGATTGTCTTCAGTGAGTTGATATCTCACAACAGACCTGGTTCAACTCCACTGGTAACGACTTCTTACTAGAACTCCAGGAATGTCTCCTGAAATCAGTCACTAGTGAGCAGGTGATTATTATTTTCAGAATGGTTTTTGTTGAGAGTTTTAGAAATTTCACTGGTTAGACATGAAAATGATTTACCGGCCATTTGTTACAAAGAATATACAGTTGGTTTTTTAATAAGTGAGCGTACTCTAAATATCGATTGATAATAGTTCATGTTGATGTATGCATCTGAGGAATCCCATACTAGGATGAAATGGCCATCCAGTGCTTCCAAGTTTTCAATGGTGATCTAACTCATGAATTCAACCATTAAATAGTTTATGTGTATAATGATGTTACGCTTATTTAAAAGCCAAAAGTGAAATTTTAATTAGACTAATATGCTCTTATGATGTGTGAATAACTTGGGCTTATCTCTCTAATCACCATGATAACAAATCAAATTAGATACAACCGATTATTCTATTGTGTTATACACACACAGTTCAGTAACTAATTGATGAGAAGTTTGCTGGAAATTAAGTAACAACTGATATTAATATGTACTGCAATAACCATACTATATTACAAGAAAATAGAAGCCACTAGACTTTGTTCATGTAAATCAGCAAATATCAGATTTCAATAATTCAGATCATGAGTCAATTAAGGCATTGGACGGTCGTTTCGTCCCAGTGAGGGACTCCTCGTCAGTGTGTATCCGCCATCAAGCCTCGCGAGATCCCGACCCAGGACCTATCAGTCTCGTGAGCGAGCGCCCGACCTCTAGACCACTGAGACAGTATGTAACGGTGTTAATGTTTAACTTCAACCAATCCACGAAATTGAACCACCGTCCACCGTTGTCTTCAGGGAGTTATTATCTCACAACAGACCAGGTTGAACTCCACTAGTCATAGTTTCTCCCTAGAACTCCAGGAAATACCTCTTGAAACCTGTCATTAGTGATTAGTATCAAAAGAGGTTAATCATAAAATTTATGAAGATCAATTCAGCTTCAGTATCTCATTAAAATAAAATGATTCTGAAATAATCGACAAGATCTAATATTCTGTATGTATATCATTTTATAATCCCTATCATGTATAATTGCTTGACAAATTGTTATACAACTGAAGTCCCCTTTATCTCTTAACAATTGTGGAGAATATCTGTTATGACATAATAGATATTGATGTTTTATCTGATATCAAATAAAGTGTCATTTTCGGGTATGTTCAGAAGATAATAATGAATCATCTAATGGAAATGTTCTCGAAAACAAAACCAACTTTCAAGAACTTGAATAATATAGATTGTTAATTAACTTTTGTCTTAAGGAAGAATCTCCTTGCATTAAACTAGATAGTTACTTCATGTTGATTGAATAGTGAAAATATCGATTAGAATTTTTTTTTTCTGAATAATGTCTATAAATTGATTTCTATTGTCATTAGTTCCTTCAATGACACTCATCAATTAAATTTCATCTGAATCAGACGAATTGAAACCCGGATACAAAAATTATAGGTCATCATCTCATAGCCGACAATACTACATGTATTCGTGAATGACAACAACAATTCTTGACTTCTTTATGAATACAAAATATAATATACTTCATAAGAAATAAAGTACATGGAGAATTCTTCGACTTTTTCTGTTTCTTCACCTCTGAAGATAGATGAATGAAGTATTGATTGGTAATGTTATAGTTAACTATTCAAAATTTCACAAAAGAGTGAAGATTTCTCCATGTGCCTGATGTCTTACGAAAGATATTTTGAGCATATAATCGAAAAAGTTTATATACATATATCATGTCAACTAAGCTGTGATGCGGCTATCGGTCTATACAACTTAACATTGAGTGAATTATGTTTGAACATCAATTAGCAGTTAAACGCCATGATATCTCCTCACTTATATCAATACACGTGGACAACTGCGGACACTCATTCGATTGGAAAAGTGTGGAAATCTTAGACAGAGGCAACTCCGAAAACACCAGGGAATTTTTAGAAGCCTGGCACTCAGGTCAATCAGCAATCAACAAACATATTGAAATCGATCCAATTTATCAACCAATCAGAAAAATCATGCACAAACATAAGAACAAAATCAAAACAATGGGAGACACAACCAAAACAAAGAAGTAAACAATGACAAGCTTAAGGTCAATAAGAACCAATCAACATCGAGGTGAACAGAACAAGCTTTGAGACACATATGGAGAAATTCAAACACTTCACTTCTATCTGAAGTTTGTGCTGATGATGTCATTCAGAAGAACGATGAAAGCTCCACGACCAAACCATCTAGCTCAGAGAACAAAACTCCACCAAAATCATCCACCTGAGCTACGAATCTTCTCCACCATGTTAAATAAGTTAAATAAGCAAAAGAAGAATCTTTTTTCTCAAGATTTGAGTGTGTCAACTATTTGGAAATTTAGGTCCAAGATTTTCATCAATTGCCTCTAACCATCATCAAATTGATAAAATCTTACTAATCAAACTAAATCAGGATTTAAGTATTTTCATAATCAATTCGAAATGTTTAGTTGTCTCAAATTTCCAAATCAGTGAAATTTTAAAGTAAATCTTTAGTGCAATCAAAATCAGCATTAACAGACAAATCTAAGAACTTTGGAGCAGACTTCACGATAGTCCAATTCATTACAATCTGAGGAGACTGGATGATTCCTTTCAGTTTTGCAGTATTTTCATAAAGTATCCACAAAGCAATCATCCATTACAAGTCCTACATTATCAAAGATAAGTTTAATTCAATATAAAATGTCTCATTGGTTAGATAATATTCTGAAACTAATTATCAGATAAGTCAATTATCATTGTGAATGATGTATAACTATAACTTTTATATAAGCTCAGCAACTAAGTTCTGTAACAAACTTATCAAGTGGTAACAAGAGTCAACATAGAAATTCATCTCACCTGATATGTTCATACGTAATCTCAAGAAAGAAGAATACAAAGTACTTCAGTAGGGATGTCCATGATATCGTTATTATTTGTAGATGCGCACTTCAGGGGAGTCCCGTACAAGAATGAAATGACCGTTCAATGCTTTCAGGCTTTCGATGTTGGTCTAGCTTAGATTGACTCGTAAATTGAATCTTGAAATTGATATAATCTTCATAAATCCACATTCTGATAATAATCATCATGTGCTATCTAGTGATTAGGTTCGAGATGGATTTCCTACAGTTCTAGTGAGAAGGCGTAACCAGTGGAGTCCAATCCATGTCGAGTAGGAGTCAGTTGTCCACCTCACCCAATGGATGAAATGTTGAATGGGATCATGGATCTATTGAAGTTATACATTAACACTGTTGAATGACGGCTCAATGCAAAGTGTTCACTGGTAAATTGTTCACTGATAAGATCGAAGATCCTGAATTCTAGTCCCATGTGCGGAATTGTGAATGTGCACTATTGAGGAGTCCTATACTATGACGAAACTGCTGTCCAATGCTTCCAGTTTTATCATAGTGATCTAGATTAGATCGGCTCGTGAATTGAGATGGTAAAAATGTTGCTTGTTTTTCAAATACTATCAGTTGGATGATGTTGAAGTGTCAGCCATTTATTTTAAGCCCATAATATATCTTATTCTAGATTTTGGACAAACCAATCTATTCATTCTACTTGAGTTATATGTGTTGACCTTGTCAATTATTCGCTTATCAGTCTTGACTATTTTTATATGAGCGTATATGTGTGTACACATCATATCCCATGACTCATTGCATGTCTGTAGCTTATTCTTGTCTGCCTATAAATATTGCGTAACGCCTGGCTAGAAATGGTGTTGGCTTACCAACCTCTTCACTCTACGTCGCTTCTCTTCCTTCTATTCCATTCACCTCATATTTCAAAATATATGTATTCAAAGTCCCATTCTCGTTATTCGACTTATGTAATTCCGTTATTGACTAACGCAATTAAAGTCGATGATTATATATGAGGATAGGTGACATACATATTTCAACAACAATCATCCATTACGATCTAAATGGAGTCAGATCCACGAGCCATTAAAGTGGAGAGCCCTTTCGATAACATCGTTCGATCTAATCGACGACAAAACTACGGGCCTCCACTAAAATGTTCATTCAAACATCGTAATTAAAATTTAGTATCAAAATGAAATCCAATTCAATTACATACATTTTAACATAAGAACAAACAATGACAGAAGTGGTTTAAGGTATGATATTCTCAAAATATGATGATCAGTTGCGAAAGTTGTTTATTGAAATATGTTCTAATTACATTATGACTATCATATGCATCACGGAACTCAAAACAACTGTCAACCAACACGAAAATCAGAATTTCCAATACAAATGTCAACACAGTTATACTGTATAGGGTGGAAACTTCAAGAACTACGAAAGTCATCATCCAAAAGATACAACTGTTTATTAACAGTTATCTTCACAAAATACTTCCGATCCGTTGACCAGACACTATCCACAACAACCTACTGAAGGAAAGAACAAACCAGATTCCAGTAGAGAAAGAAATGAGGAAGAAGTGCTGGAAGTGGATAGAACACACATTTAGGAAAGCACCTAACTGTATTATAAGGCAAGCCCTCACATGGAATCCTCAAGGCCAAAGGAGAAGAGAGAAACCAAGGAAAATACTACGCCTGGAAATGGAGATAGTCATGAGGAGAATGAACAAGAATTGGATAGAACTAGAAAGAAAGGTCGAGGACAGTGTGTGTTGGAAAATGAAGGTGGGCGGCCTATGCCTCGTTGAGAGTAACATGCTTAATTGAGTAACCAAATGCATCCAATAGTTTTAAAAACGCAATCAATAAACACGGGTAAATAACTTTTAGAAGTGGTGAAAAGTATTTCAAAAATGGCAAAAAAGATTGATTTATTAAGAATACGCCTAGATTCTATTCATAGACGAGTTTCAACTTCTATCAAGAAATCCTCATCAAATTAGTCAAATGAGATCTGAGATTATTAAGTTTTTCATTGAGACCATGAACTGATTGATGTTTGACCACTATTGAAAACCTGGAAGCAATAGACTGCCGTCCCATCCTATTATGAGACCCCTCAGAAGTACGCATCCACGATCCCGCTCGCAGGATTCAAACCCAGGACTTGTCAGTCTCGCGAGCGAACGCGTAACTTCTAGACCACCAAGTCAGCTGGCATCCAATGATGTTAATGTCTAACTTCAACCGATCCGCGAAATTACGCGATCATCTTCTATTGTACAGAGGTAGATAGCTGTTCGAATCACGTATATGGGATCATGGATGCACAATTCTAAGGAGTCCCACAATAGGAAAAAACGGCCATCTAGTGCTTCCAGGTTTTCAATAGTAGTCTAATATCAATCAGTTCATGATCTTAATCAAAAACGTAATAATCTCCACAACTCTATTCTGAA
This sequence comes from Schistosoma margrebowiei, assembly GCA_944470205.2. Taxonomy (NCBI): domain Eukaryota; kingdom Metazoa; phylum Platyhelminthes; class Trematoda; order Strigeidida; family Schistosomatidae; genus Schistosoma; species Schistosoma margrebowiei. Next base: position 5,795,010 of record OX104027.1, on the reverse strand, counting down.
AAGTGTATATCATCTTATGATTATTAAATACGTTTTTCATACTTCTTTAATAACTCCATAAAATAAGATCACTTTTAAATATCATTGAACTAACCTTCTTTATCCAATGGTATTGTATGTTTTACACTAAATAAACAATTATCCCAATTACTTGTGTATACATTAAATAAACTGGAATGATGAGATTTATATTGTTGATTAATAAAATTGATCTTATTACTATACAATTTAGAGAAGTTGTCAATCTCTTCCATATGATGACTGATATTGTCATCGCCATCATCACCGTCATCATCACCGTCATCATCATCACCATCATCATCGCCATCATCATTGTTATCATCTAATAAAACTTTTTTTTTAATTGGAAAATTGAAAATCTCTTCACGTTGCCAATGTTTCAATGTGACTTCAGTTTCTTTTAATAAATCATGTACCATAAATGATGGTCGTTTACGTGACATTCAATTAGTTTAGTGTAACAATGAAGATCATTCAATGAAGATGTTTTATTCTGAAAATAATTTCATAGATTTGAATGAATCTTTCTTTTTTTTTTAAACAAAAATTAAATTTCCACTTTTTTCTCTCTCTTTCCCACTCTCTCTCTCTCTCGCTTCAACTTAATTCTGATTGGTTAATTTAATAAATTACCAATTTATAAATTCATCGTTTTAATTGGTTGATTTTAAATGTTGCGCAAAAATGGCTTCATTCATTGGAAAAAGGGGTGACAATATACTTTTTTTTCTGGTATGGTTAACGACATGATTCTTGCGTATTTTCCAACAACCAACCAATCAACCAACTAAACAACCAAACAAAAAAGAACGATTACCCTGGAGAATAGTTCATAAATCAAAATGTCCCTAAATGTCGCACCCAAGTTGAAATCGTTGGTGATTGATCAATTATTCATTAACCGATTGTGAATTACAAAATATTATTTTATTTAATGATTATAAAATACAAATTTAAGTAACCTTAGTAACCACTATCCATCTACTTCTTTGTATTTATTTAGACTGATTCATCTTTTGCATTGAAAATATACCAAAGACAAATTATGGTAATAGCCACAAATTAAGTAGTTCTATATATATATATTGTATGATTATTTATATTTTAGCATAACTCAATTAGCACACTTTGTGGTAGGTAAAACTAGGAAAAGAAATTGTTTGGCTCCATTGATTGAATACAATTTAATTGACATGTACTAATAGTAATAACATAAATAGTATAGACGAAATTCTCGCTGTTAAGTTTTTATTTACAGTCTTTAAATAATTTGAGGTTTAAACAAAGATTGATGGCGGTTAACAGTGGAAACTATGACGTGTGTTTTGTCCTATTTGGAACTCGTCAACTGAATGTACTTGCATCCCAGAATTGATGTTTACTCTAAAATTTGAACTCAGTAGAATGAAATGCGCATCCTGGAACCCACTGTCAACCACTATCCATATTTGCTTATAATTCAATATCTAGGCAATACGCACATAATGTACATATATCAATAAGAGACTGATCAAGTGCAATGCTGAACATTAATGGGAAGATTCAAGCAAAAATATACCAAGTGAAGATAATTTGAGATGTATTATCAGTTTAGTCTACAATAAGGACTATCGGTAAATTATAGTTCTGATTACGTAACTTCTATTTCTTAAAATGGCGATATTTTCAAATTGACTCAGCATTAATCCACATTTCAATAAGACAAATGATTCCCTATATAGTTTGCCAAGAAATTTATGCTGATAAATTTATATTAGGAAGTAACGTCCGTCCAGTGCTTCCAGGTTTTCCATGGTGATCTAACTTCAATTGACTCGTGAATTCAACTATTACATTGAAATATATTTATTCAACAATCATAGTCAGCCAATCAGAAAATTAATTCTGAACTTATTTCCTTACTATCTACAATATTAAATAAATGACACCGTTAGTTCAGTGCCGGGAATCAGAAGCAGACATCAAAAGGATAAATAACAAACTGATGATAACTGCAAAGGAATGTCCAGGATAGAGTTGGATGGATAATGTTGATGGCCAGTCAATGTTCCTCTCCGAGTGGTAACAAAAATAAATAAGTAAAGTAACCATCTAGTTCACAGAATTTATTGTTATGGTTCATATGAGTAAAAAAACTATATGCCTGTTAATTTTAATTAATATATACATTGGTTGTTTGGATCTTGCCATTGGTGTTTACGGCTACAATTGATAGGATACTTTAAACATATGCGAATCCTAAGCGGAACGTCTCAATATTGTCATTACGTCACAATCATTATAAGAAGAGATTATGGTGGCTAGCAGTGAAATCCAAAATGTGTAAAGTGGGTAACTCGATGACACTTGAAGCAAACGGTACCGGATTCAAGTCCCGGAGTGAACATAAACTCTAAGATACAGGTACATCCAACTGGTATGCTCTAAATAGGATGAACGTGCGTCCTGCATTTCATCTCTACTTAAAAAACCTATATCTTATGACTTTTAACAGTATCAAGAAATGTATATCCTAATAATGTTTAATATTAACATGTTTTTTGCATTTACGCCATCACTCTAAAATATTCAATAATCAATCCAAGAGAACGAGTGTTAGAAATACAAATGGTTCAGTTTATTTCTCTTTTTATTACATAACTTACTTTCTACTTTATATTATCGAAAGTTTCAAAATGACAATCAATGTGCCGATACGATTCTTCAATAGATAACCGTCTGTACTATAATCTAACTAACTAACTAATTAACACAATCAAAATGACTACGAATTAGTGATTAGTTTTATTTAAACTAATTAATTCTATTCAATAGAAGTCTATTAGAGTTTTTTAAAAAAAAAGTAATAACTAGTTACCTTACTGTAACTGTACATTTGAAGGGAAAAAGAAGAAATACCAATGGAACTAATCGATAATTGTCTTCCTTTAAAGGACAGATTATGATGATGATGATGATGACTATTGTGAATACTTCTTTCATTGAATATTAATAAATTAATTTAAGGCGCCAAATAATTGTATATTTGATTAGTTATAAGTTTAAACAAACCGTTATATGATTAATAATTTTTTGACGACTAAACTTAACCAATTTGGTTTTCCTTTCTTTTTTTCTTCTTTTTTTTCTAAGAAAAAAGAGGCACAATCTTGTCAGTATTCCATTTTTATTTTTATTTTTCCTCTTCTTCTTCTTCTATGATAGAAGTTTTATTGCCGTATTAATACAAGTTAATATATTTAATTTTTGTGTCAAAAACTGATTGTATTTACGTAAGTATAAAAATATCAGATTGTATTTATAAAAGATAATAGAATAACTAGAATAACTGGAAGCATTAGATGACTGTTCTGTCCTAGTATGGAACTCTTTGGTGATGAGCCTTCCCAATCTTGTACGTGGGAGTCGAACTCAGGACTTTCGACGATACTCGCGAATGCGTAACCTCTAGAGCACTGAGTCGGCGTCTATGGATTTGAATACCGCATACTATATATATAATTCAAATCACGTCTTTGTAGGTCTCAGTAGATCTGGTTTAAGTGCTTGTCAATCATATATACTTATAAACAACTCCATGAGTCGTTTTAACTTCAAAGCTAATTCAACACTACAAAATTTTGATGAATAAACTATTCCAAGAATTCAAAGTAGACATCAGAAAGATAAACGACAACTGAAAACAAGTGTAAAGAATTGACCAGGACAGAGTTTGATAAAGAATATTGGTAGTCGATCTATGCTCCTCCACGAGCAGTAGCAGACGTGAGTAAAATAAGTAAGTAAGTAAGTAAGTAAGTAAGTAAGTAAGTAAGTAAGTAAGTAAGTAAGTAAGTAAGTAAGTAAGTAAGTAAGTGAAGTAAGTGTAATTATCTTTTGTACAATATAATTTCTATGAAAATCTCAACTTTAAATCATCATTCTACTTTTTCATTTAATAATATCAAAGAACCATAATCATCGGTGTTTATATTAAAAGTTTGTTTTTTTCCCGCTTTAATTTAATTTTAAATTTTAATTATTATTATTTTTCTTGAATATTTATTACATAATAAAAAAGTTTTTTTGGTTTCATTTTAATTAACTTTCATTTGATTGTTTTTGTTTTTTTGTTGTTGTTTTCATGTGAATTCATTTACATGTTCAATGAATGAACTAATGTGAATGTATAAAATAATAATAATTGTGTAAAAAAAACACAATTAGGATAATTAAATTAAATTAAAATTGTTTTATTATTTCAATGTTCAATATTCACTATTCAATGTTCAATGTGATTTCTTTTCATTTATTGAGTAGGGAAGAAAAAGATAGGGGGGGGGTGGAAGAGAGAATTATAAACATTTTTTTAGTATACTTATATACTATAGGTATACGGTTATAATAGGTATAATGGAAGATACTTCTTTCTTTATTTTCTTTTTATAGTTTAATTAGAATTAACTTTTGTTTTACTTGACATAATAATAAATAAAAGAAAAGAAAAGTAATTAAAAACTGAGAAAAAAAGAAAGAAAAAGAAAAATAATTTCACTGATATATTTGTAATTTATTTCTTTATTGGTTATTAGTTTTAATAGATGAATTCATGAGTCAAATGAAGCTAGACCACCATAGAAAACGTGGAAGCATTGGACGGATGCTTCATTCTAATATGAGACTATTCAGAAGTGCTTATCTACGATTCCGCCCTGTGAGATTCAAGCCCAGGACCTATCGGTCTTGCGCAAACGCTTAACCTGTAGACCATTGATCTGGCCAGCATCCAACAGTGTTAATATCTAGCTTCAATTGATCCACCATATTCCGTTCGCGCGTGAGATTGATAGTTCCTGGGTTCGAATTTTGCGCACTGATAACGAGTCCCATACTAGGACGATACAACCATCCAGTACTTCCAGGTTTTCCATGGTGGTCTAGCTTCAATTGACTCATGATTTCAACTATTAAAATTATTATAATATCCACAAAACGCCCCTCTGATTACAATCATCATATCCTCACTAGTGATCGTCTACAAGAGGTATTATTTGGAGTTCTAGTGAGAAGTTGTGACCAGTGGATTTCAACCGAGTCTGTTGTGAGATAGTAACCCACTGAAAACAATGGTGTGTGTGTCACTCGATTTCGTGGATTAGTTGGATTCAGACATCAACAACGTTGAATGCCGGCTCAGTGATTTATAGGTTAAGTGTTCGCGCGCGAGATTGACGGTTATTAATTTACCTATGAATTTTTATTTCTTAATATTATGTTAAATGATACAAATTAATCAGCATAATTCTTGCTTAACAGTTTATTATGGTCGAGATTGAAGTTAGTGGGTTTGAATTCCATGTATAAGATGGTGGATGCACACCTCTGAGGAGTCCCGAAATAGGAAAAAAACGGTCATTCAGTTGTTCAAGGTTTTCAATCGTGATCTAACATTGATCGATTCATGATCTTAATTAAAACTGAACAATCTCTATAACTAGATAATGATAGTTGTATGAAATACTAGGATATTTAAAATTCACACGTTACTCACTGAATACTATATCGACTAGACAAATAGAAAAATTATAAACATTAATTATACGAATGGGGATTTGTGAAGATTGTAGTAATTTTAAAAGTTGAATTTATGAGTCGATCTAAGTTAAACCATTATTGAAAACCTGGAAGCACTGGATAGCCGCTTTGTCCTATTATGGGACTCTTTAACAGGCATGATTCGTGAAGTTCGATCCGTGTCACGTGGAAACAGTTATTCACTTCAAACAATGGATGAAGGATTGCTCAAGATCACAAATTAATGGTAAGTAAATATTATCAGTTGTAGTCCCATAGGGTGACAAATAATCATATTTCATTTCAGTTATTGTCAGGGCAATTGTTGTATATCATGTTATACCATTAGATAGAGTTCAGTTATCTTTCTTAGCTTAGTAACTAAGCCATATATATTTAAAGTTATAAATATATTTATGCATTGAAATAATTGATAATAGTTTTCAGAAGACAGTGTTGTACGATAAAAATAGATAACGGTATCTACTTCAATTTGTTTGAGTCTCCTCAGTTTTATTATATCGAAATATCAGTAGCCATCTGTCAAGTAGAGTTCATTTTATAACCGTTTTTTTCCGACAAACGTTGGATCACGAAAAGTTCTAATCAGAGTAACAGGTACTTGAAGTGGTAAATTTGTTTGTTTTTTTATCTTAATAAATTCTTTAACTCTAAAGAATGGCCATATATTTTTTCTGTGTATGGGTTTAAGAAATGCAATATACGCTCAAGACATAAAAGTCTCCATCTCTAATCGTTGACTTTCAAACATTGGAAACTTCAATATATCTTCTGAGGGACATTTTCAAGATGAAATATTTTGCTGGTATGAGACTAGCTCTTTTGACTGCTCTCGATATTGATGTTATAGTTGTTTGCTGTGGATCTTAAAAGATACAGTTAAACTACTGTTCACAGTTTCATCTATCTTAGGTTGTGATTGTACAGAAACGATAGCTTGATGACAACATTCTTGGAAGCAGTTATTCATGTCCCGCTGGTTTTTAACTGTCGAAGAATTGAACCTAAGGCCCTAAAAACACAAGGGCCATAAAGATGTTCTGATTTTGGACTCTACTTTATCTAACTACACTCTCAGTCTGCCAGAAGTTAGCATTGTGAAAATTCTAACTATTATTTGAAAAACAACTGACACTAGTTTTTATGATAATTGAGAATATGAATACGCACTCAGATCTTAAGTTTCCTGCTCTAACTAATTCCTTCTGCATGATAAGAATAGAAAGGAAACGTTTTCTATCAAATGAAGCTCAATTAAGCGAACTCAATCACCACTAGAACTAGGCACTGAAGAAACATTGTTATGATGTCGTCTTTATATAGCCTGATATAATCTGTAATTTGCTGTAGTAAATACCTCAACGCTATTCTAAGTAACATTGATATTAAATCTAAAGGGATATTGAAGGAATCAATAATAGTCATAGAGTTGTAAGAATCTTAGGAACTTTTTCTGATTCACTATGAATATGTTGATGAATGAATATAATTTATATTTAAACTGACTTAATATTTATGTCACAATCATCATTAGTGACAGGCATCAAAAACAAACTATAGGAGAGGGATAGTAGTGATGAATAATTTAGATGGTGGTTGGAGGTAGTCAACAGGAAACCCTTGACCCGGGTTTCGTGCTATTTGGCACTCGTCAGCAAGGTGTACCTGTAATCTTGAACGAACTGGTGCTTGCTGATGGATTCGATCCCGTGTCACCCAGCTTCACTGTCAGAGACGTTACCACTGAGCTATCCGGGCCGCGACTGACCTTCTGTAGGACTGAGATGTAATCACAATTGATCGATCACTGGGTGGTGATCAATGTCATATTTGTCTAGTCCTTATTAGTGCAAATCGAATGCTGTCGATCATGTTGCAATGTGGCCACCGGTCTAGGTGACTCGACACGGATAGCTCAGTGGTAACGTCTCTGACTGTGAAGCTGGGTGACACGAGATCGAATCCGCCAGGGAGCACCAGTTCCCTCAAGATTACAGATACACCTTGCTGACGAGTGCCAAATAACACGAAACCCGGGTCCAGGGTTTCCTGTTGAGTGCCTCCAACCACCATCTAAATCTCAATACATAGTGCCCGCAGTGTCGAGTCACTTAGACTGGTGGCCACATTGTAACATGATCGACAGCATTCGATCTGCACTAATAAGGACTAGACAAGCATGACATTGATCACCATCCAGCGATCAATCAATTGTGAGTGATGAATAATACTTATCATTATTTTACGTTAATCGCAGAAACTATGAATAAAGATCGAGGCATATTTTGGATCAGTGATTCAAACTCGAAGCTACGGTATACTTTATGGAATAGCATAACTGACCTTCAATTAATTTGCAGTTGCCTACTTTTTCCTCATCCATTGAATGGAAGAATGATTCCAAGCTTTTAACTCTTAATGTAACTGCAATGTTTCAGAATAAAAGTATTTTTATTTGTTACGTATTCATTTAACGGTTATATATCAACATACGACAAATAGTTTGTTAATAAATTTATATTGGTTACGAAGATACATAACTCTTTTGGTTAAAGATTAAACAACTTATATAAGATACCTATCTGTGGAATCAGTCAGTCAGTCAGCTACAACGTAGGACCATGCATATATATATGCATCGGCCTAAGTTGTCACACTTCATTTCCACAACAAGATGATCGCTATCAGGACTGTGGAATAGTGCCATTTTAACAATATTATAGATATTGTATATCGTAAAAACCTACAATACAGTACTATTATACTAAAGTTTTATTTAAGCTGTCAACATCAAAAAACCTAATATGTGTAATTGACACAAAATCACATTCAATTGTCTTGCAGTCTGGTTGTAAAATGAATCGGGTTATAAAGTATTACTCAATTTGGTGGATAGTTCTGCAGTATGTGTTATTTCATGATGAAAAATGTATTCACAAATTTTCAAGTGCTAGTCTGGTGGATTCTGGGTTCGAACGTCGCAAGGCAGGATCGTTGGTTAACACTGCTGAGGAGTCCTATACTAGGACGAAACAGCCGTTCAGTGCTTCCAGGTTTTCTATGGTGGTCTAGCTTCAATTGACTCATGAACTCAACAATTGAAAAATCGAAGTAATTCACATTATGATCAGTGTTTATAGCTTTTACTCCATTATGATGCTCAGTATGATTGTAACGAATAAAGACCGTTTGTATTTTAATACAAAATTACAGAGTTCTTTCTTCAAATGTGTAAACGATACGTTCAATAATTCATTTGTAAATCCTTCATCAATTGTCTCAAACTTCATCGTTCTTTCATTGCTATAACAATTACTCTCTGTTCCCGTTCTCTTCCCAAACTTCTGCTGACATACATTTCATTTCTGATTGGTGTTATATACTACTTATGTGAACATAAGTAACATACATCAAACTATGACAAAAAAGACACATTTTCTAGAAGCTTAACAGTGATGACTTTATTTTCTTTCATTCTAAGTACACTGGGATATAAAATACAAATGACTAGTATTTATCTACTTAAAATATTTGGGTTTCTACATGCATCATAAGAAAAACAATTTCTAGAAAGACGAACATATTTCAGATCACGTATTCATCTATTTACAAGCTCTAGAATGCGGTTCGAATCCAGATTAATCATTTACATGAAGACAGCATTCTAATCCTTTGTGGAGAATGTTTTCCATTACAGAGAGCAATAAAATGAAGCATTGTACAGTAACGTGAAGTGTTTAGGAAACAAAAATTCGGTAGTTTAAGAATCCACTAAAGTTGTATTTTAACATGAAAGAGCTTACTAAATGAGAATACTAAGTTTAAGTCTGCAGAAATAAGTGTAGATTAGGCTGCCGAACTTTATCAATTCAGATGCTTGTTTTTTTTAGCTATGTTGTAAGGTTCAGATTTCCTTATTGGTTTCCATCGCATGATTGTCTAATTGTCTAGTATGAACACAACTGATTGAAAAACTTCCAGAGAACCCAGCAAGAAAGCTGTTAAACTTGATTAACAATCAGATATATTCATGAAAAGTTGTTTTTTTTTTTAACATTATAGATAGATACAACAAAGATGAGAAAATAAACGTATACACAATTGATAATGAAATGGAAGTTGACCAAAAAAAAACAAAATTGAATAAAGTCAATTGTTATTGATTATTTCAATGATTAATCATCCGTATTGTGAGTGATAAGTTCCTTGATTTTTGGATACGTCTATAATAAAAATAAGAAAATGAAAGAAGGAATAATACAGTATACAAAGAAATCACTACAAACAAATCGATTGATTTGATTAACTTATATGTAAATTATCAGAATGTGTTTTGTGGAGATTTGTGGAGACCTAGTTGTACTCTACTGGTGACGGCTTCCCACTAGAACTCCAGGAGTATCTCTTGAAGTCAGTCACTAGAGAGCAGATGATTATTATCAGAAGGGGTTTGTGGAGATTTTAGAAATTTTCACAGATTAAAATCACGAGTCATTTGAAGCTAGACCACCATTGAAAACCTGGGAGCATTGGACGGCCGTTTCATCCCCACAACACCCGGGGCTCGAACCCAGGACCTACTGGCTCCGCGCGCGAGCACTTAGCCATTAGACCACTAAGCCGGCATTCAACGGTGTCAATGTCTAACTTCAACCAATTATAAGTTTTAAGTCATCTATAAATTTTGCCTAATCCTCACATATATATTATTGTGAATCATTGACCGTTTTTCAATAGGAGTTAGAAAATATAAAAAATATTGGACTATTTATGACAGATAAACCGTTACAATAGGAAAATCTGGAACAGTAATACATGATTTGCCTGCAAATGACCTGATACAACCGAGAGTGGAGAGAAACAGCTCGCTCTCTCGAAATGCTCTCACACGACCACACGCATACAACCACTCCAATGGAAGTTCTACTCACTGCCTTCTCGTGGTATTATTATTTACGAAATTGAAAGGACGAAAAGCGAATGTCCGTCACTTTAACTGGGTTGGTGGGTACGAAGGATCTAACTAGGGAAGTAGGAAAACACCGACTCCAAACTAATGGTGTACAAGGGCTCCAGTATCCTGAAAGAAACAAATGGCGTATGAACCAATTGTTAGTGACCGGCTACCATGTGACTGCATCTCCTGACGTGGCTCCACTACCTTGTGCACTAGACCTTTAAGTCAAAGGCTCCGGGCGCGGTCCCCTAAGAAAATCACCTGCTCCGGTTCGGGCACCCGGACATCACAGCCCTTACAAAAATCGAATGACTTATGTAACGCATATCTGTTTGATGCCTCCTTATACCAATGTTTATACGTTTAAATAAATAAATAAATAAGTACATGATTCAAAATTGCTATACTTTCTAACAAAACTTAATTGAAAAGATACTAAGATAGAATGAAGGTACACATGAAAGGGGAATATATAAAGGAATATTTATAATCTATTGAAAAAATGTGAAAAAGTTAAAGACTAAATATAACATTCCCTGTGGTCCTTGAAATTCATAGTTTCACCAAGACAGTCTAAAATCTAATACGCAATACAAAGCAATTGTCAGTCAATTCGTAGCTTGTGTATTAGATTATCACTAACTGATAGTACTTCCAATCGATTGATCACTGGGTGGCGATCAGTGTCATGTGTGTCAAGTCCTTCTTAGTACAGATCGAATGCTATCGATCAAGTTGCAATGTAGTCACTGGTCTAGGTGACTCAAGATTGCGTGCACTATGTTGAGATTAGATGGTGGTTGGAGGTAGTCAACAGGAAACCCTAGACTCGGATTTCGTGTTGCCTGGCACTCGTCAGCAAGATGTACCTGTAATCTTGAACGAACTGGTGCTTGCTGATGGATTCGATCCCGTGTCACCCAGCCTCACTGTCAGAGACGTTACCACTGGGCTATCCGGGCCGCGACCGACCTCCTGTAGGACTAAGATGTAACCACAATTGATTGATCACTGGGTAGTGATCCAATTTAATTCATTGAATCATATGTCTTAAATGTTCACTTCCGAAAGACACAGAACATATGATATACGTTTTTATAAAACAACAAAAAACACTTGGAAATATGATTGAGTAATAAATGTATACCATAAAAGATGTAGATTCGTTGGATCCAAATTATTAAAGCTGGTAATACTCGTCAAATGAGTTAAATAGTTATTCAAGACATTTCACTTTGTAATGAAACAGATTTTAATGAAGGTGCTAGCACAGTATCTTTTCTGGTTAGCGTTTCTTTAGCGAGTTAGTTTCCTATGGAATGAAGTCGCTAACCCCATACCCAAGCCTCCTTCTTTATCCAGGCTTGGGACCGGCAGTAGCCCCAGAGGGGCTTCAGGCGGAGCTTTGGAGGATGTAAAAACCTCTACACATCTGGGCAGCATCATTGATGACCACCATGAATCTGATGCACACGTGAAGGCGCGGATCAACAAAGCAAGAGCAGCATACCTACAATTGAAGAACATTGGGAACTCAAAACAACTGTCAACCAACGCCAAAGTCAGGCTTTTCAATACAAATATCAAGAACACATTACGTCAAGAAATGGAGACAGACATGAGAAGAATGAACAACAATTGGATGGAACTAGAAAGGAAGGCCCAGGACAGAGTGGGTTGGATAATGCTAGTGGGAGGCCTATGTTCCATTGGGGTAGCAGGCGTAAGCAAGTAAGGTAGCATAGTATCTTACTACATTTAATAAGTTGAAAAACGTCTATTCTAGATTAAATTTAACAAACGTTTATCAGGTTTTTATGTTACTACTACTTTTACAAATTAAGTAGATTCTAAAACTTTTCAAGGCTGTTGACATATGTTAACTTCAGTTCTAGTCAGCGAAATATGTTCTTAGCTTGACTTAGGGCTGCGAGAATTTGATGAAATTTCTACAGTGATTCTATAAACTCGCGTAAACTAATGTAAATTATTAATTCACTTGGTGTTGTTTTACTTGTATCTTCTCACTGTTATTTAAAACTGAAATTGGTCAGTCTTATTGGCATATGTACGTACTGTGCGGACTGCCTTAATATTACCTAAAGTCACAAGCTTTATAAGCAAAAATGGATATTGGTTAGTAGTGGAATCCAGGATGCGCGAACGGTACTGGGTTCGAGTCTCAGAGTGAACATCGACTGTGAGCTACAAGTATATCCAGCTGGCGAGTCTCAAATAAGACAAAACACAAGTCCTGGATTTCACTGCTAGTCACTATCCATTCTCTGCTTATAGTGTAAATTATATTCAAGTATCTTAGGCACTTTGTTGACACTACTATACTTTGAAGTATGTTGTACAGTAAGAGAAACTTGCTTAGAATGTTGATTTATTAACTGGGAATAAGGAATATCTGAAGTTTTAGAATGAAAAAAATTCATATCCTAATCAAGAACTTTGAACCTAATTCAATGGTTAATACATGAAGAACTGAATGAAAAACTTACTTGACATAACCAATCAAAATATTCTTCAGTGGACATATCTATAATACGTGTTCGTATAAAATCAATGGCTACAGCACTTGCTGGTAAAAGAATTTCCCAAAGTGTTAAAGAACACAGGACACGAGTAAATAACATCACAGTAAATAGACTTGGTGACAACTACAAAGAAGACAAAAATGAAACCCATGTCAAGCTATTAGAAAGAAAGGAATGATAATCCAAACTGTTGACTACTCATAAATAAAGATATTTTCTTAAAGCATTAGTTCTTTAAAATGTCAGATATGTTGTGTTGTTTTCGATATTCTATAGCATTTTAATCAAAAGATAAAACAACGCTGAATACTAACATCAAAGTCACTTGGTATTATTTACTTGAATCTTCCTATTGATGTTTAGCACTGCAATTGATCAGTCTCTCTTATTGGCGTATGTGCATACTGTGTGCATGCCTCGATATTGCCTTAATTCACAAGCTTTTGGTAAATAGTGATGGATAGTGGCTAGCAATGGAGTCCAGGACGCACGTTTCATCCTATTTGGGACTGGTCAGCTTGATGTACCCGCATCTCAGACTTGTTGATGTTCACTCTGAGACTCGAACCCAGTACCGTCCGCCTCAAACGCCATCGCGTTATCCACTTAGTTATTACTGAGTCCTGATAGACACTTGTTTGTGCATTAGGGTGAAGTTTAAATTCACATGGTATTATTTACTTTAATCTTCCCATTAAGTATTATGCAGTTTAGACTAATTGATTACTGAGTAATAAACAATTCTATTTTATCTACGAAGTGGTCACTGGATTATATGACTCGATATCACAGTGAACTTGATCTGTTCTCAAATGGTTAGAGACAATCGACAGAAAGTTTTGAGGTTGGATCAATTATGATCAGTTATCATTAGAAATCCATATTTGCAGTGTTATAGGAACTCGTACTTCTCCAAACACTTCAAAGCTATGTCACACAGTGAATCAACCACAAACGTCATTTCTAGGTTATTCGTATTACAAGTGAACTTATTTATGACTGAGATGTTTGCATAAAACACCTAACCATGTTACAAGTTAAACAATAAGCTCACATGAAACTAAGTTATATTTATACTATTTAAAAAAGAATCAACAAAACAGTCGAAGAAGGTTTGAATAGACTTTTAGATGTAAAAAAAGGAGAGGAATCAGTTGAAAATCTGACTGTAGAATCAATTCAGAATATTTAAGCAATGACTGATGTTAAACAATACAAACCATTTGGTTTTGGATCCGGAAGAGAAGCAACAGAATGGATTTTAGGGGAATTATAGATGCATAGAATTTAAATTAGGTTGAGTCGAAACAGAAGAAACAGACTAAATTAATGACATGAAACCCTTCACGAAGATGAATCATTTATTATTCTACAGATAAATAAGAAAAACGTTCGACAGTTATAAAATGATTAAGGAAAATATAAATAGCCAAAGAACAAATATTTCGAATCACTATTGAATATCTGGAAGCGTTGAACTCTTCGGCAGTGCGCATCCACGATCCTGCACACAGGACGCGGACTAAGGACCTTCGGCCTCGAGCACGGAATCAACCTCTGATCCCGTAATGTCATGGATTGATTGAGGTTAGACAATAGCACTGTTGAATACCAGCCCCGTGGTCTACAGATCAAATGTTTACGCACGAGACTGAAGGTCCTTGGTTCGACTCTCACGTTCGGAATCGTGGATATGCACAGCTGAGGTGTCCCATACTAAAACCAAACAGCGGGTCAATGCTTCCAGATCTTTATTGGTGGTCTGACTTAGATAGTTTCATCACTAAAATGAAATTCAACTATCTCCACAATCTATACAGAAAAATATTCTGAATATCGAATGACTAATTTTATATCGTTTGAGGTAATTCGTCGTTACATAGAGTTCAAAACTTACAAGTAGATACCTCATCAGTATTTTTTGAATTTCCACTGATTTACAGTTCACCTGATTTCATTCTAACAACAACAACAACATCTGGAATTCAAAACAACTGTCAACGAACACCAAACTCAGAATGTCCAATACAAATGTCAACACAGTTATACTGTATGGGGAGAACTACGAAAGTCATCATCCAAAAGATACAACTGTTTATCAACAGTTATCTTCGCAAAATACTTCCGATTCGTTGGCCAGACACTATCAGCAACAACCTACTGAGGGAGAGAACAAACCAGATTCCAGAGGAGAGAGAAATGAGGAAGAAGTGCTGGAAGTGGATAGGACACACATTGAGGAAAGCACTCAACTGCATCACAAGTCAAGCGCTGACTTAGAATCCTCAAGGTCAAAGGAGAAGAGGAAGACCGAAGAACACATTACACCGAGAAATAGAGACAGACATGAAGACAATGAACAAAAATTGGATAGAACTAGAAAGGATGGTCGAGGACAGAGTGGGTTGAAGGATGCTGGTCGGCGACCTATGCTACATTGGGAACAACAGGCGTAAGTATGTAAGTAAGTAACCTTATAGAGTGAATATAATTTAATCTAACAAGTTATTTAACGAAATTGAATTACCTCACAATGACTTAATATTTAAGAAAAGTTTAAAAAATGCACAATACATTAACCAATTAGCTATTTGAATGATTTTAGTCAAATGAAGGTTAATAATCTCATATCTATGGTTATTTTGTCAAACGTATTATAAAATTGTCAGTTTTAATAATTTTAATAGTTGAATTCATGAATCGATCTAAGCTAGACCATCATTGCAAACATGAAAGCATTGGATGAACGTTTCATCTTAGTATAGAACTCCTTCATAGTGCGCATCCACAATAGCGCATATGGGACTCAAACATAGGACCTTCAGTTTTGTGATCGAACACTTGACCTGTACACTATTGAACCGTCATCCAACAGTGTTAACGTCTAAACTCAATCAATCTATGATCTTGTGCAACACTTCGTCGCTTATCTAAAGTGGATAACTCTCTCCATCCGACACAGATTGGATTCCATGATTTGTGTCTTCTCACTAGAGCTTCAAGAATTCCATCTTGAAGCCAATCACTAATGAGCACATAATGATTATTATCACAATGGAGATTTATGAAGATTGTAATTTTGAAGAAAAAAAAAACTTGTTGGAAATGATTGAACTATGCTTAAAAATCCTTGTAAATTCAAAGGATTGATAATTTACTTACTTGAGCATAAAATTTAAGTTTAGATAAAACGGTTATAAATTTCGGTTCAGATTTTAAATCGCATAAATCAGTCAAAATATCCAAATACCTAAATTTAGGAATAAACAATAACAATAAATTATCAATATAAAGGTTGTGGAGATTATTAAGTTTTTTTGATTAAGATCATGAATCGATTGATGTTAGACCATCATTGAAAACCTGGTAGCATAAGACGGCCGTTTCGTCCTATTGTAGGACTTCTCAGTAGTGCACCATCGGTCTCAGGCGTGAACGCTTAACCTTTAAACCACTGAGCCAGCTGGTATCTAATGGTGTTAGTGTATAACCTCAATCAATCCACGAAATTGTGCGACCATCTTCGATTGTACTAGAGTAGGTACCTGTTGGAATCCCGTGAGCGGGATCGTAGATGCGCACTACTAAGGAGTTTCACAATAGGACAAGACGATCATCTAGTGCTTTCAGGTTTTCAATAGTGGTCTAACATCAATCGATTCATGATCTCAACCAAAATAATATAAAATATTTAATTACACTGTGTTTATAAAGAATTCTCGTTAATTTGAACACCCCTAGAGAGGTACTGACTGATTGCTGTCACAAAAGGTTTTATTATCAATAGCGCAAAATATGATATTGAAAACAATTTCATTGACTACATAATTCACATGTCGTACTGTCTTATCTAGCTCAAAATGGCCATTTTCCTCTATGAACTATAGCTGGTCTCTCACGTCTATTATTCGACGTTATAAAGTAATGATGTCGGATCTGCAGTCGTTCTCAGTAGCAGTTGTGTAAAAAGTGCTTATATATCACGAAATATATTCTATGCTATCGGCTAGAAAATAAAAAACCTTGATCGAAGTTCCTGGGTTCGAAACCCGCGTGCAGGATTATGGATATGCACTGCTGAAGAGTCTTATAATAAAATAAACAAAAAAATGTTTATTCTTACTTTGATTGACAGAACTTAACAACTCACAGAGACTAACGTACCATTAGTCGAATTTCTTGCTACTAGTATTTGACCACAGATGCCTAAGAAATATTGCTGGCGTCTGCTTGGATCACCGGGTAAGTAACAGTGAGGTTAGACGCAGGATATTAGAGAATGATGGTAAATCAGTTGAAGAGGTTGTGAATCTTCATCGATTGAGGTGGTTGGGCCACGTGTTACGTATGCGTGAACACCGATTACCACGACGTGCAATGCTAACCGGTATTGGAGATGGTTGGGAGAAATTTAGGGGCGGCCAAACTAAAACGTGGCATCAGTCATTGAAGTCACTAACTTCTAATCTGAGCCATGTTGGTAGATCCAAACTACTTGGTTGGGGTCCGTGTGACCATGGTAAACAGTGGTTGGAGACTATGAGTGACATGGCTCAGAATCGATCACAATGGCATCAGTATATAAACTCTCTGTCTTCCCTTAAACTAAGAGAATAAAATCGCTTCATATCTTTCCTTCTTTCTTTCTGTACTATATCCTTATACACAATCCTTCTTTTATATATTACCACCTCTGAATTAACTACTTTTATGAATCCAGTGTCCATCTTGTTGTGTTAATGAGGTATGGGAACTTGAATCGATGCATATATGTGCCTCGTCCTACGTTGTAGCTGACTGACTAACTGACTGAGTCGATTTTCTTATCTCTACATTAAATTTTTATCTAATTATCATGTGAGAAATAACATTTCAAATTATTCAAGCAAGAAATCTAATCAGAAGAAAAAATCTCATCATACACTAATTCTATCATAAGTCTTAATCTCGTCCAATATGATCCTATGTACTTGCAGTTTGCATGTATCTTATATGTATATTAAAAGTAATATGTGAAGTTTCAAAAAAAATGTAAATAGAGTAATCGAACCATCATATCTGGAGTCACTGAAATGCAAGAAACTAATGTGAAAAAAAACTCATAGTTAACCTATCCAAAGTCATGATTATTCTTTATTTTTCTTTACCTCTCCCTTCCCCCATTGACCCTCTGTTTAGATTTTAAGCATGTGATTTCTTTAGGATTATTTGAGTCCTGCCAAAAGTATGTACTACATGATAAGCTTAGTATGAACTCAGTAAGTTTAATTTGCATGGTGTTGTTTGCTTGTATCTTCCCATTGTTATTTAGGACTGTAATTGACCAGTCTCTTGTTGGCATATGTGCATTCTGTGCGAACTGCCTTGATATTGCCTAAAGTCACAAGCTTTATAAGCAAAGATGGATAGTGGCAGTGGAATCCATGACGTGTGTTTCATCCTAATTGGCACTCGTCAATTGGATGTACCTGCATCTCAGATTTGATTTTCACTCTGGGACTCGGACGCAGTAGCAAGTGGCTAACAGGACTCAGTAGCTTTTAGTGATAGAAAAATATTAAGAGTTGGAATATTTTCTACTTTGCAATGAAAAAATAAACAAACAAACGGATACATGAAACTAGGAATAAATAAAGTTGATCAATTAAGGGAAATGGCACAGATCACAAGTTATTCACTATCAAAATACCAGATCAATTGATAATCAATAATAATAACCCCAATTGATCTAAAATAATTTATATGAAAATATAATTTTAGTTACCATGGTGCTAATTCATTTTTTTGATTAGATCTTTTAATCAATTCACCAGTTGCTTTATTATAAAAAGCCATTTTACGCATAGATTGCATAGCTATATGTGTATAACCATTAGTAGGAATATTATGATATTTAGTAAGGCATATTTCTGGTTTTATTCTATAAGAAAAGAAAAGAAAAGTTCAACACTTAGTAGACTATTACTGGCAAATCTTATTTTTCAACTTTATTTCTTACATTAAACGAAACAATGATTTAATAAATCATAATGATGTATTATGGCTAAAATAAACTCAATTCTTTTCTTTAACGTTCTAAACTTTTTCGGTGCAGGTTCGACACTACATTTACAGATCCCAAATGCTCTGATACGACGGAGAGTGACGAGAAACAGCTCGCTCTCTCGAAATGCTCTCACACGACCACATGCATACAACCACTCCAATAGAAGTTCTACTCACTGCCTTCTCGTGGTATTATTATTGTTTACGAAATCGAAAGCACGAAAAGCGAATGTCCGTCACTTCAACTGGGTGGGTGGATATGGAGGATCTACATAGGGAAGTTGGAAAACACCGACTCCAAACTAATGGTGTACAAGTGACCCAGTATTCTGAAGGAACAAATGGCGTATGAATCAATTGTTGGTTACCGGCTACTATGGGACTGCATCTCCTGACGTTGCTCAACTACCTTAGGGACTAGACCTTTAAGTCAAAGGGTCCAGGCGCGGTCCTCTAAGAAAACCACCTGCTTCGGTTTAGGCACCCGGACATCACAGCCCTTACAAAAATCGAATGATTTATGTAACGCATATCTGTTTGATGCCTCCTTATACCAATGTTTATATGTTTAAATAAATAAATGAAGATAAAATTAATGTAAAGTTAGGAAAAAATTGTTTATCATTAAAATGATCAACCCCTAAGAATTTAGAGGAAGATAATCACTAATATGTTACAAATATAGTATAGTTCTACTATATGGAGCTGAAACTTGTAGACCTACTACAATCATCATCAAAAAGGTATAAGTATTTATAAACAATTGTTTACACAAGATACTTAATGTCCGATGGTCGAATATCATCACCATTCACGTTTCTATGAAAACAATGATTTCATCTACAACCATTTGCTCACTATAAAAATATTTTTCTCTGTATAACCTTTATAAATAATCTTATTTGAATCATGAAATAAAGATTGATTGAAGTTAGACATCAACACCGTTGTATGCCTGCTCATTGGTCTACAGGTTAAGCAGTTGCGCGCGAGACCGATAGGTCCAGATTTCGAATCTCACAGGGTGGGATCGTGGATGTGTACTGCTGTGGAGTGCCATACTAGGACAAGACGGACGTCCAGTGCTTCCAGGTTTTCCATGATGGTCTAGCTTTAATTGACTCATGAATTTAACTATTAAATATAAATTGATCTTACAGTTTACATAGAATAAATTTAGTAAAACTTACTGTTTCATAAATTCCAAACGATCTTGTAATTTAATAGCGTTTTCATCAGTCATTATTGATAATTGATTGCGTATGTTATTCACTAAATTTATTAACTTATGACTTGAAAATTCTTTAGGAACTTCATTCATGTGACCTTTCACTGGCCTGTAATGGAAATTATGATCTCAATAACAGTAATTTCAATTCAGATAAATATGTATTTCCGCAGTTGAAACCACAAGTCGATCTAAGCTAGGTGACCATTGAGAACCTGAAGGCGTAGATAGGCCGTTTTTTTCCTGATATGGGACTCCTCAGTAGTGTACATTCAAGACCCTACACGCGGAAATCGAACTCAGGATCTTCGATCTTGTGCATGAATACCTGACCTCTAGACACTGAGGCAGCATCCAAAAGTGTTAATATCTAACTTTAATCAATCGATGATATTGCATAACCCTTCGTCCATTGTCTTCGGTGAGTAATTGTCTCACATCTGATACGGATTGAACTCCACTGGTCACGACTAATGCTTCCAGGTTTTCAATGATGATCTAGCTTAGATTGACTCATGATTTCAACTGTGAAAATACTACAATCTCCTCAAATCCCGATACAAAAAAATGTAAACTACAAAACATTTTCCATAACATTCAGTTAGTTAACTCTACTTTAATAGAAAACTTATGTATATTTGTTGATAAAACGTTGAATGACTATCATCTACCATACGTCAGAGTCGAAATACAGTGTAGTTTACTACTGTTACTCTTAAAGAATATTCTTCTTCTGCAAAACTGGATGAAATCATCAAATAACTAGCAAAGTGTTCAGCTTTTCATATGAAAACATCGATGAGAATCGGTCGATTATTCAATTTTTTGATTCTTATTTGAATATTCGATTACACTAAGTGTTTTGCGCCTCCTTACTGTTCGAAAAACCAACAATCAATTTTTTTCACTTGGTATTGTTTACTTGAATTTTCACATTGATGTTTAGCACTACAATTGATCAGTCTCTTGTTGCCATATGTGAATACTGTGCATATCGCCTTAATTCACATGTATTCCAAGTAGAGATGCATAAAGGCTCGAGTCCCAGAGTGAACCTGAACTCTGGGATGTAAGTACATACAGCTGACGAGTCCCGAACAGAACGAAACACGCGTTTTGTATTCCATTGTTAGCCATCAACCATCTTTGCATAGAATCAATTTATATTTAAATAAAATTCTATATGAATTTTATCTATCAAAAAAGTTTATGAACCTAGATACTTTCTAGTCTTTATTGACCTTCTCAAGAATTAGAAAACCCCGTACTCTTTAACAACTCCGCCTGGAGCCCCTCTGGGGCTATGTCCGGTCTCCGGCTCGAATAAAGGAGGAAGGTTGGGCATGGGGTTAGCAACCCTTATCCCGTAGAAAATTAACTTTCTAAAAAACACTAACCTACTCTTTGACAAAAAAAGAGAGTCCAATACCATCTTATCCTCAAAATGAAACAAAAAAATCAATAATAAGAATATACAACAATAAAAACTACTTTTTTTCAACAGTTTTTGTTGTTATTTGACCTCTTGTTGTTAATCTCAATTCTGATTCTTTTAAACTTTCTTTATCCATTTCAACTTCAATCTGATGCTAAATTATGTAATTGATAATCATTTAATTAAAGATTTATAAAACAAATAATTACATGTTATATAAATAACTATATTATTAAAGGATTATGAGGTTCATCATTGTTATGCTAATGAGGTGTGACAACTTGAACCGATGTATATATGTGCTTGATCCTACCATTATAGCTGAGTGACTGATTCAACGACGTGGTCCAAAGATGTGAGATAGTAATCCACTGAAGACAATGATGGATATGTTAGTCAACTTCGTGGATTAGTTGAAGTTAGACATTAATACCATTGAATATCAGCTGAGTGGTGTAGAGTTGAAGAGTTCGTGCGTGAAATTGATAGGTCCTGGGTTCGAGTCTCGCGGAGCGGGATTGTAGATGCATACTGCACTAGAGGAGTTCCACAATAAGACGAAACGGCCGTTCAGTGCTTCCAGGTTTTCTATGGTGATCTAGTTTCAATTGACTCATGATCTCAACCATTAAAATTACTATAATATTCACAAAACTTCTTCTGATACAAAATAAATGTTTGCAAAACAACTACATGAAATATAAATAACTATATTAAAGGATTATAGGGTTCATCTTGTTATGTTAATGAGGTATGACAACTTGAACTGATGCATATATGTGCCTGTTCCTACGTTGTAGCTGACTAACTGACTGACTGAGGTGGTTCAAAGATGCTTATTGTTGGAGAATTTAAAGTTACACTTTTTAAAAAAAATCAGGATCTAAACTTCGAATCTTCAAAAAAAGGGGAAGTGTTATATCCTAGTGAAGATTAAATTATAGGTAACTTCCTATTGTATAACTGTTCAGTAATTAGATTAGGTATATCTACATTCTGCTTATTATAAGCTTCCAGGGTGAGACTATAAATCATGGACGACCTTTGAGTGACTCTAACGTGACCTTGAGAATGTCTATCAACTTACTAAGGCTAAATAAGGGTTATAAACCAGTGTAAGGAATTCAGATTATGATTTACTGTTAATGGTTAAAGTTAGGAATTAGATTTAAGGTTTTCATCATGAATTGACATCAGCTAAAATGCCAAAACTCTATTTATCCAAATGGATGAGTGAGTTTCGCACCAAAATCTAAGACCTGTTATCTTCAGTTTGATTGGCTCGTCCATAAATTATAGTCAGGCCGCTTCCATTTGACCTATAGACTACTACTATTTATCACGCCCAGTTTATTGATTACAGTCTCCCATATTCACAACCAGTTATTTGGCTTGATCTCCTATAGATGTTATTTCCTATTTTATAGTGTGTTAAGATGGCAGATAAACCAAGTACGTTTGAAATAAATGATTCGCATAATGGAAGTCGTTATTGGCGTTCTAGAGTCAAATGGACAGACTAGGTGAACAAAGGACCAATAAGGACGGTAGTCTGCTCATACCAGTTGAACATCATTGGTTTTGGCATAGTACTACGATTGTATAAATCGTATTTGGACTGGCGAATAAGTTTTATCTTGTCAATACATTTGTTTCAATGTTTCAGTGATTTGATGACATTTCGATTTAATGGTTGATTAAGGAAGTTATTTGTACGCTTTATATATGTAGAAAGATAATACTTTTTGCTATGAACTAGATTCTTTAGTTCATTAATTTATAAGAGATTTTATGATAGTCATATATTTAGCGATCTTTAATCTGCCTTCATTGAAAGAACAATATCTAGTATCAACATAAGTTAAAGGAAGTTTTCTAGTATGTTAGTTAACATGATCCTCATTAGATCTAACCATAATGATCAACTAATCTATGATGAACTGATCCAACAAACCTGTACATATAAATTTAAAGCATAATTCATGATTAGTAGTATAGGTATTAATTCCGCTTGGAGTCCCTCTAGGAGTAATGCCGATTCCAAGCCCGGTTAAAAGGGGAGGGTTGAGCATGAGGTTAATGACCCCATCCCATAGAAAACTAACTCGTTGAAAAAACGCTAACCAGTAAAAAAAGTAATAATTCAGTATAGGTATTGTCTAAACAACTTTTACAGGATATTTACTTCAACTTACCGCAAGTTCACTAAGGGTTTCTTTTGACATTTTATGAATTTCATTTATACAATTTACCCATTGACTAAATGAATTAAAATGAAAAGAAATATTTATAAAAAATGAAAGGGGGGGATGAATAATTATTCAATAGATTAATTCATAATATATGGATAAATATTATGCTGCATGCTACTGATATCCACAGATATAAGTAGTATATAACATCAATCAAAAGTGAAATAGCTGGAGGGCAGAAGGTTAATAAAATCGAAGGAAAGAGAACGAGAATACAGAATGATTAGTGTAGAAACGAAAGAACAATTAAGTTTGGAACGATTGATTAACATTTTGCAAATGAAGTATTCACTGTATGGTTCTTAGATTTAAGTAAGACATTCTCTAATTTGTGTGTTCAATTACATTCGATTGTTTCGAATTGTGTGTTTTCGTTTACTACAATCCTATTCAGCTGCTTAATCAACACTGAAATTCGTAATAAAACATTAGAAATATGAAATTAAACACATAGAGCCACACTTTATATTGTACCATACTATTGGTGGCATTAAACAGAATCCTTTAATTTCCTAATTATATATTGTATCAACCATCTGTGATTATTTCCAGCAGCGTTTAAGAAATTCATTGTTGCATTGGTTGTTTAAATCTTTGTAATGATGTCTAAGAACTCCGCCTGGAGCCCCTCTGGGGACTACTGCCGGTCCAAAGCCCGGATAATGGAGAAGGGTTGGGCATGGTTAGCGACCTCATCCCGTGGAAAACTAACTCGCTAAAAAAACGCTAATCAGAAAAAAAATATTCAAACCAAATTATGAATGATGTTTAGGATTGCAATAGATCAGTCTCTTATTGACATATTTGCATACTGTGCAGATTGCTTCGATATTATCATTAGGTCACAAGGATTATAAGTAATGATGGATGGTGCCAAGAAGTGGAATCCATGAAGCGTGTCTCGTCCTGCTAGGGATTTGTCAACTGGATGTACTTGCTTCTTAAATTTTATGTTCATTCAGTTGAAGAGTCCAAAATAGGACGAAATGCATGTCCTAGATTCCATTTCAAATCAGCATCCATCTCTGCTTGTAGTGTTTAAAAAAGCTTAGAATGATGATGTTTATTTGTAAATCTAAAAGAAAAACGTTTTTACTGAGTTAGTAAATCCTGATCCATAAGTAATTTTGCTTAATCCATTGATAATCAACGTTTCTACGTTTTCTATTTATGTATGGAATCTAATTAGCTCAAATTACTTTAGCAAAATTGACAAATATGATTGAATATGACCAAATTGAGTTGTGAAACAATGAAAATATCTGACTTTCAAGCAGTTCGACGATGTCGTGAGCAACACTGATAGTTTATTCTTTGTAGTTCGTTTTTATTTTGTGAAATCCAGAGTAACTTCTTCGAATTTCATCTACTTATGATACCGTCTTGAATTACTTTAGTCACTCGCCACCACACTAACTATACAATGACATAGGCTATCCTTCTTTATTTTTAAGTCAGTCAAAATCTGTCAACAGTCAAAGCCAGTCATTGCTTTCACGTCTGCATCAGATCCTCTTTTTTCGTCGATGGTGTTGCCCAGATACATAAAATTTCCACATATCCCAAAACTTGTTCACCAAGTGTGATTGAATTGATGTTCTCCGTGTTGTATTTCAAAATCTTGGTTTTTCCCTTTGTATGTTGAGGCCTATTGATACAGAGGCTTCTGCTACACTGACTGTCTTACTCTGCACCTGCGTTTGTCAGCTGTGCTCTACGAACAACTCCTGAGGTGAGTTAGTCATTAAATTTCTAAGACCTTCATAGAACACTGATCTTCCTTCCTCCCACCTTATTTCATTAAAAGTATCCCTTTTTTTATTAAAACCGTCCTCATCCTTTTATGATATCAATCTGAACGTTATCACTTGAGACCGTACAAAAAAAATGATACCACCATGGCATTGTCTATCCCAATTGTAATTCATCAATTTCAAGACTTATCAAATTTTGTTCACTACTTTACAAGCAAAGATAGGTAATGGTTAGCAGTGGAATCCAGGACACGCGTTTGGACCTATTTTTGACTCGTCAGCTTGATGTATTTGCATTTCAGAGTTGATGTTCACTCTTGAACTCGAGCCCAGTACCAATCACTTCAAATAACATCGCGTTATTCACTTAGCTACTGCTGAGTTCTTATAGCCATCTGCTTGTGCAAGGTGGTGAAGTTTGAAATTCACTCGGTATTGTTTTACTTGTATCTTCCCATTGTTATTTAGGACAGAAATTGAGCAGTCTCATGTTGGCCTATGTGCAGCCTGTGCGGATTGCCTCGAGATTACCTTAATTTACAAGTATTATAAGCAATGATAGATAGTGGCTAGCAGTGGAATCCAGGACACTTGTTTCGTCGTATTTAAGACTCGTCAGCTTGATGTACTTGTATCTCATATTATATATAGTCAATATGAAAAATGGAAACATGAAGAAAAA
Organism: Schistosoma margrebowiei; assembly: GCA_944470205.2. NCBI lineage: Eukaryota > Metazoa > Platyhelminthes > Trematoda > Strigeidida > Schistosomatidae > Schistosoma > Schistosoma margrebowiei. Next base: position 5,768,519 of record OX104027.1, on the reverse strand, counting down.
AAAAACTAAAAAAAATCGAAACAAACGATCCAAACAAACTTTTTATTTTTTTTAACAGAATTTGCACTTTTCAAAAATTGCACACATTTTCGATTAGATATTGATGTATTATTATCGATTTTATTAAGATTTTGATTGATTTTATTTTGATTATTTGGAAGTAAATCAATCAGATCATTTGTTGATACTAATTGATCTGATTGATTAATTATTGATGATAAATTGAAATTCTCTTCTAATATTGAAGGTTGATCACGTAATTGATCAGTAGTATCTATGAAAACCAATGAAAACAATAAATAATATATATCAATTAACTAATGGGAATCTTTAATATTCTAATGAACAAGTGGCAAGTTTATAATTTATGAATGAAACAATCAGATATAAGATAGTTACTTAAGTCTGTGACTACCAATGGAGCATAGGTCGCCGACCAGCATTCTTTAGCCTACTCTGTTCTGGAGATTCCTTTTCAGTTCTGTACAAATTTTGTTCATTCTTCGCATGTCTGTCGCTATTTCCCGTGGTAATGTGTTCTATTCTTCTTTGACCTTGAGGATTCTAAGTCAGCGCTTGACTTGTGATACAGTTGAGTGCTTTCCTCAATGTGTGTCCTATCCACTTCCAGCACTACGTCCTGATTTCTTCAAACGCTGGGATCAGATTTGTTCTCTCCCATAGTAGGTTGTTGTTGATAGTGTCTGGCCAACGGATCAGAAGTATTTTACGATGAAAACTGTTGATAAACAGTTGTATCTTTCGGATGATGACTTTCGTAGTTCTTGAAGTTTCCACGCCATACAGTATAACTGTGTTTACATTTGTATTGGAAATTCTGAGTTTGGTGTTGGTTGACAGTAGATAAAAGATAACGAATCATGAATTTTGGAGCGAAATCCATTCATATATTTGGCTTTATACTTGATATCAGTTCGTGATGGAAACCCTACATCTAATTTTTAAGCCTCACCATCAACTGCTTATCATAATTCTCACTGTTTTATAACCCTCATTTAGTCCTTATTAGTAGGTGTCCATTCACAAAGTCACTTCAGTGTCGTTCAAAGATCGCTCATAAATTATAGTCTTAATGTTATTTTAGATTTCCCTCTCACTCTAAAGAGTTTTCTTATAACTTCGGGATTAATGAATAAGGACTGGAAACCCTAATTACTAAACCGGTTGTTCAAACAGAAAACGATAGGATTTAAGTTTAAACTCTTATATCAGCAAAATCCAAACTATTTATTTATGTATGTGGCTCTAATTATAAAGCATCTGTTATATCTTGTGACCTTGTGCCCCTACCAATATATGACGTAATGATACCGCCTCCAAACCAATGACACATAAATCTATATGAGCGGTCTAGAGTCTATACAGGTATTTCTCTCTGAGTAGCTCTGCCTGTTAGAGTCTCAGAACACCAATCTCAGCCTCTGCGATATGAATGATGTATTTCAAACCAAACAGACCACATAATGCCATAAAATAGAAAATAACATTCGTACAAGATTTAGCCAAAAGTGGCTGTGAATGTGGGAGATAATGACTGATAGACTGGGCATACCTCAAGAACGGTTAATCGCATTATAATAGTCTGTGGATCAAAAAAATCTTGTAATAAGAAAAACGTGAATTTATATGGTTTTTTTCTAGTCAACGTTTTTTTTAGCGAGTTAGTTTTCTACAGGATGGGGTCACTAACCCCATGGCCAACCCTCCTCCTTTATCCGGGCTTGAAACTGGTAGTAGCCCAGAGGGGTTCCAGGCCGAGTTTACATTGTTCAGTTACTTAGCAATTATACAATAAAATATATGTATAGTATTGGTCCATAAATAGATCCGAACAGTTATCATTCAATACTCTCATCGGGATGTAACAGCGTCGAGTAAATTTGATAACTAAAAGCTATCGTGAACACGCATCATCAGTCAGTCTGTTAGCTACAACGTAGGACGAGGCATATATATGCATCGGTCAAAGTTAACACACCTCATTACCACAACCACATGAACACCTGATTCATAGAAATAGTTAATTCAATGGTGGTAATATATAAAAGAAAGATTGCATATAAGAACATGATACATGAAGAAATAATTAGTTTATAGAAAGAAAGATATGAAGCGATTTCAATCTTGTAGTTTAAGGGAAGACAGAGAGTGTATACACCGACACCATTGTGATCGATCGATTCTGAGCCGTGCCACCCACAGTCTCCAACTACTGTTTACGATAGTCACACGGACCCCAATCAAGTAGTCTGCATCTACGAACATGGCTCAGATTAGAGGTTAGTGACTTCAATGACTGATGCCACGTTTTGGTTTGGCCACTTCTAACTTCCTACTAACAATCCCCTACACCAGTCAGCATTACGCTTCGTGCATCATAGTTTCCTGTAGATTGACGGTGAATGAAATGGTTTAATTTTCTAAACTAGGTTCATTGAAATAAATAGTTTTAATCATTTAAATATTATTATCAAATTCAAACTGTTCACATTGACTATAATGAAGAAGTTCTTTGCAAGTGTTATAGCCCAAAGCCGCCAATCAGAAGCAGTGAATTATCGATCGGACCAAGGACGCGTAAAACACGTGCGAGTAGCCTAGAGTCCTGACTGGTCCTGGTTTCCGCCTAGCCCAGCCAGTTAAGTCCAGAACACCAGTTTCAGCATATGTAATATGAATCCTTATGTTTCAAACTTACTGAGTTTATATACCAATCAAACAGACCACATCGTACCATAAAATAGAAAACAACATTTGTACAAGAATTAGTCAAATGTGGCTGTGAATGTGGAAGGTAGTGACTAATAGACAGAGCATAATTCAAGAATGGTAAAACGTATAATAATAGTTCATAGGTCAAAATAAAGTTTATAATAAGAGGAATATGATTATGAATAGTTTGGTTACGTAACAGTGATACGATAAAAGTATACGTTTAGTATTGGTCCATAAAAGGATCCCAAAGTTATCATTCATTATGCTTTTTGGGACCTAATAGCAAGTAAGTCAATTGTTTAATTATTTTTATTAATTCATTTTAACTTATTTGACTTACCAAATTTGGACACTTTATTGATTGATTGCAATTTCATAATTGATGATGAAGGTGTTGGACATCTTTGTTCCGATGATAATGTACCAGATTGTAAAGAATTTAAACTATTCGTTGAATCAATCTATTATAAATTATTAAAAGTATTAATTGAATAATAAAGATTATATTAAGAGAATTTAATTAAAGCATAATTATTGTATACTTCAGTCTATAATTATATGTTTTGAGAAACAACTCTATACCTCAGTACAATGAAAGATAGTTGCGCGATTTTGTGGATTGGTTGAGGTAAGACATTAACATTGTTGTAAGCCAACTCAGTGGTCTAGTGGCTAAGCGTTTGCGCGAGAGATCGAACGTCCTGGATGTTATATCCTATTGAAGATTAAATTATGAGTAACTTCTGAGATCTATTAATGAACTAATAATACCTACATATATATCCCTATTGTATAACTGTTCAGTAACCACGTTATGTATATGCATATTCCTCTCATTATAAGCTTCATTTTGACCTATAGATTATTATTCTACGATTTACTGTTCTTAAGTTATGTTCAGTTTATTGATTACAGTCTCCCATATTCACAACCAGTTATTTAACTTGATCTTCTATAGATGTTATTTTCTATTTTATGGTATGATGAGGTCTGTTTGGATGGCATATAAATCAAGTATGTTTGAAATAAATGATTCACATAATGGAAGCTGTTATTGGTGTTCTAGACTCAACTGAACAGGCTAAGCGAACAAAAGATCAATAAAGACGGTAGTCTGCTCATACCAGTCGAACGTCATTGGTTTTGGCAAAGTACTAAGATTGAATGAGTCGTATTTCGATTAGCGAATAAATTACGTGATAACTATCCGGACTTAAAGTCACAACACTTGGTTCGAATCCCGCGAAAGGGATCATGGATGCGTACTAGTCAAGAGTCTCAGAATAGGATGAAACGACCATCCAGTACTTCAAGCTATTCAATGGTGGTCTAACATCAATCGATTCATGATCCGAATCAAAATATATAATAAGATATATATATATTTTTTATTAAGCTTGTTTGAACTAACTTGCTGATTTTGATATTTAGTCTTTGTTTGTTTATAAGTTGTATCATAAACAAAGTCATGCCAAATTTGATCAGGTTGATTTGGTTGATCACATAATTTGCCCAATTCTGTTGATGAATCACTGGAATTGGTTAATTAAAGTAAGAAAAAGTGTAAAATTATAAGTACTTTAAATAGGAAGTAATGATAGTTATTACTGTTATTATGATTAACCATAAAAGCTCAGTAATTTGCACAGTACAGAGTCAACAAAATTATTGAATTTAATCTAAATCATGAACTGACCATTATGAGACCACCTATGAAAAGCTGAAAGCACCGGATAGCCGTTTCATTTTGGCGTAGGATTCCTCAGAAGTGAGTATCCACAATTGTATACGTGGGACTCAAACCCAAGACCTTCTGTCTCTCGCAAACTCTTTACCTCAAGACCACTGAACAATATTCACATCCTCATACTGAAAATTCCCATATGCTGACTATTGATTAGCTTTAAGACATTATTCTCGAAGTTTTAGTGAGAAGGCTTGATCAGTGGAGTTCAACCGTGTCGGGTATGAGGCAGTTTTACCCACCGAGGATAATGAGAGATGGACACGAAATATCACAAATTCGTTGAATTAAGGCATTAACCCTGTTGTCCATCAGCTCAGTGCTCTAGACGTTATATGTCCGCGCGAAACCGGAGGTGCAGGGTTCGATTCCTAAGTGCGGAATCGTGGATGCGCACTGCTGAGGTGTCCCATGATGGGACGAAACGGCCGTCCAATTCTACCAGGTTTTCAATGATAGTATGACGTTGATCGGTTTATGATTTCAATAAAACAGTGATTTTGTTGTTTCTGTTTCTTAAATATTTCTGACAATCTAAATCTCGACTAATCACATTCAAACATTTTCTTGTAGTCTATTTGTCTTATAATTGAGTTTGTTGGCTTCAGGTATACAAACTTGATGGAACCAATTCATTTATTTTATGTAACTGCAAATTTACATACAGTATAAATAATGATAAAGTGACCCTGTCAAATGTCATCGTCTCTTAGGTCTTTAATCAAAGCATACGTTTCAGATTCAGTCTGAGTACCACACTAATCTTTTAAAAAGGTACTGTTGTAATTGTTTTCTTCTAGGTTCAATATTCAGTAGAGAACATATTGCATCATGTATCTATAAGATAATATGATTTACAGATCAGTTGCCATTTTACAGATGTGAAGTGCAATCACAGCTCAATATTCAAGCGAATTGATTTTCTATCAGTTCACCACTAAGTGAAAATTATTCAACAACCATGGTAATACTGTTTGATTTCTTTCAATAGGTCTTGTATATCGGATATTTATAGATAAGTCTGTAGAAAGTCAAGGATATCCACTATTATTATAACTGGTCTGCTATTTTCCTTACTCATTAGTTTAACGCAGCCAAATCAAAACGTGGCATCAGTCAGTGAAGTCACTAACTTCTAATCTGAGCCATGTTGGCAGATCCAGACTACTTGGTTACGGTCCACATGACTATCGTAAACAGTGGTTGAAGACTCTGCGTGACATGGCTCAGAATCGATCACAACGGCATTGGTGTATACACTCTCTGTCTTCCCTTAAACTACGAGATTAAAATCGCTTCATATCTTTCTTTCTTTCTGTACTATATCCTTATATGCAATCATTCTTTTATATATTACCACCATTTAATTAACTACTTCTATGAATCCGGTATTCATGTTGCTGCGGTAATGAGGTGTGGTAACTTGGACCGATGCATATATATGCCTGGTCCTACGTTGTAGCTGACGGACTGACTGACTAACTGACTATGATTATAATTGTTACTACTATCAAATTAATTTTTTATATTTGTGTATTCTGTACCAAAGTTAAGAATTCTCAGTGAGGTTATAATTTATGGACGAATCGATTAACTATAAGATAACAGGTCTCGGATTTTGGAGTGAAACTTATACATTCATTTGTCTGAATAGAGCTTTGACATTTTAGATGATGTCAGTTCATGATGAAAACTCTAGATCCTATTCCTAACCCTAACCATCAACTGTAAATCATAATTGGAATTCCTCACACTGCTTTATAACCCGTATTTGGTCTCAGTAAGTAGGTGGACACTATCAAAGTTAGTCTAGAGTCGCTTAAAGGTTGTCCATAAATTATAGTCTCACCGAATTTTCATTACACTCAGCATTTAGCATTGTATTTATTTGTAACTCTTTCTATTGTAGTACGTCAGCAAATGTAGTTGACATTCATAATAAGCCAGTTTGAACAACTCTTAAACTAATAGGCTAATTACAATATTTGTTATATAATCTAATTCATCCTTGTGAACCAGGGTAATTTTACATTGGTTTTCAGTAGAACCAGACACCATTCAGACTTTCACGTGACAACCAAAACAGTACAGATCAATCCCGTTTAACAGGAGAGCCAGACAGAGCCCAGGCTTAACCCGAGCAGTACAACTCAATACCGCTTCGCAGGAGAGCCAAACACCATATAGGCTTTAAAGCTACAATCTGAATAGTACAGCACAGGTACCAACCACCCTGGTGAATCATTCACACCATTCATATACACATTCACGTCATATGCATAATTATTCGGATCAATGATCGCATGAATTAATTATGCACAACATGAACAGGTCAAAGTTGACCTATTCCGCTTATAATATTTGTACAGTTGAGAAATAACTAGCCCAAACAATTGAGTAGACCATAATAAACATTAAAAATAAATATTAGTAAGATTTTGAAAAAAGATGAAATTCAACTTGAAATTAGGAAAAGACGTTGGAAGTGGACATGACATACACTACGGAAATCACTGAACTGAATCACGAGGCAAGCCCTAATATGGAATCCTGAGGGGAAACAGAAAAGAGTAAGGCCATAGAACACATTACGTCGGGAAATAGAAGCAGATATGAAAAGGATGGATAAGAACTGGAAAGAGCTGGAAAGGATTGCCAAGGACAGGGTTAGATGGAGAGTGCTGGTGGGCGGCCTATTCTCCTCCACGAGGGATAACACGTGTAAGTAAGTTAGTTAGTTAGCAACTTGTTAATTTGGTCTAAAAGTACTCTTACCTCAATTTCCATGAAGCTGATATTGGCCTCCATTTGATTTCAACTTCAGGGTGAGATAATTTATACATTTGTTCCATAATCCATAAAACACAACAGATTTGTGTAAATATAATATCTCTATATGAAATTATTTTAATAAGAAAGAAAATTGTTATCCGTTAGAATGAATTGTCTAAATAAGATGAGTCTTACATTAGTTATTCACTAGGATTATTACAGGACACTAGAACGAGATGGTGGAGAAGATTTGTGGCTCATGTCGATGATTTTGTTGGAGCTCACAGAACGAAACTCCATCAAAAAAGACACTAGAACCAAATGCATAGATTGACACGGAAGTATTTAACCCATTAAGATCGAATCAAGGCTATAAAATGTAATAAGAGGGGGTTTAGTGGATATTATAGTAATTTTAATAGTTGAATTCATGAATCAATTGAAGTTAGGACGAAATAGCCGTTTAGTACTTCCAGATTTTCTATGATGGTCTAGCTTCAATTGGCTTATGAATACAACTATTAAAATTAATATTATATCCATAAAACCCCTCTCTGATAATAATCATCATATGCTCACTAATGACTGGCTTCAAGAGGTATTTCCTGGAGTTCTAATGAGAAGCGGAGTTCAACCGGATCTGTTGTGAGATAGAAACTCACTGAAGACGATGGTGGACGCTTGTGCAATTTCGTGGATTGGTTGACGTTAGATACTAACACCTTCGGATGCCGGCTCAGTCGTATGGAGGTCAAGCGTCCTAACAAATATATTCATTCGGTTAGTCCAATTTGGAATCATTTGATAGCTTCATTTCTAACTAATCACTTCTGTTGAATGAATCGAGAATATACTAGAAGTTTCTTTTGTAATTTTTTTGCCTAAAATCTAATACATTTTACTACAGCTGTATTTTGGGTTGCTTCCGTTATTTATAAAATGGGTTGTTTTTCTCTTATACTTACATTAACTTAAGACTAAATGAGTCAAGTGTAGCAAAAAATGAATATTAAACAAACGAGAAGGACAGCTTACAGACTCCTTCAAACTAAGGACTGGTTTCAAGCAAGGTCGCTTACTCTCAGCCTTCCTCTTTCTCCTGGTGATCGACTGGATTATGTGATACAATGGACAGCTAGGATGCAGCTGGACGATCTAGACTTTATAGGTGACCTTATTCCTCTATCACACATGCAACAACAAATGCAAGAGAAGACGACCAGTGTAGCACCAGCCTCAGCAGCAGTAGGTCTCAACATACATAAAGGGGAAAGCAAGATTCTCCGACACAACACAGTATGCACCAATCAAGTCACACTTGACGGAGAAGTTTGGAGGATGTAAAAACCTTTACTTGTCTGGGCCGCATCATTGATGAACACAGTGGATCTGATGCAGATTTGAAGGCACGGATCGGTAAAGCAAGAGCAGCATATTTACAACTTAAGAACATCTGGAAATCAAAACAACTCTCAACCAACACCAAACTCAGAATTTCCAACACAAATGTCAACACAGTTATACTGTATGGGGTGGAAATTTGGAGAACTACGAAAGTCATCATCCAAAAGATACAACTGTTTATCAACAGTTATCTTCACAAAATACTTCTGATCCGTTGATCAGACACTATCAGCAATAACCTACTGAGGGAGAGAACAAACCAAATTCCAGTGGAGGAAGAAATTAGGAAGAAGTGCTGGAAGTGGATAGGACACACATTGGGGAAAGCACTCAACTGCATTACAAGTCAAGCGCTGAATTGGAATCCTCAAGGTCAAAGGAGAAGAGGAAGATCAAAGAACACATTACACCGAGAAACGGAGACAGAAATGAGAAGAATGAACAAGAATTGAATAGAACCAGAAAGGAAGGCCCTGAACAGAGTAGGTTGGAGAATGCTAATGGGCGGCCTATACTCCATTGGGAACGACATGAGTGAGTAAGTAAGTAAACAAATGAGAACCTACCAATAATCTGATTGTTTTTTTATTAGAATATTGAAAATAAACACAGATTATAGTTATGAATGATTTACATTGTTTAATAAATGAATTAAGCAATTAAAATACAATTCAATTTACCTAAATGAATCATCATCATCATCATGATCACCATCATGATCTTTTACCTTTTTATCTTCTTTCATATCACTAGAAGTTATCAACTTATAAGTTTCATATGGTTGATTAGAATTTAAATCTTTACCAAAATCTGGTTTGCATATATTGAAAAATTTCGGAGTAAAAGGTTTTGGCGATTCGCTATACCATTGTTTATATTGTTTAAGACGCCGATGTTCAGTAGCTGAATTTATATGATTATCAGATTGTTTAATTTTATTTGATAATTCTCTAAAATTGTTTATAAAAAAGAGCAAGACATTGTTACATTTATAAGCAAAGATGAATAGTGGCTAACAGTAGAATCTATGACGTGTGTTTCGTCCTAGTTGGGACTCATCAGCTGGATGTTCTTGCATTTCAGAGTTGATATTCACTCTGGGACTCATACTCAGTACCGTTTGGTTTAAACACCATCAAGTTATCCACTTAGCTACTACTGAGTCCTGATAGCTACATGAATCTTCTCATTGTTATTTAGGATTGCAATTGATCAGTCTCTTATTGGCATTTGTGCATCCTGTACGGATTGCTTCTATATTGCCTTAATTCACAAGCATTATAAGTAAAGATGGATTGTGGCTAGCAGTATACGGTAAGACATATAACTAATTAATTAATTCAATAATATATTTCAATGAAGATTTTCTAAAATTATGTCAATCAATTGTGATTATGATATACGCTTTCATGCGCTCACTAGTAACTAACTGTAAGATGGAATTCCTGAAGTTCTAGTGAGAAGCGGCGACCAGTGGAGTTCAATCCGAGTTGAATGTGGGACACTTATCCACTTCAGACAATCGATGAAGTGTTGCGCATAATCATGGATTGATTGAAGTATGACATCAACACCGTAGGATGGCAACTCAATGTCTAGAGGTTAACTGTTCGCACGCGTGACCTTAGATTCTGAGTTCGAGTCCTATGCATGGGATCGTGGATACAAACTGCTGAAAAGTCCAGTTCTATTAGGACTAAATAGCCGTTCAATGCTTCCAGGTGTTCATTTGTGGTTTAGCTTAGATTATTCGAATGGAGAAATAAAATGGTGGAAGTTTGGAGGAAACAATAAAGTTGCATAATCACTTCAATAATATTGATTTTAAGTTACAATGATCGTAATCGTGAATAGAAATATAAAGTATTGAAAAGATCTTATGTGAATACGTTACAACGTCTCAAAGATGTCAATGATCAAGCTCTCTTATCTCTAAATTCCAATCAAGAAGTTGTTTAAATCAAGTAAATTCTCTGTTGTATTCAGTGAATTAGAAGGTAAATAATTATAACAAAGTTGACTAAACATGGAATATGTGAAGAGAAGATATTATTATCAAATTACAAAATTATTTTATACATGATCTGGACATACTTGTCTACAATTATTACTTTGAGCAGATGCTCCCAGAAGACCGACTATGATATACCTTTAAATAAGGATGAGAATAGAATCTACAACAACCATCAAAATGTATATGAAGCGGAGAGAAGTTCATTAGAATCTAAGTCTACAACAATCCCACCTTTCGATGGAAAATAGGGAAACGCTTATCGCTGGAAGTTTTTTACTGTCAGTATAATGTGTAGGTTGGTTGCTACTTCCATGTTATCAAATATACATAAGCACAAACTGGGAAGAATAGCTTCAAGACGCAACGGATATCATGGAAAATTTTAATACTACACAACTAACAACATTTATATTAATACTTTTATTCAGCAGTGCACATCCACGATCCCGCCTCGCGCGATTCGAACTCAGGACCTATCAGTCTTGTGAGAGCTTACAGTTTCATTTCATAAGCTATAAACAATGTTGTTTACTGATATAGCAGACCTATAAGATATCGGTCGAATCTTAAGATCATGCAACTGATCAAGATTTGGCTTCTTTTTCTAAGGAGTGAAACACACCACGGATTAAAAATATGGCTTGCATTTCTAAGAAATAATAACTTGAGCACTCGAACGCTAGAACCCTCCAAGTAGCAAGTGAGAAAACAGAAGAAGACTGAGGAGAGTGATTGTTGGACAAGAACCAAAGTGTGCAGGAAATCATGGGTATTTATAGAGATTAGCGTTTGCCAAATTAACATTCTAATTCAACCAATCCGCAAGGAGGTATGTTATGCTGTTGACCAATAGTAGCATACCACGTTGATATTCTAGAAAGCTTGCTTGCCTTCTGATTGGATGAAAATCTTTGACTCTTCTAGGGCCTCTGGAGGCTCCGTCGTGATTCTCGGAAGCCGTTCCAACAATTTCTCAATTAGATTTAAGCTATTAAAGCCTTCAACTCATTTTCAGTCTTCCCATTCAAATATCTGGTTGAGGCTCTTAAATTGGAAGCTTATATATCATTATCACAATGGGACAACATACGGTATAATACTTACTGTGTTTTAGTTAAAGGAATTTTTAGATCACAACCAGTAGCAATTAAATTATTCATTAATTCACGTATTTCTGACTCTTCATCAAGTAGTTCATCTTCATCAATATCATGAATTGTCTTTTCTACTGATTCATCTAATAGAAAATTCAAAGTAGAACAAATAAAAATTGATGTTAATATCTTCAAGGCAATTAGTCTCATCTGATCAACTTCGATAGTGTAATAAGAAGATTATGAAGATTATCAGAACTATGTGATGATACATATTAGCGCAATACATTTCAAACAATCTGATCATACATAATATACTCGTTGGGAACTAGACTAGACTAGACTAGAAATGAAGGTTAAGAGAAGACAAGGATAATAAACAAGATCATATGAAAGACAATGTGAAAACTAATCACTAATATTACCAGGGTATGGTTAACGTGAGAACAAACTGTTTTTGTATACACAGAGAAGGTTTGAATTATCGTATGGTTAAACCTTCAATAAACCTTAGTATACGTCTTTTGACACTTTTCTACAACACCACCAAAAGTCAAGTTAAGATCAATCATATGACCTGTTTCAATTGTGTTTGACAATAGAGTATGATAGATGTTTATCCTCTACTCTTATTGGGTCATTTGATGATTCTATTTGTTTCTGCAATCATTTAGGTTTCATGTTCACACACCCTCATTTTCAGATCACGATTACCGCTCCTTATGTATGTGTGACTAAACACACACACACATTTAAATAGGTAAACACAGTGGCATGTGACGCAATCATTTTCTTGTCTTTTAGGTTTTCGATGAAGCATGAATCTTGTTGTTTCCTTGTTAATGACCTTCGCTGCACAATATGTCTTGTTAATGACTGACTTAAGCCTTTATTTCAGTGAAAAGGCTATTTGAATCACTTCTAAATGGTAAGGTGATGTAAACAAGCTTTTTTTCTGTCAAGGCTCTAGTAGGTGCTGGATCAAAGCAGAGAAGCATATTAACTTCTCAGCATTTTAAATCATTAAAAGAACTGAGAACAAACAATGATAGTGTCTTGTATTTACTTAATGTGTAGAAATTCAAAGTTCAGTAACTCTAGACGAGCTACTGACGGATATTCAATGTCCCTTGGCCGGATACCATCAGCAACAATCTACTGTGGGAGAAAATAAATCAGCTTCCAAATGAAGAGGAAATGGGGGAAAGATGATGGCAGTGCATAGGACATACATTACATCAAACTGTATTGTGAGACAATAACTAACTTGGAATCCTGAAGAGAAATGGAAAAGAAGAAGTCCAAAGAACACACTGCAATGAGAATTGAAAGTAGACATCAAAAGAGTGAATAACAACTGGAAACAAGTGGAAAGGATTATGCAGGACAGAGTTTGATTGAGAATGTTGGTGGATGGTCTATGCTCATCCACAAGGAGTAACAGGCCTAAGTAAGTAATCAAGTAATGTATAACTTCAAGCCGATGAAATTTATAAACAATAGCCATTGTAACAAGAATAAAATTGCATTTTTATACTGCAAAGATGTTGGGATATTCAGAAAAATATCCCAAAATTTATCCTGTTAAGTTTAATCCTATCCTTGAACGTGAAATGGTGTCATTTTCCTATTGGTCAATATTCACGGTAGTCCTCACTGTATAAATATACATTTGTCTGTAACTTCTTATTCTTATTCTTCTCCTGACCCCATAAACAATTCCATCTACGGTTCGTGTTCTGATATGTTGGAGATCAGGGAACAGTATCGGGGTCATACTGGGATATTTGAAGTTGGTCAGTCGGTAGAAATTAGAATAGCCACCAACGGTCCACAATAGAAGATTACTATCTACTATCTATGACAGAAGAATGTATTACTGCGGGATTATTAGTGAAAGATGTTGATTGTTTCTTATAACAAATTAAAATCACTAGGAACTAAGTACTTTAAGAAGCTGTTTTCATACTAACTCAATGTTATCATTAGTCGTTTTCTTTTAGATTGAATTCAGTATCATTCACTTTTCGGTATTACTTGTATGGCTAAATCTTACAGAATGGTGACGATAAACCAATGATATGAATTTAATAACGAAAAAACTTTTTAGTTACATAATTTTATTTTGGTTGTGATCATGTACCGATTGATGATAGACCACCATTGAAAATCTGGAAGCACTGGACAGCTGTTTCGTCCTATTGTGCGACTCCTAAACAGCGTGCACGCACGATTCTGCTCGCAGGATTCGAATTTGGGGCCTTCAGTCTCACGCACTAACGCTTAACCTCTAGACCACGGAGTCAGCATTCAACGGTCGTCTAGTGCTTTCAGGTTTTCAATGGTGGTCTAACATCAATCGGCTCATGGTCTCAATCAAAAACTTAATAATCTCCACAACCCTTATTGGATAAATAATTTTATGGTCACTCATTCTACTTTTTATTAATAAGTAGTATGATTCTTATTACAGATATTTTTAAACGTCATGTGTTGTAACAACTGACCAAGACTTATTAAAACTATCCTTGTTTTATCGAATCTCCTTTATATATTGATAGACTATCTGGCTGATATGTTTCATAATCAAGTTTTATTAGTTGAATTCATGAGTCAATTGAAACTAGACTACCATGAAAAGTCTGGAAGTACTGAACGGCCATTTCGTCCTAGTATGGGACTCCACAACAGTGAGTATTCATGATCCCGCCCCGAAGTGATTTGAAATCAAGAACCTATCAGTTTCGTGCACTTCCAGATTTTCTATGGTGGTCCAGCCTTAATTAACTCATGAATTCCTGAAATCTCTACAAAACACCCCTCTCTTATTCAGTTTTCATTTCATAGGTTGACAAGTGACCTACAAAAGTTCAAATCGTGCAATCATTAACGTTATGACATTTAAAACAATTAGTCCCTTTGATAAATTTCGATAATGATATTAGAAGACGAAGATTATCAGCACTATGTGATATATTAGCGCAATACATTTCGAACAATCTGGTCACACATATACTTGTTAAGAGCATTTATATATAAAAATAAAAGGTCAACTAGACCTTTTATTGACCTTTTATTTTTATATATAAATGCTCTTAACAAGTATATGTGTGACCAGATTGTTCGAAATGTATTGCGCTAATATATCACATAGTTCTGATAATCTTCGTCTTCTAATATCATTATCGAAATTTATGACATTTAATCATGATATTCTTTATCTTGAATAATATAACTCAGTTCTCTAAGTAACTATCCTTGTTTGTTGGGTTTCGAACTATTCATTCGGTCTTTATGAGTAGTTCTTATTCAATCACACGAATTACATCAACTTAAATGATCATTTTAACAATCCATATAAACACGCAAACTATCTTCTACCACAATATCAACTTTATATTTAATGTACACTTTACTTGTTTATCTATTCATTCTATTAGATCGTTTGCTTAATCTACCAATAACGTTCATCTTCATTAGTTTATTAATGGTGAAAGTTATGTTTAACAGTTCAATGTTATTATTTTGTACCGTCACTATATTTCCTTAATTTAATTTAATTTATATGACAAATACTACTGTGGTGTCTGCTACTGATGTAGATAGATATAAGTAGTATGCATCATCAATCGAATGTGACATACCTGGAGGCAGAACGAGAACAGAGAATAATTGAAGTGGATACAAAAGAATAATCAAATCCGACACGATTGATTGACATTTTGCAAATAAAGTATTTACTGTACGGTTCTCAGATTTTACTAGGAGATTCTGTAATCGCGTATTCAAATACATTTGATTTTCCCCACTTGTGTTCTCGTTCAGTACATTTGGTGTCGCTGCCTACCAGGGAGGGGAGGGTGCTGTTCTGCGGACAACAATGCGGACCTGGAACTGATGTGCTAGTTGGTGTAGTGTGTGCTACTTATGTTGATGTAAGTAGTATGTAACGTTTTGGAATGTTACACTTGATTCACATGTCATCCACAGATTACAAATCTTAATTGGTGACATAATTTTTAATAGTTGAGATCATGAGTCAATTGAAGCTAGGTCACCATGGAAAACCAAGAAGAACTGGACAGCCGTTTCATCCCATTGTGGGATTACTCATCAGTGCGCATCCATGAACCCACTTCGCGAGATTTGAACCCAGGACTTACCAGTTTCGCGCAAACGCTTAACCTCTAGACTACTAAGTCGGCATTCTAAGGTGTTAATGTCTAACTTTAATTGACTCATCATCTCAACTATTAAAATTACTATAATACCCACAAAATACCCCTTTTGACATAAATTTTATTAAGAATAAACTTACTACTTATATTAACAAATAAAATTATTTCAGTAATAATTTCATTTGTCATGTAATTGGAAGTGTTCTCTTCAATTACTGGCCTCAATAAATATTTTTACATTAACCACTAAATGAACACAATAATGACTGATTATTTCAGATGGTAATCACAAGAATGAATCTTGATAGTTCCCGTTATGAATAATGGAAGCTCTTGCTTGATAGAATCCAAGAGATTATCATTGATAATTGATAAGTCTGGAAATAGTTTATTCCTAGTTAGTCTGTTACTGTCTATTCACTATAAACGTCAAGATTTATTAGGGCTTGAGATGGAAAAGATTTGTGGCTCAGTTGGATGATTTTGATGGAATTTTGTTTTCTGAGTTGGATAGTTTGATCGTAGAGATTTCGTCGTTCTTCTGAACAACATCATCAACACGGACTTCAGGTAGAAGTGACAATGATGTCGTTCAGAAGATCGATGAAAGCTCCACGACCAAACCATTCAGTTCAGAGAACAAAATTCCATCAAAAATTCATTTAAGCTAAATTAAAAACCAAAACATGTTTCTATTTATAGAATGGTTATTCAGTGAGAATTCCAAGCTAATTTGTCAACTAACATGATATTACATATTTTCATGAATGAAACAAAAACGTATAACTTTATGTTGAAGAATAAATCTAACTTTAGTAAACTTTTATCAAGCACAATCTCATCTGATTGATTTAAAGAAATTTGAGAAGCCGTGACCAGTGGATCTAATCCATTTCAGGTAGACACAGGTACCTACCTCAATACAGTCACGCAATTTCGTGGATTGTTTGAGGTTAGACAGCAACACCACTAGATGTCGGCTCAGTTATCTAGAGGTTAAGCGTTCGCATGCCAGATCGAAAGTCCTTTGTTTGAATCCCGCGAGCAGGATCGTAGACGCGCAATGCTGAAGAGTCTCACAATAGGACGAGACATCTGTCCAATGTTTCCAAGTTCTCGATTGTAATCTAACATCGATCAATTCATGATCCCAATGAAAAACGTAATAAAAGTCTACACAACCCCGTATTGACACAATAAATAACTTACCATTCGAGTGATTTTGTTCATTTAATGTATATGCACGAATTGGAGGTATGATTCGACTTTTTTTTGACTCTATAACTTGATTATATAAATACCAGAAGTTATATACCTGAAGAAATAAACGATATAAAATTTATGAATACAGTGTACATAGATTGTAAGAATAATTTCAATGAAGTATTTCTCTTAAATGGTCAATCATTTCATCAATACAAAGTCTAAAGCATCTTTGCTAATTCAAAATGGTACCGAATATAACTTGGCTTTTGACATCATTTCAATCCAAGTTATAAACATCATTCATTTGATTGACTGATCAGATAAATATTAGTATTGTAGTGAATGAGAACACAAAGTGTGGATATTTGCAAAATGTCAATTAATTGTCTCAAACTTGACTGCTACTTCATTTCCATACCAATTGCTTCCTGTTCTTTTCTCCTTGATGTTCTACTACGAGACATTCTATTCCTGACTAGCGTTACATACTACTTATGTCGATAGAAGTAACACACACTACACCAACTAGTACCTCAGTGCCAAGTCCTCATCGGCGTCCGCAGAACAGCACTCTTCCCCTCCTTCTGGTTGGTAGCGACACCAAATGTATTGAACGAGAACACATGTGGGGAAATTTGAGAACCATACAGTAAACACTTCATTGGAAAAATGCCAATCAATTGTCTCTGATTTGATTGTTCCTTTGTTTCCACATCAATCATTCCTCGTTCTCGTTCTCTTTTCTTCAACCTTCTTAACCTTCTACCACCATATATTTCACTTTTGACTAATGATACATACTACTTTTAACAATCGACATCAGTAGCACACACCACTCGGGTCTTAAATTAAGATTATGATTTTTATTTGATTGTTAGAGTTAAGAATTACATTAAGGGCTTTCATTACGAACTGACATAAGCTACAATGCCAAAAAGCTATTTAACCAAATGGTTGAATGAATCTCGCGCCAAAATTCAAGACCTATTATATTAAATCTGATTGGTTCGTCTATAATTTATAGTGGAGAAGATTTGTAGCTCAGGTTTAAGGTCAACAAGAAGTAATCAACATCAAGGTCACAGGATAAGTTGTGAACCACATGTGAAGAAATGCAAACACTTCACTTGTATCTGAAGTTTGTGTTGATGATATTGTTCAGAAGAACGATGAAAGCTCCACAACTAAGTCATCCAGCTCAGAGAACAAAACTCCATCATCATTTACAGTCTCACCTCTTATATACACGATATTATTCAGTAGTGAAACCTAGAATGTTACCAAGAGAAGTATTCCTAGGCTTATAAGTAGTTGATAAAATAAAATGAAATAAAACATGGGTTAATTGCATACTTTTTGTATTAGTTCTTGACGTAGCATACCAAAGAAGCTTCTTCCATGCTTGACACATTTTGTCATGTCACTGTAAAAAGAGACAAATTACTTCTTGATAAGATTGTTCCATAATAGAAATGCGGATTTCAAAGTAACCTTTACAAGGTAATATTAATGAAGGAATAGAACATTAACTTCTATTAACTATCTTATGATAATCACCAATTGAATTACCAAATTATCTGTTCAATAATTAGAAACTATTTGATGGAGATCATGAATAAGAGTTATGCTTATGATAACATTCATCACCAGGATCTATCAACACCTTTCAGAAGGTTGATCATTTGTAAGTGAGTAGTAATCCATTTCAAGCCACTTAGCATTCTTACATATTACTATTGATTACCCGGTCAAAAAATGTACCATTTCAGCATATCCTCCACCTTCACATACGATGGTTCAAAGCTATATAGCTACAATAATTGAACTGAATAGTGGCATATTCGTCTTTTCACTACCAGATGCACGCCTTGTCTATGCTGCGAGTGACGCATGTTGGTTAAAAGTCAAACGTGTCTTTCGAACCCTTACTGATATTTCATTGGACAATAAATCACCAATTTAAATGAAGAGTAGTCTTATGGCAATTTTTGAATTTAAGTTGAGATAAATTTAACCCAAGCTTGTTTGTACTGTTACTTGGTAGTTTGTCAGCTTCTTCGTCAAACAGGACGCATTCCTTGTCAACAAGTCAGTTTACTGGAGAACTACGGACTTTTCAAAGTCAGGTGTGAATATTGTTTTTTTTCAGAGCACATACATACATAAATTAAATGAGAACGCAGTCACATCCTTCATTAATGTCAATAAATACAACTCAGGATGGCCGTTTTAAAGTATGACTATGTTACGAAACTTGACGTATTGTGATAATCTGATATATAAATCCACACTCAGGTTCGAAACCAGCTTAGCTACCGTAGATTTACTGTTCACGAGCTTCAGATAATCTTGGAATCATCACTGGAGATTAACATTTTAGATACAACATTATTCAGACTAATTCCTTTGCAGTTTGAACAATAGAATTTTAGTTATTTCTTATAAATTGAAAAGATCAGTGATCGAGACCAGTTAGATAGAAATATGTCAATATCCCGAAATTTCTGATATCTCAGTCAATCAAACTTCTAAAACGAAATCACAAAATTGTCATTTCCTGATAGCCAAGAGTTCAGAGACTTATATCGATCTCCTGTCTAAGTTCTTTAGTAATGGTTAAGACCAGAACCAGTAACTGGAGAGCAGCCTAAATATCCCTTTAAATTCTTTATCCATTGTCCAATCTTCTAGGAACAATGTTAAATTGACTCAATCATTTATATCAAACTATTGAGTGATACGTCAACTACACGAATCAAATGCAAGATTTGTTTACAATACATCAATCACATTATGAATTATATAACACACCTACATATACTAAGGTATGATCGAAGAAGAATTGTCTCGACAAACTAGGTAATAACCGATAGTTGTGTGAATCCTACAATAGTAGTCGACTAATCGAATCGATAATTATGAGCATCAAACTATTGAAATTGTTGTCAGAGAACAAATGTTTCAAAAAAATGCAAACAGTAGAGGTAAATATTAAAAGTATTGACTGTTGGAGATTAATGTAGATGATAGAGGGTTATCATAGGAACGGATAGGCGATTTGAGTAGTTTGTCCAAAAATGATTAATAATGATATAAGCTATTGAAAGTTAAAAAAAATTGTATAGTTTCTACAAGTCAAAAGGCAAAGATAAGAATGATCGTCACACCGATAGCTGGACTTGTTAATACCAGTTTCTTTGATGAGTCTGAATAGTTGTTTTTGAATACTAACTACAGTCTGTTCTATTTATTTTGCTTTCATTTCTCATCACTATTCATAATTATTGCATGGTTTTCACTTTTAATTATATTCGGAGCCTGAAAGGATGAGCTTCTGAGCATCTGTCAATCGAGTATACTTTACCACTTAACTTTTTGTTTCAAGTTCTTGATACATATCATAGTTGTATTTACAGATTATTGAATAGTGTAAACATTATCTCGACTAAGTGCTTAGTTAATTGATTTTGAAATACACAGTAGAAGTTCTCATCTTTGAGTTATGCTATGAAAAGTTTTCCTGTTGTGACTCTTCTACATCCAGTATTGTGTATGAGAACGCATCCTCACACCAGAGCTATAAATTAATTCAAAGATATACTCCAGAAAGTATAGACTCTTCTATCGCAGACCTCCAGCGATAGCTGGTGAAGATATGGTCTTTTATCATATGTAACTGTTCTCTAGATTTCTTACTGTCTTATTTAATTGTCAAGCCTATTAGAGAGTATCTGCCAAAATGAGACTCATGGGAATTTGTTTTGATTGCAAACTTCACTTTGCACTTACGCCAGCAACCCCATGAGAAGTAGTAATCAATTCTTCAGATATAGTTCTTCATATCAGCTAGGTGAGATCAGATCAATAATCAAACTTGGATCTTCTATCCAAGCTTTTGAGGAGTATTGTATGCCAGCAACACGAGATTATATAGTCCTAGATAATGAAGTTTGTCTTCTGATTGGGCATAGGGTTCAAATACTGGTAGCATAGTTTGATAGGGCAAGGAATGACAGTTAATCTAATCGAATCATTATCGATCGTTATGGGTAAATAAAAAGAGTAAGCTAGAAAAAAGTACAAGAAGAAATGTAAGGACGTGAAGAAGGGATATAAATAAAGTAAATCACAGTGACGTTTCTTTTATTTGTAGGGAAGTATTACTACTCGGTTCCTAACACAGTGGAAGGACGCTACTTTCCAAAGGAACTGAAAAAGAAACTGAATAAACATATGGTTTCACCAACTTGAGGATGTGACTACGTAACCGAAAGAATGGCTGCTAGGAACTGAACAGGAATACTCATTTTAAAAACAGTTTCGGAGATACATCTAGCTCATGAGTCCCGAATAGGGCGAAACGCGCGTCCTGGATTCCTGTGCTAGCCACTATTCCACCTTTGTTTATAATGCTTGTAAATTAAGGCAATATCGAGACAATACGCACAGTATACACATATGCCAATAACAGACCGATAAATTTCAGTCCTATACATCAATAGGAAGATTCAAGTAAAACAATACCAAGTGAGTTTCGGATATATTAACTTCATACTTTTCAGACCTAGCACTCGGAAATCTGTCGGGTAAGGTAAAGTTTTTTACTTTAGAATTAGTTTTTTATAGTCTCTACGTCTACTGCGAGAACGCATAATCATTGTGGATGAGAGTTAACCATTAGAAGCACCTTATTGTACCGAGCCTTTTTATGGTCAACAAAATCAGGTTGCAATCAGTCCATTATTTTCTTATCCTTTTAATTTTACCTATGTCCATCTGACCTACCTAGGTTGGTACAAATTATAGGCGCAAGTGTTTCAGTCAGACTTGGATACTGTAGTAGACAATTTCAATAAGTGAGTTCACATAACAGCATACTTGGGTATCTAAGGAGACAGATTTCCAGCTCCAGTCGACTAACAAGGTACCATAACCTCATCTCATGTCATCACTAAGTTCATGCTTCACTTCTATCAGGAATGGTTGCATAGATTACGAATTTCTAATAACAGTTCTGGTAAGCCACCTGTAAGTCAATCAGTAATAAGCCCATTATTATTATTTATTGAAGTTGTTTCATAGGAATTGAATTTTGTTCACTGATTGGCATAGATTCATGTATGTAGTTAATTATACATTGGTAACCATCATAAAAGTTCAATTGATTGATCCAGCAAGATAATCAATTGTCTGATCAAAGTATCAAAGCATATCATTCCTAGAAACAAACTGTTTTGTGCATTCAATCAAACACATGGATCTTTCGCTGTTCCTACTGTTAAATGCAGTTCATTCTATTTAATACTAAAAGTATAGTTTTCTTTCTATTGAGAATTCCATTTATAAAACGTTTTTAATCTAACTAGGAATTGACTTACTTGGATTGCTGAATAACTTTCTTTAAATCGACAAAGCCCCGTTTACGTCTTCTTTCCATATATGCAGAACCTGACTTCGGAAGATAAATCAATTAAATACCATCAAATAGTAAGTTTGTCAATTGACGTTTTTTTTAAATATATAGATAACACCCAAAGTTTATTGATAGCTGGAAGTCGCCTACTTCTTCTAAGGTTGAACGAATAAGATTGCCTACTTATATGTTATCAGTTTTGTGAAGACTTAAATGGTTTGTGAAATAACATGACTTTGATTAATTTCTAATATGAATTGATATTATCACCATAATATCTTGTTATTCATTTCCAATTATCGTTTTCAATATTTACGATTATCTTAAGTCCGTATAACACTCTTCTATACAAAAGAAGGGATTCGTGCTACCAATGAAGTAGAGGAACAACAAATGAACATTAGAAAAATGCCTTGGGAAGAACTGCTATCCATGGTGATTTATTAACGAACACGGTGAAATCGGAGGTAAAAGCAGTTAGATAGAATAAAATCACATCATTCCTTTTGAACCTTCGTCAATGCCTTCTTCAAGCTAATATAAAAAACTATATTTATGATTTGAATATAGTGGTAATGATGTTGTCTCTAGCAGCGATGTCAATCCTTTGATATTGAAAGTGTAGCTTTATTTCAGGTTGTCCATATTATCAATGGTGACCTTTCTTGAATTAAAAGCAGCATTCGTCTCTGTAGACCGCGAGATTCTGTGGCAGTGTCTGTCATTGAAAAGCGTACCTCAGAAGTACATAAACCTTGTGAAGGCCCTTTACTCGAACATTACTAGTCGAGTCTGAGCTTATGGTGAACTGTCATCTGCTTTTTCAACTTCAAGTGGTGTCCGTCAAGGCTGCCCACTTTCTCCATTTTTATTTAACTTCATCATAGACCTACTGATGAAAATAACGCTCTCGTCGACTGAGTTCTCGGGTATTGATCTCCATCCAGGAGGTCCACTTATCGACTTAGAATACGCAGATGACATAGTCCTGCAATTTGTTGCTTCAGGACTGGTCTGCGTCAACACCTGAACTAAAGATAGGGAGTGAAGTAGTCAAACGCGTTGACAACTTCACTTATCTTGGAAGTCTGATCATCCCTAATGGGTTGGTGTCTGAAGAAATCTCAGCACGGATTCGAAAAGCTCGATTGGCTTTTGCCAACTTACGTCACCTATGGCAAAGGCAAGTTATCCGTCTATCGATTAAGGGGTGAGTATACGGTGCGACAGTTCGTTCCATTTTAATTTACGGCTGCGAAACGTGGCCATTAAAAATAGAATATACTCGTAAGCTACTAGTATTTGATCACAGATGTCTTAAAAATATTGCTGGCGTCTGCTGGCATCACAGAGTAAGTAATAGTGAGGTTAGACATGGGGTATCAGGGAATGATAGTAAATCAGTTGATGAGGTTGTGAATCTTCATTGACTGAGATGGTTGGGCCACGTGTTACGTATGTCTGAACAACGATTACCACGACGCACAATGCTGACTGGTGTTGGAGACGGTTGGAAGAAAGTTAGGGGCGGCAAAAATAAAATGTGGCATCAGTGCTTGAAGTCACTAACTTCTAATGTGAGCCATTTTGATAGATGCAGACTACTTGGTTGGGGTCTGCGTGACTATCGTAACCAATGGTTGGAGACTTGTTGACATGGTGCAAAATCAGTCACAATGGCGTAGGTGTCTATCTTCCCTTAAACTATGAGATTAAAATTACTTTATACCTTCCTTTTTACGAACGAATTCTTTGTTCCAGTACTATTTCCTTATATGTAACCATTCTTTTATATATAACCACCACTAAATTAACTACTTCTATGAATCCGGTGTTCATGTTGTTGTGTTAGTGAGGTATGGGAACTTGGACCAATGCACATACGTACCTGGTCCCACGTTGTAGCTGACTAACTGACTCACTATTATAAATTCACTGCATAGTTTAATAATTACGGTGATTAAGTTGTTATTAAAGTAAAACGTTAATAAATACAAAACAACACTTTAACAAACAAGTTTATTCGACTGAGTAAAAATGATAATGGTAACACATTCATAATCAATTATAACGAATTTTTGTTTACCTGTGTTGAATAAGCTATAGGCTTTTCATTAATTCCAACTTGTTTGGGACGCAGCGGTTGACAACTTTTTTCAGCTGACTCACTTGGTAAACTAGTTTTGTTAAAGGTACCTAAATTAAAAAAAATTTGGTTTTTAAAAAACTGTACGTTCTTTAATTAAGACTAATTTCCAATTTGCTTAGCATAAATTCTAACTGTTCATTTGTCACTCAACAATTAAACAATCATCTGCTCACTAGTGACTAACTTCAAGAGATAATCCTGGAGTTCTAGTGAGAACCCATTACCAATGGAGTTCAGCCAGGTCTGTTGTGAGATATCAACTCACTGAAGACAATGGTGTACAGTGCGCAACTTCGTGGATTGGTTTAAGTTAGATATTAACACCGTTCGATGCCGGTTTTCAATAGATCACAACAAGTGGTAGTTTATCAACCAAATGAACTGATTCTCTTGATAATTCTCATAATCCTTCGAACCGAGATATCTGCCATTTGAACGAGAGCATTTTAATGTCAATAAAAATATCGTGGTTAGCATGGACTAACAGAGATAGTTTGTTTAATATGACATGTATCAGATGGTCCTTTTATTCAAAGAATAACTTAATTTCAGTCTAAGCTGGAGGCGTCTATCATCTTAGTTACTAGTATCCTCATACAGATCGAAATGCACAATAAACGGCTGCCTAATTTAAAAACGCACCCTTCCACTGCTCTTTATCACAACTTTTGCCTTCAACGCCTTCGTCGAATTCACTTGACTCATGTCCATACAGCATGTTCTATACATAAAATGTAAAAAAATATCATAATTAGCATAAAAATATTTCTAGTTGGAACGAATAAATAATGGCATGTTTTATTGATTAATTTGTACTGATATTAGTGACCGCTGACGGCAGTTTGCAAAAACAAACTTAAAATCTTTGAAGGGTACTATCAGTATTCAGGAAACTACGCGCCTCTCCGATCTACTTCTAATAAAGTTATCAGGAACACGAAGTCGAAATGTAGTGAGGGCATTCTATATAGCAACGACAAACTCTGTCAACGAGTTTTTAAACATTCATATTACTACCGATAGAAGAAATACCGAATATGTCAAATGACTGGAAAAAAGTAAACCTAGTCATCCTAAAAATAATTTGCTCTCTGTATTTTAATGGTAGCGGTTTATCGCTAAATTTATTGGAAACCTAGATTAGCTTCATGCTGATCGGCCGTTCATTCATTTTAACGAAGTAAGTGAGGTCTATTAATGTCAATATGGAAGATTGATTTTTACCCCACTAATCAGGAGTGAAGATATATCATATCAGCCATGTACGTATAATCACATTATCGACAACAAGATTCCTAATGCAAGTCCAGCTGATTTAATATTAATGGGGACTTCTTATGGCCTTCTTTATTACAAACTTTATTTTGAAATAGAGATGTGAACCGGATCCTTTCGGAGAAGCAGCATGGTTTTAGAATAGTTTATTTTTGTCTCACTAACTTATTAGTCACTGGTGAAAGCTAGTGCGCTCTTAAGGACCAAACGTTATCTGTAAACATAGCCTACATTGACTTCAGCAAAACTTTTGACAAAGTTACGCACAACCGGCTGTTATATAAGCCAAGAAATGTCAGGATTAGTGGCAATCTATTGATGTGGATAAAAGAATTCCTAGTTGGGCGCCAACAAAGAGTTCGGGTGATCTAGCTGGGAAACTGTGCTTAGTGGAGTGCCTCAGGGTACAGTCTTAAGGCAAGTGTTATTCCACTTTTATGTAAATGACCTTCCTAGCCTAATATCATCATCGGTCTTGCTATATGCTTACGATGTCAAGATATGGAGAGCGATAAGAATTAAGGGTGATAGTTTAGAACTCTAAAATGACCTGGAGAAATTATCTGAATGGTCTCAAGCCTGGCAGTTGCTGATAAATACTTCCAAGTGTATTGTGATGCATATCGGTCATCAACGTACAGATACCTACACGATAAATAACACTGAGCTACCTGTTGTCGAGACAAACGACTTAGGAGTCACCGTTAGCCAAGATTCAAAGATACTGCAAACTGCCGTGCAATAGCCGCCGAAGGTTTTAGAACTTTATGGTTAATAGGTAGGGCTTTTAGTTATGTCGACGCTAAAACGTTTTTGACTTTGTATACAGTGTTCGTACGTCCTAAACTTGAGTACTGCATACAAGCTGCTAGCTCCTGCTTAAAATAAGACGGTGAACTTTTGGAAGAGGTTCAGAGAAAAGAAACTAGGCTGATTCCCGAAATAGCGGAGCTCCCGTATAATGCTCGACTAGCCAAGCTAAACCTATTCCCGTTGTCATATCATAGGATTAGAGGCGACTTGATTACAGTTTTCAAGTTGCTTAGTGATAAATTTGCACCTGATATGCCCTCATTTTTCTTGTCTTCCAAAACAGCGAATTTACAAGAACACTCCAAAAACGTTCACAAGCCCGGGACAAATTACTTGTCAGCTGACTATCGACTTTCCTATCGAATCATCAACGAGTGGAATTCATTACCTCAGCACTTGGTTGAGGCTCGATCCGTCGGCTTTTTCAAAAGAAAGCTGGATCAACTGAGAGACCATCATTGCCGCGACCAACACAGACCATCAAGCCCCCTGTCCTTCCCAAAATGAGGCTGAAACTATATAAGTTGCTATCCTTCTTCGTCTGTAAGTCCTTGAGTATAAGTTCCTTTGAACAGGGTTAGGTACATAGTTCAAGGACTAGGAGTTTCGGACTGAGCGCAAGATTCAACAAGCGCTACTCTGTTAGTTTGTTGGTAACATATAGTTTCATTATGTTGACATTTATCTCAGGATTAAAAGTTACAGGCTGTGATTTGAAACAGCAATGAATCGCCTAGTATGAGCAACCGAGAAAAACAAAATTAAAAATTCGATAAGTTTGATGTTTAATTTGACTTCAAGAAAACAAAACACACTTTTTGTGGTGTCATTCAAAGTATGTCGAGTGATATGCGGGTCTATTTTTACATGACAGTTAGATTCATAGCTTTCATGCTATACCGTTAGCCTTATTGCCTGTTACTTGAGTAATTTAGCATAAATGATCTTATTTAAATTGATTACTAAAATAAATTTTATTGTCACAGACCAATTTGACCACGTGAACATGGTTTTAGTCATTCAGCTCTTACCAGGATCATAAAAGTTTTAGTGATTATATAGGACTGAATACAGTCAGCGTAGTGTGGATACGTGTATCAAATACCACTTACAGGACGTTGAGGAATGTAACCAAGGGTACTTTTAATCAAAAGTGTTGCATCAACGACCAAAGGATGCCCTAGCTCTCTGTAGGCTCGATTTGTGGGAGCGTATAAACCTTCGAGTTGTTTTTGGTAGCATCTTCGTTGGTAATTATTGTGACGCACCTTTGAAAAAAAGGAGAATATCGAAATCGACATACTTCAGATCTAGAAGGAGGTGTGAAAGAACAAATTTCAGAGTTTCTCGTTTGTACTTTTAAGGAACGATCCATTTGTATTGATGTTTGACTATGTCGTTATCGTTACTATTGGGTGGTGTATTCAAACAAAAGGCAGCTATATATGCTATATATCGTGAAAGAAACGTCATATTTAAAATCGCTCAACATGCATTCTTCAAGTTGAAATTTTCTATCTCCTTACTCCTCGTTTTCAGAGTTTTAACGTAGACGTGACACTTTTATTGATCACTGAAGGACAAATTTTTGACCTCGCACGTCTGAGCCCCTTGGATACAACTGAGGGACACTAAGTGGTAACTTCAAACCCCCATTTTGGGAAGATTCTGGTAGAACGCAGAATTCTTCTGATCACTCTGATCAACAATGCAAACATCAGTGTGATTGTTTACCCATAAAGGGAGGATGTTGTTTCTGATGTGGTCTACATCAGCACGTAAACTAATGGTAGAGTGTAAATTAGTTGAGTGTATTGATCACCTTACTTATCTAGGAAGTTTCATTCACCCTAGTGGGTTTGTGTTGGTCGAATTCTCGGCACGAATCCAGAAACCATGGAGGCTTTCTACAACTTGCTGTACTTGTGTGATTAATAATATAACTGACTGCAACTAAAAAACGAGTTTACCAAGCAGCAGTTAGCCCCGTCCTACTTTACAGGTATGAAATATGCCATACAAGAATGGGGGATGCTAGGAAGCTAATAATATTCAACGATAGGTATCTTTTGACTAATGCTCATATGCTTTAGAACCATCATGTCAGCAATCCTGAGATTGGACACAAAGTTTCAGGTAAGAATGTCACTCCGACCGATCACACGGAGAGTTTTACGTATGCCTTTCCACTAAATACCTTGATGAGCGATGATGGCAAGCATGGAAACTAGGTTGGGAAAAAGGTTGGGGAGGGTAAGCAAATACGGTATCCGTAAATGTAGCCGTTGATCCTTGGATTGAGCAATTGAGTTAGGCTCAGGCTAACTAGTTTAACTCCTCATGCTTAGCGTAACAAGTGGTTTGAAACTTTGTGTGATAAGGCTCAACATCGTCCTCAATGTATCAAGGGCATTCAAACTTTCTTTCTTTAGATCTTAAGTTCTAAAATTACATTATAAGATCTTCTCATTTCACTAATTCTTATTTTCGCCCTAAATGATATCTTTTGTCTGATTAGTTACTAAATTTAATGTTCTCAAATTCACCTCACCAATCTTATCTCACTGTGCTATTGGTATCATGGAATATATAAGCATGTGCCAGGTACTATATTGATTATGGAATACTTACCGCCTTAGGGTCTTGAATTTCCATTACCTCTAAACCATTATGATAAAAGGGTATACTACATGATACTTTTAATATTATCCTGATGACATCCGTGTTTATAACGAGTATGAAGACAGTTAGAAGAGTTGACAAGCATTAACTTTAATTTGGACCAACTTACTAGGATGCACAGAGCAATTTGAAGTGCTCGCAAATTATTATTCTATGCTGCTTCTCGACAATTCTCAGAGTAAAGGAGTACTGAAACGTAACCATAGGGACAAGTTCATTATCGGACGGTGTACTCAACAAAGAATCAATAATGAAATCCTGTTTCCACAAAGTGGGGACAACGCTCGACTACAAGGTTAGTTTGTTCATAGAAAAGCGAGTTTAGATAAAGAGTTACAGGAGATGTTGGGCTTCTAGAGATTAAAAGAACTATGCCTAAATGAAATCGAACTGAAAGAAAGGTTAATAAGTACTGCATAAGGGAAGTGCTAGCACCAGTGGTCTGGTCCCATAAGGATCTTAGGGTGACAGTGGGTCACGATATTAAGACGACATCCCATTGCCGGGAGGTCGCAGCTATTGGGTTTCGAACCCTGTAGACTTTAAAACGGACACTCAATAAATTAGACATTACCATGTTCACTACACTAAACACAACCTTAGTAGGAACTAAGCTAGAGAAATGCGTTCAGGCTGCAATCCCCTGTTTAAAAAGTGGATCGGATGTCCCGGAAAAGTATGGAGGGCAGATATCTCTGCAGTTCCAGAACTCCGAAGTTTACAAAGAGCGGCTTTAAAAGCTGGACCGCTTTATTCTGTTCTATCACAGATTACGAGGTGATCTGATTTTGTTGCATAGAATACTAAGAACTAATTTTGAGCCTAATATACTCCATAATTTTCTTTCCACTAGATCGGGGCATTTCAGAGGACATAACAGGCGAGTAGAAAAGCCGAGAACGAACAAAATGGCATACCGATTTAACACTTGGAATTTTTTACCTGAAGCAGTGGTGTTCGCACCTTCAGTTGAGTCATTCAAGAGTAGACTGGACACCCACAGAAGCATACTAGAAAAGGAATAATATAAATCGTAGGCCTTCTGTCTATATTAGGCAAATCTTAAATCTGGAATGCCTCCCTACAACTGTGTTCAAGGTCGTTGGCACGGAACGGCGGGTAACTTTGATTGGGTTTTGCGCACTTATCAGTAGAATGCCTTTATGCTGCGGTGGAATAGGAACACCTAGGGAGCCGTCTGCAGAGGAGAAAGAAAAACTTAAAACTCTGGTAAAGTTCCACATATTCCGCTTAATATTCTCAGTTAGAAAGTAATTTGGAGTCCCATATCGGACGAAAACCTCGTTCATTTGAAATCGTCCAGATCACTAGTCAGGTAGTCGCAGGAACAAATCACTTCGTTAAGGTAACGTTTATGGTTTCCTTTTAACGGAGATTTACAGGTGAAAATAGATGATGGTGATTATATTCACGCTCGAATTTTTGAACCACTACCCTGTCATGGCAAAGAACTTCAACTACACTCTGTCGTTAAAGATAAAAAGGAAAGTGATGCATTGGAATACTTCTAAAACTCGGTTCTCATACCCACCGCTTGTTTGACTTATATTTTTGTCTTTTATAATCTATTAATATACTTTTATGCTCATATATATTATTTATGATATGATATTTACGGTTCTCTGTACTAGCATCCTACTGTATGTGTGCTGGAAATGGAAATGTGTAACTGTTGACCTGTAATCATATGATTGTAGACTGATCAATAGCTGTCGCGTATCCTTGTCGCTTGAGACAAAAGACTGATATATATTCCGTTCCTCCTTATAGAATCACTACTTGCAGCAACTAGCGAAATTTAACTGAGGCCTCTTCATGGCATGCAAACCAAGTATTCCCGGGTGTTTATAAGGAACTGATAATCTTAAGAATTATACCTTGATGAAATTAGTATCAATGGTTGTTTGAAGACCATTTTGTATTTCATACTCAACAGGTCTAGATGAAGTACATCCTCATAAAGAATGCTTCTACCTGCATACTCTACCAAATTAAATGACATGTTATAAATAACACTAGCTAGTTTGTCTGTTTAACTGTTGAAATAGTGGGAAGTATCCGTGCCGCAACCGTTGTGTTCCAGTTAAGATAGATCACTATTGTTTAAAAAGACACTTGTTATATAGTTGGAAGCAATTGATATAAAGCTCCTTAACCATGTTCCGTGTTTTTAAGCACTCGTCAAGCCAGCGTTTCTGCAATCTTGATTGAATGATGCTTGTTTCCAAACGATATCCGTATAAAGTGTGAGCTTAGATTATAGCTACACATTTGACTTATTTCTGAGCACTTGCTCTGTTTTGTATTTCAAATAATCATATCCCAAACGTTATGATAAGGGTGGGAATTGTCCTACTAACTGTCGTATTTTGATATTGGAAATTTAATTCCCTCTTTTCTTATGACTTAGCATGCGTATGAATAGGTTGGATTAAGCGTGCATATGATTCCTACCACAAAGAATGTCAAATGATGCCGGAATGACTACCCGAGTATACATATGACTAGCTGCTACCGTACTAGTACTCTATAAATGAAACGAATATGAAATCGAATATACTCTACGCCATTATTTGGTGTACAATTTCGCGGATGATAGTTTAACCTTACTACTGTTGTTCATTGAATTTGACACATGATTATCATGGAATCAACCTTTACCAGCAATTGAGATGGTCATTATAAAAGATGATGTGTTTTTAAAACGAGAACACATGAGGTTTATTATACTTTTGAAATGATTTTAGTGAAATCTTCCGTAAACTATTTCACATTATGGAAGTGTTGCGCGAATGTCTCCATATACTATATTTCATTATTACAACGGCTAAAGACATATTGCCGAATACAGAACAAAGTTTACAGACCTGGAAATAGAAAGGTGTTTATTCAGTTATTATTCGTCCGAGATCAAACCATTCATAAAATCAATCAGTGGTTAAAAGCAGCTCTAAAAGCGCATTCCTCACTGCGAAATCGGCTACTCATGATTGCTTATCGGTCATTGAGCTTCATAATGCTTCACAAATTGTACAAAATTCAGGGAGAGCTGGCTCTTGAGAGGTAAACTGTCTTCCGTCCAGGTCCTGCATGCATCGACTACAGCTTCATCGTCCGCCGAATCCTGGAACGCCACTACATTTGTCGCAGACAAACAACCATTGTGATTTTTGAGTTCATAGCTGCCTCCAGTTGATTGGCTCTTTGCTATTTAATTGTCTGTTAAGGAATGATGTTTTCTTGAGAATTTTATCAGCATTTTTGAGGTTGTGTACACAAACTGATGCCATGACCAAGTGACTGGAACCAACCTTTGTGATAAATTATTGTTGGATTTGAGATAAGGTATCAATGCTGATTGTGATCTGATGGATGAGACTGACCTGGATATGATGATCGTCAGGACGTCTTAAGTCAAACTTTACGAAATTTAGTGCCGTTATGATAAGTCTGATAATAAAACATTTGGTCTGAAATGTGTCGTTGACAGGAGTTCTACACTGCCCTTGTGAAAACCTACTATCTGAGCTAAATTTATTTGACCCTGTTTGTATCCAATCACTGCAAACATCTAGTTATAACACCATGTTGTTAACACTGGGGCTTTGCAGTGTATTTCCAGGTTTAGTAAGGATAACTTAGTTAGTGTCACCATCTCGTAACACTGAGTTTGGTGGTTTGGACAGGTTTCACGATTGTCGTTTAAGGTAATTCAACAGCACGCACTACCTACTGACGTTGAGAATGAATGTAAAAAGGAAGACTTGGTCTCTTTATGGCATTGTTTTGTGTTATTATTAATAGCTCCATAGGACTGGCACATGTAGGGTCATCACAACTTACTAGTTGGTGTCTTAGAGATCATGCAACTCAGTGACTTGAGCTCTTGCCACACGTAGTTCAGAACGGAAGCCAGTCGTGATACTACTGTGGCGCTATTTATGTTTTAGTTTCACAGTCTTATTCTCCTTATTAGCATTCCTTTCATGTGCGCATTATTTAGATGACCTATTGTATCGTGATTTGTATCCTTTAAATAATTAAATAAGTATCTTTGACTGCTCGGATAAGTCATTTTACAAATAAGTAATCATAAACATACTTGTGTACTTATAATACACGGGATAATGATAAACTGTCAAAATTGATGAAATGGGGTTAGGATTTATAGACTATAAGTTGAAAACCAAGTTTTCTAATAGTTACAAATGAAGTTCATTTATGTAATCAGATAACAGTATTCATTAAATTTTCTAAATAAATGATGTAGTTGAATGTGTAACACTTTGCTATCAGTTGACAAACTTAAAATATGCAAGACTGAGCGTCAAACTGTTGTGATAAGCGATAAAATGAAATATAACGAAGTATATAATTACAAGATTGAAAAGGGGAACAAGTAGAATGATACGATTGAAGTAACAGAGGTAATTTAAAGAGTAAATATTTATTGGTGCCTTAAAGTGTATCTTAATTTAGGCTTCACATGTCCAACAGAATAAAATACACTTAGAAAAAGTAAGATCAAAATCGGTCGGGGTTATGGAGTTAAAACAAAAAAAGTGTTTCATCTTCACTTGCCTTAATTTTACAAATAATATGATAATGCTAATTCAGAAACACATAGAAAAATGTGAAGTCATGAGTGTGCGGTGTAAGCTACTTATATCGACAAACATAAGTAGTGTATAACAGTAATCGGAAGTGGAAAACTTGACCGAAGAAGATTAAGAAAATCGAGCTGAAAAGAACAGAAGTGAAACTAAAAAAGAATTGTGGACTGGAAGAACCATACAAATTGTGAAGAATAAATAATGGAAGGCTTGCAAATGAAGCTTTCATTTTGTGATGGAGTTTTTTTTTCTCTGAGCTGGATCGTTTGGTCGTGCAGCTCTCATCATTCTTTTGAACAACATCATCAGCACAAACTTCAGGTAGAAGTCTGATGATGTCGTTCAAAAGAACGACGAAAGCTCCATGATCAAATCATCCAACTGAGCTACAAATCTTCTCCACCATCACAAAGTATCCATTGTGTGATTCACCATGAACTTCTCTAATTTATTGTTCAAATATAAATAGTAATCTCCGTTTGTGTTCCCGTTTACTACCATTACACCTAAATATTGGACAATAATTATTTTGTCGCCCTCTGAACATAAGTTTCATCAATGGTGGTAATTATATATATATGTCTCTCTCAAAAGAAAAAAAACACCTTTATCTAGATAACCGATGTCAATTAAACGACTAATGGTTGTCTAATATAAAAATTACTATCTACATTATAATTCAAATGAAGTCAATCAATTGATTCGGTAGTAGGAAAAGCATTTCCAGATGAAATATTTTAACTTTGATAGTAACAGCGGTATTTTCCTCTCTCCCTCTCCCCCTCCGTGTGTGTGTGCGTGTGCGTGTATAGACCAGAATTTTTACCGATGAAAAGACCGATGTTAGTTGATTGCGACAAATTTTTGACAAGTTTTATTCACCAAATTTTCCGCTTATCAATTTTGAAAATAGAAAAAAAACAAACAAACGAGGTTGACTATTTGAAAACTTTCTTCCTCTTATTCAAAAACAAACAAACATACAATTGCAAGTTTTGATTTTAATCTTTCAGAATTATTCTCTTAGTGATAAAATTGTTGTCAAAATAATGTTGAAAAGGTATTAGTAACTATGAAATTGATAAATGTTTTTTTTTTAGAAGTTTCGATTAGTTTAAATATCATTAGAATAATTAGATATAGAATAGGGAAATCATTTAAGACTTAAGGTATATTGTCTAACAAATTAGATTATGTATCCTCCCATTGATGTTTTAGAACTGCAATTGATTAATCTCGTATTGGCATATGTGCATACTGTGTGTATTGCCTTAATTCATAAGTCCCCAAATAGGATGAAACGTGCATTTTGGATCCCACTACTAACCACTATCTATCTTTGCTTAAAATGCTTGTGAATTAAGGCAATATCAAAGCAATCCATACAGTATGCACATATGCCAATAAGAGAGATTGATTAATTGCAATGCTAAACATCAATGGGAAGATTCATGTAAGACAATACCAAATGAATTTAAACGTCACCCCATTACACAAACAAGTGACTATCAGGATTCAGTAGTAGCTAAGTGGATAACGAGATGGCATTCGAAGCGACCAGTAATGGGTCGGAGTTCCGGAGTGAATATCAACTGTGAGATGCAGGTACATCTATCTGACGAACCCCAAATAGGATGAAACTGGCTTTCTGGATTCAATTGTTATCCACTATTCATCTTTGCTTATAAGATTAGACTATGGTTTAACAATTAAGTTGAAACCTGACTGTTAAACTATTATTATCCAAACATACTTAGCTTCCTCTGTTAAAGTCATAGTTTACTCCTAGTTTGAATGAGTCAACAGATTAAAGAAGTAACCTCATTAACTCCAAAGTACTCTAAATAAAGTTATTAATATTTCAAAGTAAAAGAATAATAGACAGTGAATTCAAATAGTTAAGTTTTCCTGATAAGATCTGAGGATAACGGATATATCTGTAAATGAACACGTTTAATGCTCTGTAAATAGCATCGATTCAATATTGAATGCTTATATGTGCTTCAGACGAACTAATTACCTCGTCAAAGAATAAAGAAACATATTAGTGACTGAACTAGATTGATAAAAATGTCAATAAATGAATGAGCCGTCATTCACCAGTAACTTACCCGATTTAATTCGACTCGATTCAGATTACAATGAGAGAATTTGATATAACAGCTAATTTTATGTGATTGGATCGGTTATGTTTCTTTTCATTCATTTAATATTCCGTATAAATCACTTAATGATTGAATAATATTTGGGTATTAAGTTCTGATTAATGTTTACCTGAAAGAAATGTTTGAACTACAGACTACTGTTAAATGGAGAGGCGTTGAGAATAAAGATTATTAGATAGTTATGTGCAGTGAATGAGTGGTCCCAATATGGTATTCAATATTTGTCCAATAGTTCCTGGGCTTCATTTAAAGACTTTTAGTCGACCTTTAGGATACTACGTGGCTGATTTTGAAATATCAACTGTTTGGTGTTCATATTATGATAGGTTTAAAACTGAATCTATAGTACCTAGTGGTGGAGAGAACTGCTGGACTGTTGGACTAAGCGTTGTTGGTAGGTGTGCACTAAACTGATTGGGATCCGAAAGATAACCATAGTTCTAGATAGTGATAAATAATATATGACATGATTCTCAGAATCAATCCCCCTGGTACTGTTACATTTACTCTCTAACGTCCTCTAAGTCTTGAGCTCTGATAATATTTCGTGTTTCTTATTCTTAGAATTCAATCCTTCTTTCTGAGCTATGTTTTTCGACCATCGTTCTTGCTTGTTATTATTTTTCATTGTTTGATATTCATCTTGCTGATTTCCTTTTAGCATGTTGAAATAGTATGATAAAATAAACTGACATACATGTTCTAGGCTCTTAGTTGATTATGACTAGCTGACATTTTCGCCTTTAAGCAGTAAAATTCAAACGATTATTTACTGAAATTAATATTCAACCAATGTAGTATGATGATGACGAATATAACAAATGAAGGTTAAATTTAGACATTAGCACCGTTGGATGTTTACTTAATGGTCTAGAAGTTAAGCGTTCATACGCAAGAGCAGTAGGTCCTGGGTTGTGGATGCTCACCGCTGAGGAATCCCATACTAGGACGAATCGGCCGTCCAGTATTTCCAGGTTTTCCATGGTGGTCTAGCTTTAATTAACTCATGAATTCAACTATCAAATGAAGGTTACTTAAATAACCAGTAGTTGTTCCCTTCTGTTCATTTTAATCTATATTTCACTGAATTGATCATATTAACGAGGTCATATTCTTACATTTTTTGCTACTAAGTCTGTAGTCTTTTTCAAAATTAAGTTCAATTTGGATGATAAACATGAAACGTACCAAGAAGACAGTATTGGTTGGTTTTGTAAAAGTGACAATTCATCAACATCATCAATCAATAACATTAATCTGTTCATGATCTCAATTAATAACTTATTAATAATCTCCACAATCCCATACTCATAATTACCATGTGCTCACTAGTGACTAGATTCGTGAAGCAACCCTCGGAGTTCTAGTGAGAAGCCATGACAGGTGGAGTTAATCCATGTCAGGTAGAGACAGATATCTACCTCAGTACAATGGAAGGTGACCGCACAATTTCATAGATTGGTTGAGGTTAGACATTAACACCGTTAGATGTCAGCTGGCTCAGTGGTCTAGAGTTTAAACGTTCACACGCGAGACCTATAAGTCCTGGGTGTAAGGTGTGATCGATAAACGAACTCACCAATGATAAAGTGAAACGCTCACCACCACATTAACTTTTTTGACCTTGTATCACTATGTCTTGTCTATTTATCAATCACAATTTTATGTTTATTATTAAACAATATTTACCTTGTTGACTCATTTATCCTATTCTCTAGCTATTGTTCAGTATGTTATTTATGTCTCTGTTTTTCCCTGTGTTGATAGACTGTTTTGTTTGTTTTGTATACTAACGGTGTTAATTTATGTTTTAGAAACAGATTAAGTTTATCAAGGCAAATAGCTTACTTGTTCTGACTTTAGCTAAACCAAGACTCTGTGCTCGACAGTCTAGAGAATAGCTTAGAGTTACACCTGTAAGAAATTGCTTCCTACAAGTTTCGAACAGTATCTCATCAAAAATTCATACATTGAGTACCTTTAAATGTCTACGGAGAATCATAAAACTGATCATATCCCTGAATTGTCTCCCCACTATTCAGAAACTCATAGTGATGACCAGTTCGAAGGAAATACCTACCGAATGGATCCCTTGTTAGAGTTAGAATTAGCTAAAGTAGGTTTAGCTCAGAGAACATTATAATCGAGTTGTGGCTGACAAGGTGATGACGTATGAGCCTACATCTGCCTCACATGCAGTTGATGTTCCTCCTGGAAAGGACTGGGTAACAACGATAAATAGTGTGGCTGGAGACACCATACCCTGTTACACGAGAAGCGGGAAGAGCAGAAAGATAGTAATATTGATGCCCACAGTAATATCCAACGCTGTACGGAGGAAAGTGTTAAGCGTGTACAGAAACAAGTAGCATTTGCAATAGTGCCCGTATTGGTAAAAAAAATTGAGAAAAAGCAGTAAAGACTTGCGCTTTCCTAGATAGTGGCTCAGACGCTTCGTTTACTACAGAAGATCTAGCTAGAAGGTTGGATTTAAAAGGAGAGTTCAAGACGATTTTATTGTAAACGCTGGATAACCAGTCCATATTTCATTGTAAAAAGGTTCAACTAGAAGTTTCCTCTTCAGATTCGTCTTCATCATTTAGAATCCCAAATGTATGGACAGTTGAGAGATTACCAATGTTGCATAGGACGCTACCAACAACGTCTCAGATGACATCATGGTCTCAATTTCGCGGTGCGATCTTCACAAGGGTTGGCAACGAAGATGTCAAAGTACTGATAGGGTGCAATGTACCTTAGGCACATGAAATAAAAGAGGAAAGAGGGGAGGAAGTCTAACGAATCATACGCTATAAAAACTTCTTTAGTGTGGACGTTGTTTGGACCTTACAGTGAGATCACAAGAAATATGGGTATGATAAATTATCTATCGTCTAAAGATGAACTAGAAACTAGATTAGATCAATTTTATAAGACGGACTTTGAAGAAGACCCGAATCACTGTGTGCCCATGTCGGTTGATGACCGTAAAACCTTGGATGCTATGTCCAAATCTATACAGTTAGTGAACGAGCATTACCAAATAGTTTTGCCCTGGCGCCACCAACAGAGCCTACTTAATAACAGAAAACTAACGATGAGTAGATTAACTTCTCTGAGGAGCCGGCTCATCCGTGACCAAAGGTTGCATAAGGAATATGTTGATATGATGGAACAGTATATTGGATGTTTCTACGCCAAAAAGGCCACAGAGAACTCCACTAGGTGTCGGGTTGGTATTTGCCGCACCATCGTGTCTTCCATCCGAAAAAATCTAATGAACTAAGAATCGTATTCGACTGTGCAGCACAATACTCCAGGATCTCCCTAAATAAAAACCTGTATTCTTGTCCAAATTTAGTTAACAATCTAGTAGATGAGTTCACCAGATTTCATCAAGTGGTTGTCACGCCACAGGACTGCGACGCCCTTAGATTTTTATGGTGGCCGCAGGGTGACATGAGAAACGAACCAGAGACATTTAGGGTGAAAGTACATTTGTTCGGTGTGACCTCCTCACCAAGTTATGCAACGTTTGCTCTACAAAGAACTATCTTAGATAACGAGGCTAGGTTTCCCGAATATATTATACAGACAGCGAAGGAACAGTTCTACGTTGACGATTTACTAATTAGTGTTGATGCATTAGAAGAAGCTAAATTGGTATATTCGCAGCTGAAGGAAATGTTACATTTAGGGGGTTTTAATCTGACCAAGTGAGCCAGCAACAATATTGAATTAATGAAGTTTATTCCGGAGGAAGACCTCATATAAAGAAACGTGGACATTTGTTTATCTATGGAAAGAAATGAAAATACTCTAGAAATAGAGTGGAATGTTTGAACGGATAAGATCTTCTTCAGGGTATGCGAATTCGATGCGACTCCCACAAGAACTATTTTTTCGCTTCTATATTCGACCCCATTAAGTTTATAGTTATAGTTTGCAAGATACTGGTCGGCAAAATCTGGCATGGGACTCAGAGCTCCCAACGGAGTGTTTTATGAGATGGGACTGTTGGATCAGAGTTATGAAGCGGCTAAGTGAACTGTTACTTTACAGATGTCTCATAGCAGAATCGTACAGCAAACTGGCCACTCAAATTCATTGCTTTGCCGGTGCCCCAGAATTTGCATATGGTGTTGTGGCGTATGCTCGTTTTGAAGATATTTCCTGTCAAGTTCATTGTTCCTTTTTGGTGGAGTTTTGTTCTCTGAGCTGGATGGTTTGGTCGTGGAGCTTTCATCGTTCTTCTGAACGACATCATCAGCACAAACTTCAGATAGAAGAGAAGAGACTTCTCTTCTATCTGAAGTTTGTGCTGATGATGTCGTTCAGAAGAACGATGAAAGCTCCACGACCAAACCATCCAGCTCAGAGAACAAAACTCCACCAAAATCATCCACCTGAGCTACAAATTTTCTCCACCATCTCACGACCAAACCATCCAGCTCAGAGAACAAAACTCCACCAAAATCATCCACCTGAGCTACATATTTTCTCCACCATCTCATTGTTCCTTTCTATTAGCTAAGTCCATGGTTGCCCCATGGAAACCTATAATCATTCCTAAAATGGAATTAACAACTGCTGTACTATGTGTTAAGATTGGAAAACACGTAGAACAACAACTACGTATCCCTATCTCTTCTGTCACTTATAGGACGCGTTCATTAATCGTACTTCATTGCATAAGAAATACAACCAATATATTTGACAGATTCATGAGCAATAGGTTAGCAACGATTCACAAACTGTCTTCAGCAAGCCAATGGAGATACGTGAAAAGTAAATTGAATTCTGCGGATCATACGTTACGTGGACTGTCACTTAATGATAAGACTAAGATAAAGGAGTGGTTACATGGGCCGGGATTCCTGTGGGAAGAAGAGGATAAATGGCCTAACTTGGAAAAAAATTGAGAAAACTATAGCCCATGTATTAACAGAAGATTCCGGACCCCCACTGGGTTCGAATCCATCAAGTAGGATCATGGATGCGCACCGCCGAAGAGTCCCATGATGGGACGAAAAGGCCGTCAAGTGGATCCAGGTTTTGAATGGTGATCTAACATCAACCAATTCATGATCACAATCCAAAAACTTAACTACTTCAAATAAATATTAATAATAAGTATTATGATGTAACAATATTGATTTCATTTATTAATTCATCATTGTATATTAATCAATGAAAGTAGAATGGATTACAACCTTTGTTAATGTAAATAAAATGAATCTAAAAATCAATATGAGATTAATTTCATTGACACCATAGAGCAAAACAACAAAATGGATTTTCGAATATCGATAAAATCAAAGTAAAAACAAAACAAAACAAATCACATGACTTAGCAACCAAACAAAGTTAATTAAGTTTACACTTCTTAGTACATTTGAATAAGTTTTATAAATTGTACTGATCAAAAGTCAATGTTCTAGATATAAGATCTCTTGTTTTTTTTTTGTTTTTGTAAAACCATCTTATCAAACTTTATATGGTATGTATATTGATAGTAGAAAGTTGAGTAATAGAGTGTTTATAGTTCGAAAACGATTATCTGTATATTCGGTTGTACTGAGTTACTGAGTTACTTACGGCTGTTACTCCTAATGGAGCATAGGCTGCCGACCATCATTCGCCTTCCTTTATGATTCCATCCAATTCTTGTTCATTTTTCACATGTCGATCTCCATTTCGAGGCGTGATGCGTTCTTTGGTATTCCTCTTCTCCTTTGGCCTTGAGGATTTCACGCGAGGGCTTGTCTTGTGACGCAGTTGGGTGCTTTCCTCAATGTGTGTCCTATCCACTTACAGCGCTTCTTCCTAATTTCTTCCTCCGCTGGGATCTGGTTTGTTCTCTCCCACAATAGGTTGTTGCTGATAGTGTCCAGCCAACGGATCCAAAGTATTTTGCAAAGACAATTGTTAATAAACACTTGTGTCCTCTAAATGATGGTTTTCGTAGTTCTCCAAGTTTCCGCTCCATACACTAGAACTGTCTTGACACTTGTATTGAAAATCCTGACCTTCGTGTTGGTTGACAATTGTTTTGAGTTTCAGATGTTCTTCAGTAGCAAATATGCTGATCTTGCTTTTCCGACCCGCGCCTTCACATCTGCATCAGATCCACCTTATTCATTAAGGATGCCACCCAAATACCTAAAGGTTTCTACATATACATACATAACAGTACTTAAAACTTAGGTATTATTTCAAATAGTTACAGAGCCTGTATACAAAATGTTAATCACTTCATATGGTAACTAACAATCTAACTAATTATCATAAATCTATCACTTGAAATAACAACCCTGATTGGTTTTATTTATACAACTAACTTGGATAATGAATCTCTGTAATCAGATATTGATCATATTTGTAATCCCTCTGTTAGACTATCCAGTGATATTTTGCTGATGTAACTCGGTAAATAATCGATCATCATAGGATTAAAAATAAAGAACCAATCTAACTGATATAACCTAATTTTATTGATGGTAGTGTAATGTGTACTACTGATGTCGATAGATATAAGTAGTATGTATCATCAATCAAAAGAGAAATGACTGGCTACAGAAGGTTAAAAAGGTGGAAGAAAAGAGAACGATAACAAACAATGATTGGTGTGGAAACGAAAGAACAATAAAGTCTGAGATGATTGATTGACATTTTGCAAATGAAGTATTCACTGTATGGTTCTTAGATTTTACTAAGATATTCTGTAATGTTGTATCAAGATACATTCGATTGTTCTCACTTGTGTTCTTGTTCACTACAATATGACTATTTCCGAATAACTCCCAACCTCAGTAGTAATAAACTTTCCAAATTAAATCAATGCTGAATATGCTCTGTATGTTTATCTATTCAACTAGATTCTATGTATATATGTTGTGTATCAAAAGTTTTATCATACGTTATTACACTTCAACATCTGTTATTGGTACTACCTTTCGTCCTTGTTAATCACTGACATTATTCGAGTAATTTAAGTCATCTTGTGTTTAGTCTATTTTATGATTGTTTACAGTTTACATCTTCTTACAAATGACCTAGAAGATCATAAAGTTTTTGCTGGTACATCAGATCTTATTGTAATCGTTGAATCCACAATTGATCACTAGGTGGTGATCAATGTCATGTGTGTCAGTTCCTTCATCATACAGATCGAATGCTATCGACCAAGTTGCGATGTGGCCACTAATCTAAGTGACTTGACATTGCGTGTAGTATGTTTAGATAAGATGGTGGTTGGAGGTAGGCCAGGATAGTCCAGTGTTTCTGACTGTGAAGCTGGGCTACACGGGATCGAATCCATCAGGGAGCACCAGTTCTTTCACAATTAAAGGCACACCTTGCTAATAAGTGCTAACTAGCACGAAACACAGGTCCAGGGTTTCCTGTTGATCATGGGTGTCTTCGAAATATTGCTCGTATATCTTGGGACCACCGGATAAGTAACACAGTTGTTAGGAAACGGGTACTAGGTAAGGAAGGCAAATCAATTGATGAAGTAGTGAAACTTCATCAGTTGAGATGGCTGGGACACGTGTTACGTATGCCCAACGACCGAATGCCTCGACGTATGATGTTTTATGGTGTACGAGTAGGTTGGAAAAAAGCTAAGGGCGGCCAGACCAAAACATGGCACAAGTCCATGAAGTCACTGACAAGTAGACTGAGTCATGTTGCTAGGTGTAGACTACCTGGTTGAGGACCGCAAGATGATAGCAACAGATGGTTAGAGACCGTGAATGACATGGCTCAAAATCGTTTGCAATGGTGAACGCAGGCTCATACACTCTTTGTGTTCTCCCGAATTCTTCATGTGGTTTTTTTTCTCTTTCAAAGTTTATTTCACTGGATTATACGCCTTGAATAACATTTTCAAGCCCTAATGTTTCCGATTACTGCTTATACTCTTACCGCCTGTACCACTACGGGATTTGAATCGACAACTGCATCTCAGTCTTAGTGTGATATGGCAACTCGAACTGATGTACGTAAGGAGTTCTACGTTGTTACTGACCGACTGACCTCCAACCGCCATTTTATCTTAATCGTTGAATCTATTGTATCAAGTGAATTTCTCAATCGGAAGTGCAATATTAAACTATTAAATCATGACTACAATTGTAGTTATAGTACCATATTTAGTGCTTTTCATAATGATCTTGTTTGGATTTAT
The DNA here is from genome assembly GCA_944470205.2 of Schistosoma margrebowiei. NCBI lineage: Eukaryota > Metazoa > Platyhelminthes > Trematoda > Strigeidida > Schistosomatidae > Schistosoma > Schistosoma margrebowiei. Next base: position 5,724,049 of record OX104027.1, on the reverse strand, counting down.
TTTGAATCGACATTAATTAACTATATCTGTTCTAAATATCAACGTATCCCTACTCGAATCGAATGAGTTTGTTACTCCTAATGGAGCATAGGCCGACGACCAGTATAATTTTTTTTCAGTTAGCGTTTCTTTTTAGAGTTCGTTTTCTACGGGATGTGTGTCGCTAAACCTATGCCCAATCCTCTTCCTTTATCCGGGCTTGGGACCGACATTAGCCCCCAGAAAGGCTCCAGACGGAGTTCCAACTCATTGATATCCATTTTATGTTTTTAAAAAATTTATAAACACCATATATCATAAATGAAATAACATACAATTGCTTAGTTTGATAAGGTCAACCTATTTGTTATAGTCTACTGATTTCAAATGATTTATCAGTGAAATTCTTACTGAAAATGTTTAACCTCTCAAAGGATAAACACTGATATCAACCCATCATCTTCAGTCATCATTAACTAATAAAACAGATTTCAATTCATGTAAATTAAATGAATGACTCTATATGTCCATTGTCCTTAATCAATCAATGAATTACACAATGTCAGTTGAACTACTGATTGTTTATACATTTTAATCATGTAAACACAACTATTTATAATGATGGTTAATAATGATAATAATTTAATGTTTAAACATGTAAATTATTGAAATGATGCATTTTAGGACAATGATAAATTAAACATTTTGAAAATTATGTAACTAAATTCAATTCTAGGAAAAAAGATCAATGATGATATATTAATGTTGAGAGAAGTTTGCCTCCCGAATAGCCTTGTCTAACCGAGGGTGGGAAGAGTTCGCTCTCTTTCTTGAAATACTCTCACATGGCCACGTGTATACAACCACTATCAGGGAATTCCTACTCACTGCCTTCTCGAAGTTGAAAGGACGAAAAGTTAATGTCAGGCCCTTTAACTGGGTTGGCGGACGAGGAGGAATCACCCATCTAGGGGAGTTGGAAAATCCTGATTCCAAACCAATGGTACACATGGGCTCCAGTATTCCGGAGTAACAAATGGTATATGAGCCAATCGTTGGTTAGCGGCTATTATCGGACTACATCTCCTTACGTTGTTCCACTGCCTTATGGATCAGACATTTAGGTCGAAGGCACTGGATGTGGCCCCCTGAGAAAGTCACCTGCTTCGGTCTGGGCACCCGTGTAGTATCTTAGGCCACACACAAATCAAGTAACTTGTGTGGTGCATATGTATTTGTTGCCCCTTTGTACCTGTGACGACGGACCACCAGTGGACTCGAGGGAGCTGTAAGAGGCTCAGAAGGAGCCGAAGACGTTTCATCCAATCACCTTTCGGAAGAATATTCTAGAATTCCAACGTGTAGCTTCCCGATTGGATAATGCTAATAACCTCTTGTATGCGGATTGGAAGACTGTGATGATGATTTCGTTCTCAACCTGACAATTTTGTACTATGATGACACTGTTTGGAATAATATTCCTTTCATTAGTCTTCTGTCTTCTTATTGCGACTTGAAAGGGTTTTGGTGCTCTAGTGCTCTGTTATACGCGGTATATCGAGAAAATCAGCTTTCAAGATATAACATCAGGCGACTGGGATGGGATTCGAACCCACGTGGGGAATAGCATTGCTACTGATAATGAAATTGTAACAGGAATTGAAGGAATGTATAAATCATGGTTCGAACCAGTAAGGTTCTATACCAGGTGACAAAACTGCTAATAATGTTATAAACTCATTTTAGTTAACGTTCTTATTTAACCACTGTCAAATGAAAGGCATCTAGGTCAGTATGTATTCAGGAATAAACTTAGTACTCCAATGGAAATATTGTACAAGCACAGTGTCATGGTGATTGATAATCAAATAACATTTAATGATTCACATGAATACAGTACAGAAAGTATGCTTAAAACTAATAAATTGCAATGACCTGATTTGTTTTACCTGAATGTTTCTAAGTAAATCACTAAATAGTAGTGTTCATAATTTTGAATTAGTAGTAGATCAGTACAAATTCTAATTACGTAACATGAGTAGTTTGCAATCCGACTTTCAATAACATCACTTTAATTTAACATAAACTGAAAAACAAAGATGAGCAGAGATTGACCTGATTCAGTGTATATCAGTCAATGATGACACCAGACAATCAAGGATCAATATTATTTTCCAATTCACTAACTTAAGCATATGAATGATGTATCCCGTAAATTCATAACTAAACAGAAAACAAATTCAAACGTAGATAGGAAGCATGGACCACATACGCATAATTGTTCAACTAGGCAACTCATCAAGAATGTTAATAGCTTAATGCTAGTAAAAACTTACGCCTCTTACACCTCATCAAGGTGCATAGGCTAACCACCAACGTTGTTCATCAACTTCTGTCCTAGACAATCATTTCCACTTGCTATTCATTATTTTCATGCCTGCTTCCGATTTCCGACGTAGTGTGTTCTTCGGTCTTCTTCTTCTCCGTCTCACTTCAGGATCCTAAGTAAGTGCTTGTCTCGTAATTCAGTTTGATGGTTTCTGTAATGTATGCCCTATCCACTTCCAACGTCTTTTCCTAATTTTCTCCCCAGTTGTTTATAGATACTGGTACCCTTTTGATGATAGTTGTAGTAGTTCTCCAAGTCTCAGATTCCTGCACATGGGCTCCAGTATCCTGCGGGAACAAATGGCGAATGAACCAATTGTTGGTCACCGGCTTCCATGGGAATGCATCTCCTTACGATGCTCCACTGCCTTGTGGATCAGACCTTTGGGTCGAAGGCTCGGGGTGTGGCCCCCTAAGAAAACCACCTGCTTCGGTTTGGGCACCCGGGCAGTATCACAGCCCTCACACATATCGGATGAGATTTGTGTGGCGCATATGTATTTGGTGCCTCTTTGTACCATTATCTATGTGTTGAAATAAATAAATAAATAAGATTCCTACAATATAACTGTCCTGACGTTCGTACCAAAGATTATGACCTCTATGTTGGCTGACAGTTGTTTTGATTTATATATGTTCTTCAATTTTAAAAATGCAGGCCTTTGCCAATCCTTACCTTCAAAGTTGCATTAGATCCTCCTTGTTCATCGATGATGCTACCCAGGTATGTGGAACTTCTCACTTTTTCCAATGCTTCTTTATCAAATGTGATTGGTTTGGTGTTTTGTGTTGTATTACAAGATCTTGCTTTTCCGATTGCGTATAATAAAGCCCATTGGCCGCCTTCATCTGGATTTGTTGGTATATGGGTTAGAAGAGCACAACTTTGCAGTGTATTCCATCGTACGAATTCCAGATAATGTTGACGATTTTCTCAGGAACTCCATAGTTTCGAAGGTTCTCCTATCTACGCGGTCAAACGCTTTCTTATAGTCAAGAAAGTTGATGTGTAGTGACGATTTCCTTTCAATTTATTGTTCAACGATTATCCATAGCGTCGCGATTCGGTCTATGCACGAACGAATCTCACGGAATCAGGTCTGTTGATCTCGAACTTGGGAGTCTGTTGATTATTTCATCCGGTTCAACAACACTCTGTTAAATGTTTTCGTGGTGCCGATAGTTATGTGATGTCCCTGTAGTCCTCACAATTATTCAGATCTCCTTTCCTTGGTATACTGATGAGTTAAACCTCTTTTCAGTTTGCTGGCATTTGTTCTTCCCCCCAAATCTTCTCGAACAGAATATGTAGTTACTTATAACTTCGATGCTTCAGCTGATATCTTGTCAGGTTGTGCTGCTTCCCCATTCCTAATCTGTCTGACAGACATCCTGATATCGTCGATCGTTGGTGGAATGACATCTATAGGAACGTCTGTAGGTGTTGCTTCAATGCCCAGTGGGTTGGTCTATTCAAGAATTATTCAAAGTGTTCTACCTACCTGTTCTCTAATCTCAGTGATTGGAAATCTAGGGTCACTGGATTCCTCAGCAGTGTGCATTTACGGGATCCGAACTCAGGACCATCGGTCTCGCACGCGAATGCTTAACCTCTAGAACACTGAGCTAGCCAGCATCCGATGGTGTTATTCTCTAACCTCATTTACAGCTGAGGAGACCTACAATAAGACGAAACGGCCGCCCAGTGCTTCTAGGTTTTTAATGGTGGTCTAACATCAATGAATTCATGATCTCAATCAATAACTTATTAATAATCTCCACAATCCCATACTGATAATTACCATGTGCTCACTAGTGACTAGCTTCGTGAAGCAACCCTCGGAGTTCTAGTGAGAAGCCATGACAGGTGGAGTTAATCCATGTCAGGTAGAGACAGATATCTACCTCAGTACAATGGAAGGTGACCGCACAATTTCATAGATTGGTTGAGGTTAGACATTAGCACCGATCGATGTCAGCTGGCTTAGCGTTTGAGCACGAGATCAAAAACCATGGGTTCGAATCCCGAGAGCGGGGTCATAGACGCATACTGTTGAAGAATCCCATAATAATAAGACGAAATAACTATCTAATACTTCCAGGTTTTCAATGATAATCTAACATCAATCAAATCTCTACAACCATACACTGACAGAATTATCACGTCATTATACATGTAATTCAAGTTACATACATAAATATCTCTATGAATAAACCTGTGAGAAATGCTGAAGAATCTTAACACTAGAATGAAACAACCAACTAGTATTTCCATGGTGATCTAGTTTGAATCAATTCATGAATTTAATTATTGAAATGATTAATGTTAAATATATTTGATTATTATTCACATTTAAAAAAAGTAAAGAATTTCATGCATAATTAGGTAGTAGTAAGAAGAAGAACATAGAAAATAAGAATAAAAATAATAAATAAGCGAAATATAAAAAAAAGAAAGAACCGAGAGAGAGGGAGAGAGAGAGAGGGAGATTAATTAAGTAATTAAATAGAATATAAATTGTACATAAACGCTGCTTAAATTTAATTACGATCATTATTATTATTATCATTAATTATGTAATGAACAAGTGAAAATAATTAAACTTCTCTATTAGAGTAACAATTGTATATAGAAAAACAAAAATAAAATAAATTACACATTAACGAGAAGTTATTTGATCATGTTTCTATGCAAGGAGATAAAGGAAAGAACGAGAGAGAGAGGGGGGAGAATTGGGGTGGTGGCGGAGGATAGAAGATGGTATTATTAACTAAAAGTAAATCACTTAACTACTAATATTCTGACATGATCTAATACCAGGGATGTGTACAACTGTTTAAATAATCATCATCATCATTATCATGATAAGACTGGAGGAAAGAATGTTTTAAAGTTCAAGTTGACAACAACAAAAAATACTCATCAGTTTATTTGTTTATACATGAATTGCATGCAGAATACACAATAAGATTAAAAAAAGTTATGAAGAGAAATGAATCAGCATGTCTACATACGACAAATAGCAAGAGTGAAGGAGAACAGCAACAACAACAACAGCGATGGCAACAAGGAAGAGAATAGAGAATGTAAACTAATGGTCAATATTTACACACAAAAAATGGTTAAAATAAATAATTATAAAAACAAAATTACATAAACAAACAAATAAATAAATAATAAAACACCTATATATGTTCATAAGATATGAATAACCAGTAATTACCAATCAAATGATATTCATACTTGAATAGATTTCATGTTTTCGAAGGTTCATATTGATAGATCAGCAATAACCACAACAACAATAACAAACGAACAAACAAACGATTACATAATGATGCAAAACAATGAACATTTTATAAATATACAACAGAATAAAAACAAGAGTTAATTTTTTAAAAAAAAAAGAAAACGGATCGTGATGGTGATGATGATGATGATTAGGCGCTTTAGAAACAACCCCCCCCAAAAAAAAGTGATTATGTAATAGTAGAGAAATAAAAATAAATCAATAAATAAAGTACCTAAAACATAATCACATCACAGGACAATAAGACTAATATCATTCATTGTTGGAATATGTCGGCGCTGAAAAACAAATAAACAAATAAACTGGTGATGATCAGGATCTACACATGCACGCACACACACACACGCGCACACACACACGCACGCAAATTTAGAAAATGTATTCATCAAGATATTGTTGTCAAGACTATAGAATAAAGAAAAGTGAAAAGAAGAACAAAATAGCCTTACTCTTAATGATGACGTAATATGATTATTTCAACAACAACAAGAAAAACAAAACAAATAAATAAATGATATTTATAAAATAAAATAGAAATAGAAGAAAATGAATGAAAGAGAAATATATTCAATAAGAGATAAGTGAACATTCTTTATTGCATTTAAATAAGTAAAAGTATTTGATGAATGTCACTGGGATTTATAAATATTAACATTATGACTAATACTACTACTACTACTCATTATTGGTGTATTAGTAGTATTAGTTGTACAACAAACGGATGTATTTATATGATCATTATAATGGTGAATAGGCATAAATCGTTTAACATGATGATTATGATTTCTCCTAGTATTAGTAGTAGTATTAGTAGTACTGTTGATTATCTTATCACAATTATTATGTGATAAATCTGATGATGATGATGATGATATACAACAATTTATATTGAAATTCTCTTCTTGAGATGCTACTGCTGATAATGATGATGATGATGATGATAATGGTAAATTTGATATAAATTGTGTTGAATATAATGGAATAGGAGAAGAAGGACATGAAGCTATTGTATTATCATTTAAATATAAATTAGATTTACCTGAAGAAATATTTTGTAATGTAGCAAGATTGAATAAATGTTTTTGGGACCATTTCGATAATGAAATCGACGAAGAAGAAAATGATGATGATGACGGTGGGGGTGGAGGTGGTGGTGGTGATAAACTTGTACAATGTGTTGAAATCAAAGAATTTGAAGATTTTTCAATTTGATTATTAGATAAAACATTTGAATGAATGATATCAGAGATAACAGTTGAATTAAATGGTGATATTATTGAATTAGTATGATTGGATAAATAATTGGAACCTTTTGACATATAAGTTAATAAAGATTCATCAATGAAATTTTGATTATTCATTTTAGAATTATTATTATTATTATTATACTGTGATAATGAATGATCAACTGATCGTCGTTCACTAATAGATGATATAACACGATGAAAATTTGGTGTATAATTTGACCAGAGACTATTATTATTAGTAGTAGTAGTAGTAATAGTAGTATTGTTACTAGGATACAATCCACTAATTAGATCCGTTGATGATGTATAAAAATGTTTTGATTTACAATAATTAGGAAGATTTGATTGTTGAGATGATGCTATCGTTATTGATGATGGTGTGGTGGTGGTTGTTGTTGTTACTGATGTCGGTGGTTTTTCTAAATTATTCAATGTTGTAGATGGTGATATAGGAGATACTGGAAAATTATTCTCTTCTTCAAATTCAGTATCTGTTAAGAAACGAATACATTTTTTCTTTCGTCTACAAAGTTTAAACACACACACACATAAACAAACATGAATATGTATCATTAAGTTTATATAAAATAGGAAAAGCATGTATAACAAACACCTAAGTCATTCATTATACCACACATATTGTTAAACCTTAAACAGATTAAACCATATGTACTGTTTATTTCCTCAGGAACTGGGATGAAAACAAAAACTTCAGAAGTTTATACAACTTAATACTTTAATTCTTTCTTACTTTTACTTACGTACGTCTGTTACTACCAATGGAGCATAGGCTGACGACCAGAATTCTACAACCCACTTTGTTTTGGGTCTTCTTTTCTAGTTCCATCCAATTCTTGTTCATTTTTCTCATATCTATCTCCATTTCGCGGCGTAATGTGTACTTTGGTCTTCCTCCTTTCATTTAGCTACGAGGATTACATGTGACGGCTTGTCTTGTGACGTAGTTGGGTGCCTTCCTCAATATGTGTCCTATCCACTTACAGCGCTTCTTCCTGATTTCTTCTTCCGCTGGGATCTGGTTTGTTCTTTCCCACAGTTGGCTGTTGCTGATACCGTCCGGCCAACGGATCCAAAGTAGACAGATATTAATAAACACTTGTGTCTTCTGGATGATGGATTCCGTAGTTCTCTGAGATTCCGCTCCATACAATAAAACTGTCTTGACATTTATATTGAAAATTCTGACCTTGGTGTTGGTCGACAGACAGTTGTTTTGAGTTCCAGATGTTCTTCATTTGTAAATAGGCTGCTCTTGATTTTCCGATCCTCGCCTTCACATCTGGCATCAGATCCACTTTGTTCATCAATGATGCTGCTCAGATATGTGAACGTTTTTATATCTACCAAATCTTACACTTAATTCTTTTTAGTGTAGTGTATAATTGACATTCATATTAACTTGACAGTATCCTTTTTGGTTAATAGTTTGTTTTTTCACCAAAAAAAAATAATCAATAAACTGAGTGGTAACTGAATGTTATCACCATTAAATCAATTTGACGATAACATATATAGGCGAGAAAAAAATTGAGGATGACAACCTACCGACTACAGCGAATAAAAAACAAGAGTTACTATTATATACATTAACTCTCAACTACCATTAAAGGTATATAATTTATAAAATAATGATAAGATAATAACAATGATTAGTGTGACACTATCAGTGTAGATTTATTGTTACATCTAGAGCTTATATTCTTAATATACAGTGTATAACTTGAGCACTCGGACGCTAGAACACTCCCAAGTCGCAATGAAAAAGACAGAAGACTAGTGAAAGGAATGTTATTCCAGACAGTGTCAATTATAGTAAAAAACTGTCAAGTATTTATAGTTCTTAGTGAAAACCAAATCATCATTATAGTTATCCAATCCGCACACAGGGAGTTATTAGCATTCGTCCAATAGATAAGCTACATATAATAATTCTGGAATATCTTTCCAAAAGATGATTGGATGGAATATCTTCAGCTCTTTCTGAGCTTCTTACAGCTTCCTCGAGTTCACCGTCCTCACATTTATAATCTCTTCTCGTTCATAAGTCAAATATAATATGAAATATGATATAATAAAATAGTCTTGAAAGGAGTACAAATCACAACGACTGTTTGCGTCGTTCATGTAAGTGATAAATATAGCTAAAAGTATAGAAAAACTCAAAGTCGTTACACATTTACAGGTGAATACTGTACAATTATAACAATCAATAAGATAATTTCGTATGTTGAGTAACCCTTGGTTGCATTTACAAATTTTCGAAGTCACCATCATTAGAAAGACACATACAAAGAGAGAAAGAAAGAGAGCAACGGTGGTTTGAATATTACCAAACAATACATAGGATAACATGTTCTATATTGAATACTTCATTAGATTACTTAATCAAGTAAGAATTTAATTGCATTTAAAATGCCACTGTATTTCACCACTTGAAATGTATAGTTTTGACAAAAGCCCTAATAAATACCTTCGCAGACTACTTTATATGTTGTGAATTGTTTTAAAAGTTACTGTAGAAAAGTATACAGGTAAATTAGGTAAACCTTATGAATCGTAAATTTATGCCAGTCAGCTATACTACTTATAAATTTTTAAAGTAACAATAGAAGACGTTGGTGGTTCAAAAAACGTATTGCACAAGCAAAAGACAGATAAAAATGATTAAGACAAGAACATTATTAATATGATCATCTTGAGGATGTAAGATTGTCAGGGGAGAATATGCTTTACTTGGTAGTGTTTCATGGAGTTTGAAAGTTTACATTCAAGCAAAAGCTTGTGTTATTGTAGTGGGGACCGAAAAAAAAACACATTTATATTGGCGATGTACTGAACAAGAACACAAATGAGGACAATCGAATGTATTTCAATACACAATTACAGAATATCTTAGTAAAATTTGAGAACCATAAGATAAATACTTAAAGGTCAATCAATCGTCTCAGACTTCGTTGTTCCTTCATTTCCACACCAATCATTATTTGTTCTCGTTCTATTTTCTTCCATCTTCTTAACATTCTGTCAGCAGTCATTTCTCTTATGATTGATGATACATACTACTTATAATTATTGACATCAGTAGCACACACCACAGTGATATCAACAAACATACTAATAGATAGATTCAACCCGATGACGATCGATTAACCGAAACAACAAGAAAGAGAAAAGTAAAAGGTGGAAATATTTTAAACTAATAGAAGGTGAGAAATTGAACGACAATACAAGCGGAATGTCTCAAGTTCTGAAGATCTCAGTAAATCAAGTAGAGTCTGTGATCAATTTAAAGCACACGAGAGAGAGTAACTAAAGTTATTTGGTGGTATAAAATGTTAACCATGCAACTTATCTCACTGTATTTACAAATATTAGCTTATCTAAAGGGTTAATTGGGAATAGAACAAAATCTATAATCTAAATATGAATAAGGAAATTGAAGACAGTTTCGTTGAGTGTATAAGAACGAATTAACCATCAGTTCACATTTCTATACTTTATCATAGATGAATGAAAAATCCATTGTCTAATAAGTTTAAGACAAGTTTTAACAGGTTAGATAGAAGAAAAAACTTACAATAGATTATAGGGTTGACTATACATGACTGAATTAATCAGCATATTGATACAATCACTTTGATTTACCGATTTACAGTAGAAGAAGGACAACTACTGTAATTTAACAGCCGAATTAAGTTTTGAGCAATATACTATATGTTGGAGATTTCGATACTACTACTAATACTACTGTAGTGGGGACACTCGAATGTATTTGTCATGAAATTACAGAGTATCTGACTAAAATTTGAGAACCATAATTTGCAAAATATCAACGCATCGTCTCAAACTTAACTGTTCCTTTTGCAAATATAAATCTGTTGTCTCAGATTGCATTGTTCATGCATTTTGACACCAATTGAGTCCCGTTCCCGTTCTTTCCTTATCGATCTTCTATTGAAATACATTCTATGCCTGACCACAGTTATACACTACTTATGTAGACATAAGTAACCCACATGATATTACTGTTTAAACTCAATGATTGATTATAGTAGTACCTTAGCTATCGCTATTTTTCTCCCCAACAGAGAAAATCACCTTTGTCTACCTGGTATTGTTGTCAACAAAGAGTTAAGAATTTGATACTGCTATCTAACTGAAAGATAGATCTTGTTGAAATCAGTAGTATATAAACTACTTTGAGTAATCATATTAAGGGAGATCAAAGATTATTGTCTTAAACTTGAACAAATGATTCTATAGAATAGAAAATTTCATATTAACAGACAATAATCACTGAATATTTCGTTAAACGGCATGTTGTTTCACGTTACCTCACACAAACTCATCCTTCATAGGATAATAGCTGGATGAGGATAATAGAATCAAACAAAAATGTAGTGAAGATAACAATACTAGTTACCAAAATAAAAGATGAAAAAAATATTAGAAACGCGTTTAAGTGAAGTTTAGAACAAGCAGAGAAATTGCTAGGGTTGAAGCTATCACGAGTCCACATAATCTGAGAATGAGAAACAAAACTCAGTGACCAAACACCAGTAACCTAGCTATTTCATAAGTCCAAGCCCTGATAACTAGAGGAAGAAGTCCAAGATTGAAATGGGGAAGTATATTTCGTAAATAGCCACAAACCAGCGATAGCAACAAACACAATTCAAAAGGTATATAAACAGTACAAAACCGTCCTTAAGGAGAGTTATCAAATATCATACTAAAAGACGGACCGATAGCATTTAAGATATTTCCCAGTGGGAAACACGACATGAAGGTGATAAGAGCGCTTTTGGCGCGAAAACAAAGAAATTCAAATTTTCTAAATAAAATTACGAAACAAAGTCTTTTCCCAAATGAGTTCTGGGGATCTAACGTCCCCAATAGAATTGAAAGAAATTCGTTATTTGTAATGAAACAATAAACAATTTTGCATATGTATTATTCCAATTTTGATTTAGATAACTTAACCGCCACGAGCTATTTAAGCTGCCTAACAAGATTTCTCAATCAGAATACTAGAGTTGCTTAAATGATGCATATCAAGTAAAGATTCTGAAGAAATGCATAGAGTATGAACCTACTGTTGATTACCGGGTACCATGAAACCACATCTACTAAAGTTGCTCCACTTTTTTTTGTGAATTAGACCTTTACGTCAAAGTTTTGCAAAATGACTCCTTAAGAAAACTACTTGCTTCGGTTAGGGAGCTCCGACAGTATTCCAGCTCTCACACAAAAATGAATGACGAAGTGTGACCCATATATTGGGTTCCTCCTTGCACAACTATGTTTAAATAAATAAATAAATCGACAATAAAATGATCTCAATTATTTGTAATTCAACTCGGATGAAACTCCCACCATTCTTATTACTAGCTGACTAAATTGAAGTTTAGGAGGTAGTTGAAAGTTGTTGTTTTTTCCAGTTTGTACTGATCTTATTATCAATTGATAGAATTTAAAAAACGTTTCTACATAGTAACAACAATAAATAAGAGATACTACTATATATTACCATACATTACAATGTACTTTAACTAGATCTAAAATAAAGAAGAGAACTATTCCATTAATTTACATTTCAATTTTTTTAATTTTGCGCAAATTTTTTTTTCATTTTTTCTAGGAAAAAAACTTTTTAGGGAAGAAGAAGAAGAAGAAAAAGAGAAAGAAATTTCAATGGATTATTAAAACACATTTGGATTTAATTAATTCTAATTCATCATTAGTTATTTCATTATCAATGTGTTGTCTGAGTTATGATGAAAATATGTACAGAAATACAAAATATGTAGGAAACTTTCAATAATATTTATTTATTTGAACATATAAATATTGATACAAAAACAGGGTACCGAATACATATGAGCCATATAAGTTATTTGATTTGTGTGTAAGCTGTGATACTGCCCCCCACCCCGCCGACCGAAGCTGCTACCTTGACGCGGTGGTCAGGCTTGCCTATCGTGATGATCCAATCGAGCTATATTGGCTGGAACATATGTTCTTGTAGGTTCTACCATGCCAGGTAGGTCGACTGGAGAACGGTAAGACTAAAAGTAGCAACTCAAGATCTGAGGGCGAAGTCGTACTGCTAACTGTAGAGGGGTGTAACAGCAGTAAGGTGTTTCCCTCGGACAACCAGCATCTGCAGCGATGCTGCCTTCCCACAAGGAGAGGTGGGATTAGAAAAGGTCGACCCTAAAAATGTCACACCTCACCTTACCTCACGGATTTTCGTCTCCGGCGGTAAGACTCTTTGAAGAACGGAGCTAACACATTAAAAACCTTTCACGAAAGAGCCGTGCGCAACCGGCCTCAAGCAGTTGTCCCTTGGGCTCTGTGGCCACGCTCCGAGGTCGTTAAGACCAACACTAATCCGACTTCTTTTTCAATTTCCTCAAGAAATACCCTTCCACGGTGTGGGCAGCCGGAAAGTGATATCAGCCCTCATACCCGTAACAGCGCACTGACTGACTGTGATATTGCCCAGTTTTACAGATCGAAACAGGTGGTTTTCTAAGGGGACCACAACCAAAGCCTTCAACCTGAAGGTTTGATCCAGTAGAGAAATATTAAGAGATGAAGTCACATAGTAGCTGATGATCAACGATTGGTTCATACTCCATTTGTTTCTTCAGAATCCTGTGGCTTATGTACACCACCATTGATTTGGAATGAGGGTTTCCATCTCGCGTAGGTAGATTCTCCATATCCACCAACCAGGTTAAAAAGCGATGGACATACGTTTTTCCTCCTATCAATTTCGTAAAGTATACTAATGCCGCGAGAAGGCAGTGAGTTGGGCTTTCCTAGTAGTTGATGTATACGCGTGGCCATATGAGAGCATTTCAGGAGGGAGAGTGAACTCTTTACACCCTCAGTCGTATCAGAGCATTTGTTGTAGAAATATGTCAAGGAAGATTAAGATGATTAACTATTGAAAATGATGAATGGTAGTAGCGACAAATAAACTTAGAAATGTAATTCACCACATTAAAAAATTGTATATCTGTGTAATTCAGTCATAATAAGATAACAATAGGTCAGTTAAAAGTAGTAATAATAATAAAAATAATGTGTCGAACTATGATGTAATAGACGTTGTAACTGAAGAGATTAAATAGTGTACAGAATACTCTTATGTACAACACAAATACATAAAGGCATAAGGATAGTTTGCTCATTATCATTATCAACATCGTTCATGTGTTTGTTTCCTGTGTACTAGTATTATTGACGCTCTGTTAGAATGAATGAAGTATTGTGTGTAAGTATTAAACCACGGCAATAATACAAGGCGCATAATAAAAACATTTTCCCCAATACATGGTAGAGTTGAATATATTTTGTTAAAAAAACGTAGAACTCAAAACGATAGATATTGAGATTGTTCATATCCTGTATTACATCTGTTACGATCAATGAGTCGAAATGAGGCAAACAGGAAAAAGGATACAACGAATAATTAGGATAAGATTACCGAAAACATTCAGTCAGTCATCTACAATGTAGGACCACACATATAAAGGCATCGATCCAAGTTGTCATACGTCATTTGCACAACAAGAAGGACATCAAATTCATAGAAACAGTTATTTCATTGGTAGTAATATATAAAAGAAAGGTAGGAAGTAATTTTATACTCACGGTTTGTCGGAAGACAAACAGTGTATACACCTACACCAATGTGATCGATCCTAAGCCATATCTCCAACCACTGGTCATGATAATCGCGTGAACCCTAACCAAGTAGTTTGTCGTTATCAACATAGCTCAGACCAGAAGTTACAACGAAAGCTTGATAGTGCATCAATAAGAAAATATTTACACCATCATTAAAATAATCCATAAAAATTGTTAAATAATGTCAAATGAATGAATATCCTCTCACATACATGGAAAAGTTCATTTGATTGGAAATTCATCACTGTGCAACAACAACGCACAAGCAAACAGATAACAAAAACTGAGAACTGCATAAAAATTGTTAAAATATTCAATGTTTGATCAACCCTTAACGACAGTTAAACAGAACACAATCAGATTATACACTACCATCTTAAGTTAATACAATTATTATTCACATGAGATTATGGTAACAATAACAATATCAATGTAATTTACTGGTTTACATTATTCGACTAAGACCTATTGCGTAACATCGTTAACATAATCTTTTTTTACTAAAAAAAAAGTGAATGATACAGTTATACCTTTTTACTTACAACAGTTGTGAATCTTCATCGACTAGGATGGTTGGGCCACGTGTAACGTATGCCTGAACACCGATTACCACGACGTGCAATGCTAACCGGTGTTGGAGATGGTTGGAAGAAAGTAAGGGGCGGCCAAACCAAAACGTGGCATCAGTGCTTGAAGTCACTAACTTCTAGTCTGAGCCATGTTGGTACATGCAGACTACTTGGTTGGGGTCCACATGACTATTGTAATCAATGGTTGGAGACTCTTAGTGACATGGCTCAGAATCGATCACAATGACATCAGTGTATAAAATCTATGTCTTCCTTTACACTATGAGATTACAATCGCCTCATATCTTTCTTTCTACGAACTAATTCTTTCTTCTAGTACTATATCCTTATATTCAATCTTTCTTTTATATATTACCACCATTGACTTAACCACTCCTATGAATCCGTTGTTCATCTTGCTATGCTCATGCGGTATGGCAACTTGGACCGATACATATATGTGCCTGATCCTACGTTGTAGCTAACTGACTGACTGAAAACAGTTGAAAGAAATCCTAAACCAAAACTAAATTAACTTCAGTCTGAACTAAATCTCAAAAATAATGCCACACAACCATATTTTACAATAAATTCTAAGTATTGAATTCATTTATTAAATTAACTGTTAAAGATTCAGAAAACTTTTCGAAAAAAAGGCCAAGAAAGGCTCTGAAAACACTGAGAAGCATCTTATCCAATCAGCGTTCACTAGATGTTTTGCCAGAAACAGCTAGAAATTGAAAAGTCACATGTTAATTTTCTAACTGGATGATTACTTATACTGTTACTATGTTTAATAGCATTTAAGAATTTTCCAGAAACCAAAGAATATCTAAAATACTATAGAATAAAAATCTTAGGTTTTCTGTACCTTAACTAACGATTAGAGTTTTCTTACGTATTTCATGACTTTTCTCTCGTGTTCAAATCACTGTATATAAAGTAAGCCTAAGGGTTATTAGAAGAGCTTAGCAACTGAATATAACATTCTCTTAACAACACTTATCACCGAGATAATAATAAAAAAAAGAAGATCGAAACTAAAAAAGTAATTTACAAACACTGAAATTAATTATTTCTGTAGACAACAAGAATATTTAGATAGAAAGAAATAAAGAAAACAACAAAAACAACAACAACTTGTCACCAATCTTCATTATAACAATAAGAAGAAATCAACAATTATACTATAAACATCTGTTCATTATATATAATTTAGATTGTACATATTCTATACTGGGACAATTCAGCCTAGTAACTATACGAAAAATCACACGATTCATTTAATAATAATAAACTAGGTACTGCGACGAGAAAGAAAAAAACACACACAAAAAAAAAATGGATTACTTTGAAATTTATCTCTTGTATTTCATAATATCTGATATATAAGGTAGTAAGTATTATTATTATGCTTTATATAAGCGGTAGACATGGTTACCAATACAAAAAAAAGAAAGAGATGAATCAATCACAAAATCAATAAGTGTTCCATTTCAATAGATTACTTAAACTGTTCAAATAGAAATTAAACTCTCTCTACTATTTATTCAACTGATGATAACTATATATTTTAAAACAATTTAAAATGATATTATTGTGTGTATGCTACGGTTAAATCTATCACGAGTTCACTTAATCTGAGAATGAGAAACAACACTCAGTGACCAAACACCAATAATCTAGCTATTTCATAAGTCCAAGCCCCGATAACTAGAGGAAGAAGTCCAAGATTGAAATGGGGAAGTATATTTTGCAAATGGCCACAAACCAGCGATAACAACAAACACAATTCAAAATGTATATAAACAGTACAAAACCGTACTTAAGGAGAGTTATCAAATAGCATACTAAAAGACGCAACAGACCAAGAGC
Source organism: Schistosoma margrebowiei (assembly GCA_944470205.2). Taxonomy (NCBI): domain Eukaryota; kingdom Metazoa; phylum Platyhelminthes; class Trematoda; order Strigeidida; family Schistosomatidae; genus Schistosoma; species Schistosoma margrebowiei. Next base: position 5,706,958 of record OX104027.1, on the reverse strand, counting down.
ATTTAGGATATTTCCCAGTGGGAAACATGACATGAAGGTGATAAGAACGTCTTTGGCGCGAAAACAAAGAAATTCAAATTTTCTAAATAAAATTACGAAATAAGTTCCTTTCCCAAGTGAGTTCTGGGGATCTAACGTCCCCAACAGTGTAGGGTTGTATTTCTGTATGAAACTTAAAAAGGCGCAATTACTTAAATCTGGTACGGCCGAGAGTAAGAAGAAAGAGCTCTCTCTCTCTAAATGCTCTTACATGGACACTCGTATACAGCCACTACCACGGAAGTCCTATTCACTGCCATCTCGCCGCATTACTAATATTTACGAAATTGAGACGACGAAAAGTGAATGTCCATCGCTTTAAACGAGTTGGTGGGTATGGAGGATGTACCTACGGGAGTTGGAAAACCCTCATTCAAAATCAATGGTGCACATGGTCTCCACGATCCTGAGCGAACAAATGGTGTATGAACCGATTGTTGGTCATGGAACTGCAACTCCTCACGTTGCTCTACTACCTTTCAGATTAGACCTATAGGTTAAAGTCTCAAGAAGTCGCTCCCTAAGAAATATATCTCATTCGGTTTGCCCACCCTGGCAGCAATCCAGCCATCACACAAATCAAATGACACATATATATTTGCTGCCTCATTCTACCAATGTTCATATGCGAATTTCACAAAGTCTTTTTACATTACACTACACTGATAGAAGTTTATTAATTAGGTAAAATCTAAAAGATAATGAACGAAATTCAAGCTGTTAACACTAAAATCCATTTCACCTTGCATTATTACACGATAAGTGAATGAAAAACCGTGAATAGCAACATATCCACACAAATCACTTCTGAAGCATGAATCAAGTCAATCCTAAATGACCTAGTGTTCACAGGAATTTATCAGTAAAACTACTAAACAGTGATGCAATACTCTGTAGTCTACAGTATTTGAACAATTGGAAACAGTTACCAAAACATATTGAACTGATGTTTGTTCAGTTATTACTCATATATAATAGTGTATACAAGCAAATTAGAAAAACAATTTTATTTTCGCTCCTTCTCACACTCCCCTTTTCCTATCAAAACATCAGGTTAAGTCATATATGCAGTGAGTAAATACTTATGACTACAAATAAACCTGGTTTGAAGATTTTGCACTGATTGTTGTAAACCATCTTAGAATCGAATCTTAGGACACAAATATCTAGAGAGTCAAGTTGGAAAAGCGTTGATATAATGGAAGAGAAATCCATGAAGCGTAATAGAACTAAAGTTTAGAGGGGAAAAAATGAATCGCAGATTAAAGATGCAACGAAACAGTGAAAGAAAACCAAAGAATCAATAAGAAAATATTTGATAATTAGTATCGTTAATAAACGACCACATATTTTAGTCATATCAAACAATTTAATTAAATAAATAGTAATTGATAAGTTAGTTTATATTGGTGGCGATCACAATAAATGACTGTTGGCGGGGATATAAAGTGGATTAAAACATGTTTCGTGTATGATTGTATTGGTGCACGCTGATTGGTTAATTCTTATTCAATCAGCGCCAGCCGATACTTTGAGAACACTCTAGAATCTTCCTATGTTAAACTATAAATATACTATCGTTTTTCTTATTGTGCTTCTTACTTTCATCTATTCCTTGTCATTCGTAATATAATTCCTTTCCTGTTAAACCGTGTTCTGACTTGGGGACCTGTCGAGTGAATTGGTGTCTAAGACTAGTAAGCAATAGGACTAACTGAGTTGTAATAGGAGAGAATTATAACAATGACAATAAAATTGAAGTCAGTAAAATCAAGTATTTAACAATTAAAAAAATAAAGCACAACTTGTATTCATGTCTTACCTGCATGGTTTACACCAACGATTTTGATGCTCTAAACCAAAACGTGCACGACATTTTTTAGCACTGCTTATATCCGTAGAGTTTGCATTACCTACTAATACAGATAGTCTATTAGTACGCTCTTCATTTGAATCGGAATTGCCGAAATCCCCACCGGATTCCGAAGATAAGTGAATACCAGTATTACCAAGAGTTTTACCACTGGTTGAATGAATTTTTGTTTGTGCAACAGCTGCTGCAGCTGCCAATTTTCGTTTCTTTTTACGTCTTGAATGTATAGCATAATTATCTCTTGCTGACCAGCCAGGAAACAGCTAAAACACCAAAAAGAGATTTAGTAAAAACAAGTCTATTGTAATTTATAGAACACATAGAGCATAAGTTATGGCAACAATCAATGGCAGTTGTAAACATCAATGGGAAGATCCAAATAACCAATATGCATATTAATTTTTTTTTAAATTAAGGAGTCTTATGAAAATTCTAAGCCATGTAATCGTACTTCATGGAAAAAAGTAGCCATTTTCTTGAAGTACATTTTTAATATTATTATTTGAACAAAAATATTGGTACAAAAAGGGGCACCAAATACACATGCGCCACACAAATTTCATTTGATTTGTGTGAGGGCTGGGATACTACCTGAGTGCCCAAAACGAAGCAGGTGGTTTTCTTAGTAGGCCACACCCGGAGCCTTCGACCTAAAGGTCTGATCCAAAAGGCAGTGGAGCAACGTAAGGAGATACAGTCCCATGGTAGCCAATAACCAATAATCGGTTCATACTACATTTCTTCCCTCAGGGTACTGGAGCCCATTTGCACCATTGGTTCGGAATGAGAGTCAACTCCCCTACGTGAACTCTCCGTGTCCACCAACCTGTTTAAAGCGCCGAAAAATCGCTTTTTGTCCTCTCAATTCTGTAAACAACACCCCCACCACAAGAAAGCTATATATGAATGGCCACGTGAGAGCATTTCGAGATAGAGAGAGAGGGAGAGCTGTTTCTCTCCACTCTCAACCGTACCAAGGCATTTGAGAGCAACACCGTGGCGTCCATGAAAAAAGAGTAGCCATGTTTCATTTTCATAAAATACACTTAGACATTTTCTTAGCCATACACACATAAGATCATTTACTATACCAGTAACATATTACCCATTAACCATACATAGCTAATATACATATACATATATCATCTACTAGAAATGATCTGTGCAATCATCTATCGACCAATATATATATATAGTATAGAAAATTATTACAATAGAATTATATGACTGTTATTTGTTCTATTACAATTATTATTACCAATCATTGTAATATATTGCCGATAGTAACAATGATAATTATAGGGTTTTGACAAAGAAGAAGAAGAACAAATCACTTAATGATAATAATGATATTTAAATACAGAAATATACATAGATACTATATTATTACTTATCATTTACCTGATGATGAAGTTCTTTTTCTTTTCTAGCTAATTCATAATATTTTGCTTGTTTTTCACGTGATAATTCATGCCATTTTTTGCCTAGAATTTGATTAATTGCAGCTGATTCTTTTAATGTACATTCTTCTTGTACTTTTGGTCGCATATCTTTCATAAATAACATGAATGCATTTAATGGTTTTTTAATATGAACACGTTTAGTTGAATTGGTATTCGATGTTGAATTGATTATTTGTTGTTGATGAGGTGGATTACAATGATCCTTATTATTATTATTACTTCTATGATCAACAACATCATCATCATTATCATCGTCAAAACTACTTGTCTCATTATGAGTAGTAGTGATAGTAGTAGCATTTTTGCTTTGATTATTATTAGTATTAGTAATAGTAGTAGTAGTAGTAGTGTAGTAGTATTAGTAATATTACATGTAGTGGATGTCAAAGTAGGCAATTTTAAAGGATTTATTCCAAGAGGACTAGAATACATTCGATTATTACATATTTGATAATGTGATCCTAATGTATTATCTATTGATAATTCAGGAGAATTTCTTTGAAAATTATAACAAATTGATGGATTAACAAAACATGTAGATGGTAAAGAAATTGGCAATGAATTTGTAGATGTAATCATTTCTGAATGTTTCATAATTGAAGGATCATGAATTGATTTGTGAAATCTAGTGAACAATAAGCATTAAAAAAGAAGAATAAAACAGTTATACAAGTAAACAATCTAAACATTTCTTTGTATTTCTATAATGATTAGTTATGTCAATGATGAATAAATGTGATTATTCGCATATGTATGGTTTTGTGTTGAATTCACTAGGCGACCACTTCATCATCTGCCAATTACAAGTTAATGTATATGGCATCGGGAAAATACCTTGTAAGAGCTATTGACAACACCTAAAACATATTGCGGGTTTTAACAACTAGGGTGGAATTTCTGATATACCGGCGCATATGAAACAGATTGTGGAAGAAAAGTTCAATTCACCGTTTATAAGCAACGAACAAAATTGAATAATAAACAATAGGTATTGTGATGGTAAACACAATCAGTAGGTAACGGTGTTCAACAACAAGAAATTACAAAATCGAAATTTCAAAATCAAAGTTCTTATGATTTCTCTCAAGAGGAAGATTTTAGAGATTTTTTATTGAATGAATTAATCGACTAAAACATTAACATCAGAAAACATAACTTTTTCCAAAGCGATTTAAGTTGGCGGATAAAGTAAGCGCCTCAACTTATAAACATAGAAATCAAACGTGAGCTCCCAAATGGGAATGAACTTTATTTATTTATTTAAGCACATAAATATTGGTACAAAAAGGCATCAAATATATCTAAGTCACACTTCGTCATTCGATTTGTGTGGGGGCTGGGATACTACCCGGGTGCTCAAACCGAAACAGGTGGTTTTCTTAGGGGGCCGCTGCTTGGGCCTTCGACCTGAAGGTTTGATCCAGAAGGCAGTGGAGCGACGTCAGGAAATGTATTTCCATGGTTTTCGATGACCAACGATTGGTTCATACACCATTTGTCCCTTTAAGATCCTGAAGCCAATATCCACCATTGGTTTAGGACCAGAGTTTTCCAACCCCCGTACGTGAATCCTCCGTATCCACCAACCCAGTCAAAGCGACAGATATTCGCTTCTCGTCCTCTCAATTTCGTAAACAACAGTGATGCCGCGAGAAGACAGTGAGTAGGACTTCCCTGGTAGTAGCCGTATACACGTGGCCATGTGAGAGCATTTGGAGAGGGGGAGCTGACTCTCCCCATTCTCGGTTGTACGAAGGCATTTTGAGGCAGTGGGACCGAACGGATTGATAAAATAAAAAAGAGCTGGAAAAAATGAATTGTCAACAAATATGATTGCTCTCTCTCACTCTCTGTGTCAATAAAGTACTTATTACTAATCTGTAGAAATATCAGATAATAACAACTGACAGATGACTTAGAAGGAATCACAGAACAAAGCGTTAACATTAACTTTGAAACATACCTATAACTACCGTAGTAAGGTACGAAAATTTAAACTTCACTTACGTATTATGAGATGATGCGCATACATTATCAGTGATTGAACCAAAAGACTTAAATGGTTTTAAATGGCCAGAAATTTGATGAGTAACATTATCTGTGGTATTTGTATGACGTGATTTAATTTGGGAAGCAGTAAAAGAGAATAATGGCTCTTGTGAAGTTAATACTGAAGATGATTGTGTAATATCAAGATGTGATGAAATGGAATGTTGTAAATTTGAATCGACTGAATTATTACGGGATAGTATTGGTGATAAACTACTACTGTTATGTAATGAAGATAATTGAGGGGCAGGAGTCGGAGATGATGATGATGACGCTGATGAGTGAACTGCTGCAGCCACTGCTAAACTTGAAAGAAAATGGACATGAGCTGCTGCTGCAGCCGCCGCCGCGGCAGCCGCTGCCGTAGCACGTTGAGAACAATCAGTGAATAAACTAGTGTGAAAGGAAAGAAAAAAAGTGCAAAATAACATAAACTTGAGAGAAACTATTTTCGAATTACTAACTGAATAACTTAAAACATAATTTTAAAGAAAAAAATAACAAGTGATTATTCGATAGGAAGGAACTAACCTACGGTTTAACTGATTTTCTTCTGAATCTGATTTTACCGATAAATTAGTAGTCCATGTTGATGTAGACGATCCTAATCTTCTTTGAGAATCATATGAAAGACATTGTTCATTAAAAGAATTTGATGGAATAACAAGTCGTTCATTATGAATTAATTTATTATTGGTATTATCTAAACTTGAAAATTCCGTCAAGTGTTTGTTTAGAAAATTATCATTTTCAGTTTTTATTTGAAGATTAATTGATGAATTGAACTGATCTAATTTGGAACCAGTCAATGTACATGAATGTGAAGGTAAATTTGTCGATATTGATTTATTGGAGGCACGTAAACTATTACCGATGATCAGATTATCAGAAGTGGTATTATGAATATTAATTGAATTATCAATATTCAATGGTAGAGTATTGGATAATGATTGATTACTACTGTTAGTGCATAATGATAATAAACTATCATGAGTAAGGGAATGATGATATGGATTCTGATTTGACAAAAATCGTTGATTTGAATTATTGATTTTATATAAATCTAAAATTTAATTAAATCACATGGGAACAAAATTAGGTATATGTGTATATAAAACAAAAAGAAATGAATAAGGTTGTGTACGAAAAAACACCGAATGGAACGATATATATACTACTAACTCAAATAAAAGAGGCATTAGGATTCTAAAAACTTGAAAATTTGTTATTTCGTATATATATCGTCTCCCAAATGCCCTGGTACAACCGAGAGTGGGGGAAGTCAGTTCTCCCTCTCAAAATGCTCTCACATGGCCACATGAGAACAACCACTTCCACGGAAGTCCTACTCACTGCCTTCTCATAGTATTACTGTTCTTTATGAAATTGAGAGAACGAAAAGAGAATGTTCGGGGCTTTAACCGGTTTGGTGGACACGGGGAGTTTACCAAGGGGAGTTGGAAAACCCCTGATCTCAAACCAATGGTGCACACGAACTCCATGATCCTGAAGAGATGGATGGCACAGGAACTAATTGTTGGCCACAGGCTACCATGGGACTGCATCACCTAACGTTGCTCCACTGTCTTACTGACGAGACCTTTAGGTCAAGGGCTTCGAGTGTGGATCCTTAAGAAAACTCCCTGGTTCGTTCTGGGCACCCGGGCAGTATCCCAGCTCTCACACAAATCTAATTATATATGCGGCGCATTTCTACATGGTAGCTCCTTGTATCAATGTTTGTGTGCTTAATTAAATAAATAAAAAAATTTAACCATTGACTCATTGTTTCAAATCTCAGTTCTACTTACGAAAACATTGATGTGATGTAAATAATTTAACAATAGATGTAAAGGTCATAATTGATGAATGAACTCTGACGGAACTGTCGGTACTATAATCTTGACTACTATGATATTTTGAACTTTTAATTCAACTTGAGATGGCTTGAATCATCTTGCTGTTGATATTTTGATTGACATTTGATCAGCTTTGGTTGATATATGGGCATCCTGTACGAAATCCCTCGATATAGCCATTATGACACAAGTTAATATAGAATAGATGGAATGTGGCGAAAAGTTTCAAATAAGTAGAAACTCGTGTTCTGAACGACACTACTAGCCGCTTTCCATCTATTACTATATTATTTTAGATCTTTGTTTATTAATTAACTAAAGATTTGCATCGAGTTTCTAAATGAGACAGTCGATATAATTTTACCAGGAAATTTATTTTGATTATGTTTAAACTATATACTTTGATCTACAACATCGCAATTCGATGTAGGCAGTGATATAATATATGCAGCACATGTCACAATCGTCATAGGTGGTACAGTTCCATAGAAATATAATTGCACTATTGTTTTTACTAATGCTACGACGAATTATAACAGTTAATATATGAAAAATGTATGTCTTCCAAAAATTGTAGTGTCAGAACTAAATCATTACATAAATTAGAAGATGGAAACAAAATATAGTGGGTCAAAATTTATTGATTACTAAGTAACAACCAACGTTATATGTCGGACGGATTCTATTGATCGAGGAGTTGTAACGGGACCACTAGTTTAAGTGACATGAATCGGTATCCATCAGTAAAGTGTACATATAATATTGAAAAAACTGATCCTTTCTCAGTCGTTCCCAACTGGAATGAAACCTAAGTCTACGATTTCTTGACGACTACCCCCAATTATCTAATCTCAAAAATTGTGTGAAGTGGCATCATATCGGAGAGGCTACTTATGAATTCGAGAAAAAATGAAAAGACAAAAGACTTTCAAAGATATCAGAAAGCAATTCAACACGAACAAATGACAGTAAACAGCTTAACTACAACCAAAAAAAGACAGTATAAGTAGGGAGGAGAATTAATACTCACTTGCTGCTTTTATTAACTCTGAATGAAATGCAGCTGCCGCTGTGGCGGATGTCGACGACGGTGATTGACTGAGAGCAGCTGCTGCCGCTGCCGCTGCGGCTACAGCTATAACAGAAGACGATGATTTATTTTGTGGAGATAAATTATCATAAACATTAAAATTGGATGACGAAGGATTAGGAGTTGGAATTCTAAAAGGCACAGGTGAATGAACACTTGGTTGTGGCCAAGATGTTGATTGCAATTTTGGACTAGATGAACCAGATGATACCGCTGCAGCCACTGCAGCTGCTTGTAAAGCGACACTGTAAAATGGTCCAGCCATGAAAGCACTTAACGATGGGGAGAGTCCACCAAAGGAAGGAAACATTGGAGAAACACAACTAGTTTGACAACCAGAAGGAGACTGAAACTATAAAAAGATAGAGAAAAACGTGGTCAAGAAAAATAATAGTTTCTGTGTTTGGTAAAGACGTTATGTTTCAAAAAAGTAGCAAACATGCTATCATGTTCAAATAAAAAAAGATACCTATTGTCTCCTTGAAAAATCAGTGTGCATCTATCAATTTACTTGTTCACATGGAGTAAGTTGTATTGGCTGAACGAACCGAGCTCTTTTGAAGTGCATCTCCGAACATCACCCTGCCTAGCTATCTAAAGTATTAAAAAAGTCTAATCTTGGAACATTTAGTTGATTCTCGTTACTCCGTTTCATTAAAATCCTCCTTTAAAATCATACACACAGTCAGTAGAATCAGGTGAAAAAGAGTACAGATGAGAAACGTATGTACAGTAGAAGCTATAGCTATTCATCAATCGAAGCTTAACCATTAGACCACTGAGCCAGCATCCAACTGTCCAGTCCACGAAGTTGCGCCACGGTACACCATTGTCTTCAGTGAGTTGATATCTCACAACAGACCTGGTTGAACTTCACTGGTAACGGCTTCTCACTAGAACTCTAGGAAATGACACTTGAAGTTACTCACTAGTGAGCAGAAGATTATTATTAGAAGGGGTTTTGTGGAGATTTTTTAGAAATTTCAATAGTTGAAATCATGAGTCAATTGACGCTAGATCACCTTGGACAACCTGGTAGCATTGAACAGCCGTTTCATTCTGGTGTGAGACTCCTCAGCAGTGCGTATCCACATGAATTGGTTGACGTTAGACATTAACACCATCGGATGCCCACTCAGTGATCTAGAGGTTGAGCGTTCGAGAGCGAAGCCGAAGGCCTTAGGTTCAAACCCCGCGGGGCCGGATAGTGGATGTGCCCTGTTGAGGAGTCCCACAATAGGAAGAAATGGCCGTCCAGTACTTCCAAATTTTCAATGGTGGTCTAACATCAATCAGTTCATAATCTCAATCAAAAACTTAACAATCTCCACAATTCTATGCTGATAATTATCTTCATTTTATCACTTTTCACTAATCATTTATTACATAACGTTCATTCAATATCTAATTACTTATTATTCTATATTTAACAATAGACTATTATTCTAAGTAAAGATAATAATTGTAAATAGGATTATACAAATTGTTGAGTTAATAATAATGTATGTAGAGAATGATTTCAGTAATCTTTGTACATTTAACATTCAATTATTTTTGATGAATAATTCTTTGTTTGTTTTTTTTCTCAAAAAAGTACATATATAAAACAGATAATAAATTTTGAAGATATAGAAAGAAAAAAAAGAAAAAAGAAAGAAAAGAGAAAGAAAAGAGAAAAACGAATGAATAGTTGACATAACAATTAAAAATCAATAATTTAAAATAAACAACTATATATTTAAAATAGTATTATAATAGGCGGTAACTAAAATCTGATATTGAAATATGGTAGTATGCTACGCGCCAACTCCTCCCCCCCCACCCTCAAATAACTACTTGAATAGATATATATACCATTATAATCCTTAAGAAATGAATTCATTTCTTAGCTAATGAAATGGACTTATCTTTTAGATCAAGTTTGATGGTTATTAGTTAACATTCTCATTAGACTACTTCTTTTGATTGTCTTATCATTATCAAAACTGATTAAAGACAATATAATGTAATGATAAATATAATAAATTGTATTAGGTTGAATTTCATTGATAATTATGAACCGATCTGTTAGGAATGCAGAGGTGTATACCAATAATTAACATGTTAAGTCTAATAGTGTCCTTGGACTTTGAATGGATATTCCCTATTGGTCAATATTTATTTCACTTGTCAATTCTTGTACAAATGTTGTTTTCTATTTTATGATACGATGTGGTCTGTTTGATTAGTACATAAATAGAGTATGTCTGAAATATAATGATTCATAACTCAGAGGCTGAGATTTGTGTTCTGGACTCAACTGGCTGGGCGAGACAGGGAAGCGGGACCAATCGAGACTCTAGGCAGTTCGTACGTGTTTTCCGTGTCACTGTAATCGATCGATAAATACGCTGCTCTCTAATCTTTCAGTCAAGGACACAACACGATCAATGTTAGACTACCATTGAAAACTTGGAAGATTGTCGAGTGATATCGTGAACTCATTGAAGTTAGACATTGACATTGTTGTTGGATACCGGTTCAGTGGTTTGAAGTTTAAGCGATCATGTGTGAAATTGGAAGTGATGAGTTTGAGTCTCGTATGCAAGGTCGTCTTCAATACGAACGTCAAGGCAGTTCTACTGTACGGAGCTGTAAACTAGACAACTACAACCATCATCAAGAAGGTGAAAATATTTATAAATAGTTGTCTAGGCAAGATACTTAACATCCATTGGGCAAATGCTATCAGCAACAGACTTCTGTGGGAGAGAACAAACCAGCTTCCAGCTGAAGAAGAAATTAGGAAAAGACGATAGAAATGGATAGGACATAGATTATGCAGATCATCAAACTACACTACTAGGCAAGCCCCAACTTGGAATCCTGAAGGGAAGCGGAAAAAAGGAAGGCCAAAAAACACATTACGTCGGGAAATAAAAGCAGATATGAAAAAGATGAATAATAACTGGAAGGAGCTGGACAGGGTTGGATTGAAAATGCTAGTGAGAGACCTATGTTCCTTCACGAAGAGTAACATATATAAGTAAAGTAAGTAGTAATACAAGTGCGTGAATGCGCACTGCTGATTGGAATACAAATTAGCTCATAGACAAAATGAAACCAATAAACAAATTAACCCATATAACATTGCGTTGATACTTTCAATATCAGCTCATCTTAAATGCTGTAACCAATCTATCATTTCAAGAATTTGAATATATATATATATATATATATATATATATATATATATATATATATATATATATATATTGTTGACAAGTCTCTTTGTACGTCCATTGAATCAAGATTATTCCAAACTGACCATTCACAACTAATGAATATTATTATTATAAAGACAACTTAAGATGGTAACATTTTATCAATAAACAGAGTATATACCATAGTTTTCATAATTTTGCAACATTGATGATAGACAGAAGAATGGTGTGTTCACTATTGTTTTGTTTTTTTCATTCTTGTATTCAAATAAGCAATCACATGATAAACTTTAATAGGCAGTAGTAGTAGTCATAGTAGTAGTAATACGAATACGAATACACTAATTAAGTTATTTTCTTTATTGAATTCATTCATCATTTAGTTTATCAGTGAAATGATTATGTAATAAACAAAGATAGTTGATTATGTAATTATAAACATAAACTTTTGAACAAACAATGATTTTTCGAAACCAGAAGAATGGCTTAGTTATAATGTAATTGAAACAGAAAAACAACAATAGCATGACATGAATATATGAAATCTTACCCGATTTGTCAACGGATTAGCACATCGTAATACAGGATCATCTGTATTTAAACCAGTTAATGTTTCATTTAATTGTGATTTCCTTCCTTCATTAGTTATATGAGCTGGCCTTCCAAATGTATTAGATCCACATTCTTGTGGAGATGACAATGATGAAGTGGGATAGGAGAATTGATTTGGAACATCTTGACCCTGTTGATGAGCGGCCGCTGCAGCAGCAGCTGCGGCCGCCACAGCCGCAGCGGCTGCAGCATATGATGAAGCATTGACAGGAAATGATGGAGAACCGGTAACAAATGGCAGTGGAAAGACTAAAAAGAGAAGTGAATAGATATAATTTTGAATGACATCAATGAACAAAGTCAAAATTAAACTTCGATAAGATCAAAGAAATATTAATTATAAATTATTGCAAATAGCCAAAAACTTTTAATTATCCTGGATTTGAAAAATAAAAAGCATAAAGATATGATGTAAGGTTTCTGTTGTTGTTTTTTAACAGAAAATAATAAACGTAAATATTAGTTAATCCATCTGGAGCAAAGTGCCAAGTTACACACTTTATGATTACGCAATCTGAACCATAGCTTCAAGAAGTTCCAGTTCCAGGAAAAAAATTATCAGTGATATGTTAGCTTATTACAATGAAGTAAAACTTCTATTGTCAAATTGAAACAAACATGGATACATAACAGAATACGGAAATCGAAGATAAAGACAAAATGAAATATGAAATAAAAATACACAGAATGTTATCAATGAAATATCACCATCTTATGAATAGACTATATTCAATGTAGTCAATAAAGAAAACATACAAACTGTGAGTATACAATGACAAGGTAATAAATCGATGACAGAGAGAGAGAGAGAGTGAGTGAGTGAGTGAGTGAGTGAGTGAGTGAGTGAGTGAGTGAGTGAGTGAGTGAGTGAGTGAGTGAAAAAGGAAACATTAACACTTGATAGATCAAGTGAAAATCAAAGAAAATATGAGAATTTAAAAAAAAATACTGAAATAATAAATGGATTAGAAACAAGACGGAACGAAAACACCGTAGAGACAGAAGCACATTATATACATATATCCATAGAGAGAGATGAAAGATAGTTGAAGAATATACAAAGGATAGAATAGGATAGGAGACAAAGATAGAGATAGAGATGGAAAAAGATACCACGTGCTAAAGAGGAAAGAAAACATTAAGAGAAGCGTATAAGTACAATATAATTTATCATAAAAATTTGATATTAATGATGACAACTAGAAAAAAAAAGAGAAAAGAGTAAAGATATTTCTTTTCTTCAATTTTTTTTGTTCATGGTAAGACAAAGTTGATAATTATTATGAAAGAAAGAATATTTGGATCGGTTTGAAATCAATAACATTCCTCCTTCTTTACCATTTTTATTATTATTATTATTATAAACAAATTAATCTTGAATAAAATACTTCAATTGACTAGATATATAAAATAAGAAATAGATTTATGTAGATTCTACATACATTTATGAATGAATTAAGGTAATAGAATTCATAAATTAGAATTTGATATTACAACAACAACAATAAAGAATTAATCAACCTCTGACATTGATACAAATGAAATCCAATAGATAAAGTGAATCTATGAATAAATAGAGATAACAGTATTAAAAGGTTTAACATAAAGCTGATTAGTATCGGAGATGGTTAGAAGAAAGTTAGACGGGCGACCAAACCAAAACGTGGCATCAGTTCTTGAAGTCACTAACTTCTAGTCTGAGTTATGTTGGTAGATGCAGACTACTTGGGTGGAGTCGGTGTGACTATCATAACTAGTGATTGGAGACTCTAGGTGACATGGCTCATAATCGGTCAAATTGGTGTAAATGTATACACAGTTTGTCTTCTGTTAAACTATGAGATTAAAATTACTTCATACCTTTTTTCTATGAACTAATTCTTCTTTTCCCACTATCATATCCTTATATGCAATCTTTCCAATGAAGTAACTGCTTCTATGAATTTGATGTTCGTCTTGTTGTGCTAATGAGGTGTGGCAACTTGGATCGATGCATATATATGCGTGATCCTACGTTGTAGCTGACTGACTGAGCACAATAGGCAGTTTCATTTCATTGAAGCAATTTTAGCGCATGGTGCAAAGAACAGATCATGACAATCTACCTATTACATTTACTCCTTGTCATAGATTTCAGACAAATTATCATTATGGAATATTGAACATGTGAACATTTAAGACGTCTTCAAGGTAACTCGTACTTCTGAAGGGCTAGTAGGAGTTTATATATCTACCATTCATCATTGTTGGAAAACATTTAAATTAGCTGCAAGTCAATGTTCACGAGTGGGTTTTTGAGTTCTAGTAAACAAGTGACTGGCAAGAAATACTTTTGTATATAGCTAGAAGTTTCATATTTCCTTGATATCTTTGAACGAACTACCCTAACTCAAGCTCTCATGCTTGCGTGGCATATTCACGAAACCACTACTTGTTAAGCCTTAATCTTACCTACGGCAAACCAAGTAGTTTCCTTAAATGACTATCGGTTTTTTTATCTTTCTAAAGTGAAATTTCCCATTGAGATATTTATTAAAAAGATAAGTAGGGTGAGAAGTTATTTCGCACTTGATTTTACTATAAGGTACAGGTCAAATTATATCAAATATTACCATCATTCATACAATAGTAGTGGCATCCTTGTCTGTTGGTCTAAGTAATGCTGGTAAGTTCAGACTACCTGGTAATTATAATAGAAACATTAAATCTAAATCGGTATAAAACATTATAATCTTAATTTGAATAAAGCGACCAAGGTGTACAATGAATCATTTCTATACTTGATAAAGTGGTCAAATCAAATTAACTGGATATATGAACATAGAAATATAACATTTTTTTAGGGATCAGGTATATCCAGTTGATAGATATTTGAGATGGAATAAAATAAATTCATATTCTGAACAATTTTATCCAAAACAATTTACAACTGATGGGATACAATACAAATATCCAGAAAGTTCTACTGTATGGAGTGGAAACCTGGAGAACTATGAAAGCCATCCATCCAGAAAATACAAATGTTTATTAATAGTTGTCTATGCAAAATACTTCGGATCCATTAGCCAGACACTAACAGCAAGAACCTACTATAGGAGAGAATAAACCAGATTCCAGCGGAGGAAGAAATCAAGAAAAAGCGCTGGAAGTGGATATCATACACATTAAAGAAAGCACCCAATTGCATCACAAGACAAACCCTCACTTGGAATCCTCAAGGCCGAAAGAGAAAAGGAAGACCAAAGAACACATTACTCCGAGAAATGGGGACAGACATGAGAAGAATGTTAATCGGCGGTCTATGCTTCATTGGGAGTAACAGGTGTAAGTAAGTAAGGGATAATAGCAACTAATCAATTAAGTGATTCCAAGTATACGCATACATATCACAGATAGAAAGCCTAACAAATGTAGAATGTAAAATTAATGAATTTATACTCTTAAAATTACTAATACAAATCAAAAACTCAGTCAGTCAGTTAGTAACAACGTAGAACTTCGTACGTACGTACATCAGTTCGAGTTGACACACCACATTAACACAGAGATGCGGTTGTCGATTCAAATCCCGTAGTGGTAGAGGCGGTAAGAGCATAAGCAGTAATAGGAAAGATTAGGGTTTGAAGATGTTATTTAAAGAGTATAATCCAGTGAAATAAATTTAGAAAGAGAAAAAAGAAAGGGACATGAAGAATTCAGAAGATTAGAATTTCGGAAAACACAAAGAGTGGATGCACCTGCGCACACCATTGCAAACGATTTTGAGCCATGTCACGATAGGGAAGCCCGATCACTGCGTCAATGTAGCAGCTACGGTCGTGGAATTAAAAACTATGTACAAATTAATCCATTTAACTTAGAATCATACCCTAATCGAAAGATTTATCGATAGTATCAAATGACTAGAAATTAAGATATTGAATAACTGAATAATAATTTCATTGAAGAAATTAAAACAATCAAAAAGTGAACTTAGGTATGAATAGAATGATTGAAGAAACTCCGCCTGTAGCTCTTCTAGAGTTACTGGCGGTCCCAAGCCCAGGTAAAGGAAGAGGGTTGGGCATGGGGTTAGCGACCCCATGCCTTAGAAAACTAACTCGCTAAAAAACGCTAACCAGAAAAAAATAATTCAAACCATTTAAACTCTGCCCTGGGAGTTAGAACGTCTTCATTTATAAGAACTATGACCTATCATGGTGAAAGCCGAGTTTCTTCGGAAGCCACAAGGCCGATGTCCCTTCTAACAACCAAAGCAACAATTTTTATAGGTAAATGGAACGTCCGAACGATGTGGGAAACAGTGAAGATCAGTCAAATAGAAACGGAGATGAAGAGATACAATTTGGCAGTACTGGGAAGCAGATATGAAAAGAATGAATAGGAACTGGAAGGATCTGGAAAGGATTATGCAGGACAAGGTTGGATGGAGAATGCTGGTGAGCGGTCTATGCTCCTTCACGAAGAGTAACAGGCGTAAGTAAAGTAAAGAAAAATGATTGAAGATAAGAAAACTTACATGAATGGTAATAATCATCTAGAGATAAGAATCCAAAATTGAATGATCCTTTCTGTGTACACTATAATTTAAACAAAAAAAAAGAAGATAAAATTCTATGATGACTTGATGTTAAACTGGTAACGAAAATTTTATAAATATCATCATATCAATAGTGTTAAACAGAAGGATACATGACAGAAATGAAGTACTATTTTTATTTTATTTATTTCTTGATTACGATCATTATAATACTCCTGAAACAATCCTTCTTCTTCTTCTTCTTTCAAAGGTCTAATAAATCCTAAATTATGCTGATAATTTACTGAATAGAAAACAATAGACACATAGAAAGAATAGTATCAATGCCAAAAGATGACTGGAATAATCATGTGATTGTATATTGATACTATTTTTAATGAATAAAGACCTGGGGGCATAGTAAACCAATTGACTGGATTATGTAAAATCATACTATATTTATAAAATATGAAAACAATATATTGAATATAATGATTTGCACATTTTGCTTTAAATTGTCCTTTACAAACTCCATTGTCCTTTCATTTCTGTTGCTACTTGAATTGCTTCCGTTTCTTTTTTCTTTCATTTCTCTCTATGTTTCTCATATGTCAGTAAGAATCGCATTTCCAATTCCCGATATATACCACTTATATCTCTTCGTATAATTAGCACACACTATACTATATTATATAAAGCGAATATTAACACTCTTACGAATGCTATCACACTGAATGTTGAGGAGATCTAGAAAACTCTTTGGAAGAAAAGCCAAGAAAGGCTCTGAAAACACTGAGAAGCATCTTATCCAATGAGTGTTCAGTAGAAGGTTTGCCAGAAACATCAAGAAAGTGAAAAGTCACATGTAGAATTAGTGATTGGATGATTACTTATACTGCATTCCAGAATCTTCGGGAAACCCAAGAACTCTTAAAATACTATAAAAAACCTATATTTTCTGTACTAAAACGAACCTTTGGAGTGAAGTGTTTCTTACGTATTTCGGGCCTTTTCTCTCGTGTACAAGTCGCTATGTAGATTTAGCCTGGAAGTTACTAGAAGAGCTTAGCATTCAATTAACAAGACTTATCACTGAATAGTAGAAAAAATGAATCAAGCTATTGTATCCATACAGGGTTATTACTAAGTAAACACAATATACATTTTATATTTATCACAAATAGTTTTTAAGCTGACCTAGACTAATTTAAGGAAGGTACGATAGCAATTCACCTAGTTATGTATTTTTGAGAATAAACATTTATTTTTTTTAAAATAATAATAAAACAAGAAGAAACATGCCATTTTTTTAATAGTTCAAGGCATTACCCTTCAAATACCCAATGATCATCTACATTTGAAGTTACAGTGAAATATAATTCTTAGAATATAAATGAACTAAAATAATGAATTACTGTGTGAATAGGATAAAACCTTGAAAAAGTATTCGATTCCGAAGTATCATATTCTCGAATGGTGTAGAAGAAGATATTCAACATAATAAGATATTTATACACAATATGAACGATGGAAACAAATGATATAGACCAAGTGAAAAACATAAAACAGAGTAAAACAAACTACATCACGTGATTGCCCCCAAATGCCCTGGTACAACCAAAAGTGGGGACAAAAATGCTCTCATATGGCCACGTGCATACATCCACTAACAGGAAAGTTCTACTCACAGCCTTCTCGTGCTATTACTGTTCTTAACCCAACCGTTGTTGCTACCTTGACGTGGTGGTCGGGCTTGCCTATCGTGATGAAGCAACCGAGCTATACTGACTGGAACAACTGTTCCTCAAGGTCCTACCATGTCAGACAGGTCGGTTGAAGAGCGGTAAGACTAAAAGCAACAAACCCAAGGTTCGAAGGCGAAGTCGTACTGCTGACTGTACAGAGGTGTGACAGTAGTAAGGTGTTTCCTTAAGACAACCATCATGACAGCGATGCTGCCTTCCCACAAGGAGGGTTGGGATTAGAAAAGGTCGACCCTAAAAATGCACACCTCGCCTTATCCCACGGATATCCGTCTCCGGCGGTAAGGCCTCAATAAGTACGGAGCTAACACAAAAATTACCCATAAAAAGGTCGTGTGTAACCGACCTCAAGCAGTTGTCCCTTTGGCACTGCGGTCACGCTCTCAGGTCACTAAGACCACCTTTAATCCAATGTCCTTTTCAGGTACCTCCAGAAGAACCCTTCCACGGTGTGGGCAACCGGGAAGTGATAACCGCCCTCATACCTCTAACAGCACTCAAGACCACTGTATTCATAATCAACCTCCCTCTTCAATTCCTATTATTCCTCCTACATCGACTTTCAACTTTAAATTTCCTCTCTCGGCTTCCTCCTCAAGTGTCACCGTAGCCAACGATTCTAGTGCTCAAAACTCTGTCCCAGGTCTACTGAAACCTCGCTCCAAACTACACATTGGAGCCTTCAACGTACGAACCCTATGTCAAATCGGTCAGCAGGCTTCCTTGGCTAAAACCCTAGAGTCTCTTACCATTGATGTGTGCTGTGTCTCCGAAACACACATACAGGATTCCAGTGTGGTTATTCACTTGACCTCACCTCGGCAAAACGGAGAGCCAACGAGATACACCCTTCGTGTATCTGGTGACTCGATGGCCAGTTCTCGTGGACTGGCAGGTGTAGGCATAGCACTAAGCATGAGGGCCGAACAAGCACTGCTAGAGTTGATCCCCGTCAACAGTCGTCTATGTGCTGTTCGGCTAAACGGCTCCATAAGAACTCGAAAGGATAGGGACACACGTCGTTGCCTTTTTGTCGTTTCTGCCTACGCTCCCACTGACTGCAGCTCAGATGAAGTGAAAGATGAATTTTACAGAAAGCTTTCTGAACTTCTTCAGAAAGCTAAACACTCAGATATAGTACTCGTAGCAGGTGACTTTAATGCTCAGTTAGGTAGTTTAAACCAAACAGAAAGGCATTTAGGTGGATATTTTAGTATTCCGACACAGTGAACAGATAATGGTGATTGTCTGCTGCAACTATGCTCAGACAATCATTTATTTTAAGCAAACACAGATTATAAGCATAAGGAAAGACATCGACTAACATGGCGACCCCCTACACCAAACCAACGATGGACTCAAATAGACCATATTGCCATCAGTCATCGTTGGAGAGGGTCGGTACAAGATTGTCACTCATTCTGGAGTACCTGCTTGGACTACGACCACGCCCTAATACGGGCACGCATCTGCTTGCGCCTCACTGGACGCAAAAAAGCCACATCAAAAAGACCCGTTAGAACTGAGTTGAGTAACGACAAAACCAAAACTAGGTTCCAGGAACAACTGAGGTCACACTTAGGTAGTTCTGAAGACGAGGCTGACCCAGATGTTGCTTGGAAAGACATACAAGCAGCTGTGGAAGCAGCAGTGACATCTATTAGCGACTTAAACCACAGAGTTACAAAGAACCCGTGGATTTCTTCAAAGTCTATTACACTGATGGATTCTCGCAAACTCGTCCCATCAGGTTCTGAACATGATGAAGAGCGTAAACAAAACAGATCTAGGTTAAGAAAAAGTCTAAGGAACGACCGTGAGCAGTGGTGAGCAACGAAAGCAAAAGAGATGGAAAAGGCGGTGACTATAGGGAACACAAGACAGCTCTACAGACTAATAAAAGAAACTGGAATTAATAAGTCAAGTGTAAGTGAGATTATTTCGGAAAAAGGCGATACCCTCAACTGCTGCCAGTTCAGACGTTTAGAACGATGGACGGAACATTTTAGAGAACAGTTCAACTGGCCTTCAGCTACTCTACAACTACCCTCCTTTCCCAGACAATATGAATGGAACATTGAAGTAGGTCCCCCAACTATTGCTGAAGTTGACAAGGCTATAGTTAATCTGAAACAAGGAAGGGCAGCTAGTCCAGATGGATTGGCTCCAGAGGTCTTTAGACATGGTCGTCCAATTTTAGCAATTAGGTTGACTAATATTTTAGCTAAGATCTGGGAATTAGACATTATCCCATCTGACGGGTCGCAATCACTTATCGTCCCAAAATATAAGAAAGCGTCAAAATCATCCTGTGACAACCATAGAGGGATTAGTTTGACTAACATAGCACCTAAAATACTAGCCTCAATAATTATCGAACTCCTAACTAAGACTCATGAACTGCAAACACGACAAAATCCGGCTGGCTTCAGACCTGGTCGTGGCTGCATCGACCACATATTCACCATTCGTCAGGTTCTAGAACACAGGCATACACATCGGCGTCCGACAATGGTGATCTCTCTTGACTTAAAAGCAGCATTTGACTCTGTAGACCGCGAGATTCTGTGGCAGTGTCTGTCATTGAACGGCGTACCTCAGAAGTATATAAATCTTGTTAAGGCTCTTTAATCGAACACTGCTAGTCGAGTCAGAACTTATGGAGAACTGTCATCTGCTCTTGCAACCTCAAATGGTGTCCGTCAAGGTTGTTCACTTTCTCCATTTTTGTTTAACTTTATCATAGACCTATTGATGGAAATAACACTCTCAACGACTGAATTCTCGCGTGACTTTCGTAACCAATGGTTGGAGACTCTTGGTGACATGGCTCAGAATCGATCACAATGGCGTCGGTGTTTACACTCCCTGTCTTCCCTTAAACTAAGAGATTAAAATCACTTCATATCTTTCTTTCTACTAAATAATTCTTTCCTCCTATACTATATCCTTATTTCAATCTTTCCCCTATATATTACCACCTTTGACCTAACCACTCCTATGAATCTGGTGTTCATCTTGCTGTGCTAATGAGGTATGGCAACCTGAACCGACGCACATATGTGCCTGGTCCTACGTTGTAGCTGACTGATTGTTCTTAACGAAATTGTAAAGACGAAAAGTGAATGTCCATCTCTTTCACTGGGTCGGTGGACACGGAGAATCTACCAAAGGGAGTTGGAAAGTTAGTCAGTCAGCAACAACGTAGAACTTTGTACGTACGTACATCAGTTCTAGTTGACACACCACATTAGCACACAGATGCAGTGGTCGATTCAAATCCCGTAGTGGTAGAGGTTATAAGATTATAAGCAGTAATCGGGAAGACTAGTGTTTGAAGATGTTACTTAAAGAGTATAATGCAGTTAAATAAATTTGGGAAGAGAAAAAAGAAACAAGGAGGAATCAGGAGATCAAAATTTGGGAGAACACAAGGAGTGGATGCACCTGCGCACACCATTGCAAACGATTTTGAGCCATGTCATTCAGGGTCTCTAACCATCGGTTGCTATCATCTCGCGGTCCTCAACCAGTTAGTCTACACCTACCAACATGACTCAGACCACTTGTCAGTAACTTCATGGACTTGCGCCCTATTTTGGTCTAGCCGCTCCTAGCTTTCTTCCAACCTACTCCTATACCACTGAACATCGCACGTCGAGGCAGTTGGTCGTTGGGCATACATAACACATGTCCCAGCCATCTCAACTGATGAAGTTTCACCACTTCGTCAATTGGTTTGCCATCCTTACCTAGTACCCGTTTCCTAACAACTGCATTACTTACTCGATGGTCCCAGGATATACGAGCAATATTTCGAAGACGTCTATGATCAAATACTAGTAACCTACGAATATCCTCTACTCTTACAGGCCATGTTTCACTGCCATAAAGTAGGACGGAACGAACTGCTGCGCAGTAAACACGTCCTTTGGTTGATAGACGGATATCTCGCCTACGCCATAAATGACGCAAGTTGGTAAAAGCTAGTCGAGCCTTCTGTATCCGTGCTGCGATTTCGTCACACACCAGACCATAAGGGCTGATGAGACTTCCAAGATAAGTAAAGCGATAGACACGCTCAATTACTTCACTCCCTATCATCAGTTCGGGTGTCAATGCAACCCAATCCTGGGTTGCATTGGAAAACCCTCATTCCAAAACAATGGTGTACATGAACTCAAGTATCCTGAAGGAATAAATGGAGTATGAATCAATCGTTGGTCACCGGCTACCATGGGAGTGCATCTTTTAACGTTGCTGCACTGCCTTGTGGATCAAACCTCCATGAAAACCACCTGCTTCCGTTTGGGCACCCGGATAGTATCACAGCCCTTGCACAAATCAAATGATTTATGTGGCGCATATATATTTGGTGCCTCTTTGTACCAATATTTATGTGTTTAAATAAATCAATTAAATAACATCACGGTGATCAACTATTAATGTTAAAGAAACCTTTCAGATTATACTATGGAAAATGATTTGATAAGTGTACGAAATTTGTAAATGTTAAAATAAATGAACAAAATCCTAAATGATACATAAAATGCAATGATATAGTATAGTCAAGTGATAACCGATCATAAGACTGGATTATTATCCTTCAATTATTAGAAATTAATTTTTGTCTACTAAATTAGATTGTTTCTTTTCGTTCATAATTAGTATGATCAACTGTAATGAGTAAATCAACAAAATTTTATCCCGACATAATCAATAATACTTATCATTGATATTATACAAGCTTTATTTAATGCCCAATTACATGAAGAATATAAACAAAAAGAAAATATATTTAATCGGATAATAAACAGACGATCACTTGCTGAGATTTATATGGACAGAGTAACTACAACTGTGATCAAGCTAAAAGGTATATATATAGAGAAGTTAGTAATTTGCATTTATTTTTGACAATCATATCTATTTCTAATAACATGAAACGGTAAAAAAAGAATTAAGCCATGGAATAGAAAGTTAGAATATATTTTGGATAATAATGATGAAGATTAGACATTTGTACGTATTTATCAAGATTTAGAATACTTCAGTTAATTATTAACAAGATATCATATTGAAATGTACTGGAACATCTCTTTTTCTTAACAAATTCTTAAATAGAATGCAGTTAAAGAAAAACGAACTCGCTATAGATACACATATAACTAAGAATTAAACTTCAAGAGTGTGTTGTTCTGGCAGAAGCAATTGACTAGTTTATATATGTGAACAAACTTACTCCCAGCTGAAGAAGAAATTAGGAAAAGACGATGGAAATGGATAGGACATACATTACGCAAATCATCAAACTACATCACGAGGCAAGTGCTAACTTGGAATCCTGAAGGGAATTGGAAAACAAGAAGGCCAAAGAACACATTACGTCGGAAAATAGAAGCAAATATGAAAAGGATGAATAACAACTGGAAAGAGCTGGAAAGGATTGTCCAGGATAGGGTTGGACGGAGAATGCTGGTGAGCGGCCTATGTTCCTTCACGAGGAGTAACAGACGTAAGTAAGTAATATGTATTGTATGCTGATAGCTTTACTTAAAGTATAAAACTGTAAAAGAGGATAATCTAAAATTTTAGCTCCCTGATTAAATCTTTTACATTATTATTGTTGTTTTTTTCCTTCAAAACTAAGTTGTATCATTTACGGTTTTACGGTCGATTAGTTAAGAATTTGTATATATGACTATTACTTATTATATTTGACGTTTTATTAATTCGTAAATATGAAAGTGCGTATATTGCACTAATTTTTCATAGGATATAAAAGTTTTAAATGAGTGACTGTATCATTTCATTCGGTAATCAATTCCCTTTCATTATTTACAAGTTAATGCTTTTAAAAAATGTACAGAACTATAACTAATACTTTTCTGAAATGGGATAATTGAAATTATCTTTACTTCTTAGTGTTCGCTTCCTAGAGATGTACGTTTTTTTAAATAGTTACTGTACTAAGCATATATTAAGTCATTCAGCTTTACTCAAAGTAGAACCTAGCATATATGTGCATCCGTCTTACTTGCTATACGAGATGATGTTATCAAGGTGAATACGTGAGTAGTATAAGTAACAGTAGTGGTAGTATCTGTGATAGTAAAAAAATGATCAGGCACAGAGAATATATGAGAAGTAAAAGTTTTTAAAAAAAATTTAGAACTCAGATTCTAAAGGAAAACATGGACTGAATGCATCTGCCAATTAGTGATTAATTCAAAACCTTGTCATTCAACATCTACAGCCATTTGTCACAGCAAACACTCAAACCTCTACCAGGTAGTTTAGACCAAATGCCAACCCATTGGGGCTGTAAACACGTTCAACTACTTCACTCCCTATCCTTAGTTCAGGTGTTGACACACGCCAGTCCTGAAGCAACAATTTGCATTTAAAAGGACAAAAACGCATTCCAAACATCCTAGCAATTGCGCTAAGCTTCGACAATGACATTTTATGGACATTCAAGACGTTTGTGTATCCGAGTAACTGTGTAAATTCCGATGATGTGATAGACGAGATAAATTCATTTATAGTGAAAACCAAAATACCATAATTCTATGTGAAAAAATAGTCACATTAGTCACTATAAACGATCGTATATACTAAGTGGCAAAGAGAGGTGTTTTAGTGAATGCTCGGATTACATTTCACAATTATCACAATGAGAGATAGAAAACAAATGTAAACAAAAAAGTTGAAGTATTAGTGTCAATGACAATAGAAATTGAACAAGAAATATAGTTTAGTAAACCACATGAAATCATAGAACGAAATGTAGAAAGCAACAGCCAAATGAAAGAGTTAGAGGAACATATCATTTGAAGTCACAATTTTATCTTATAAGATTGAAAATATTAGGACCTAGTGAAATGTACCGAAAAATTACCTTATATAATCGATGAATATATATATATATATATATATATATATATATATATATATATATATATATATATATATATATATATATATATATATATATAATAAACAAAATCATTAATCTATCAGACCATACAAAAACCCATTTCTCCTCCCCTTTCCTCTACCTCATTAACTTTACTCTTAATAGATAATTTACAGCAGACTGGGTCAGGAAGAAAGAATAATTGGCTAATTGGTTACTATAGGGATTAGCAAAAGAAATAGAAGCGCGCATACCCATGAATGAGATGGTGTACAAATACCTATATGGAATTTGTCGATAAAAAAAATCGAGATTGCTATATATATATATATATAACACCGAAATTCGACCACTAGAACTACTCACAACAATCACAACTTATTCGCAACCACCACAAAATCACGGTTTAAACGAAAACCAATACTACTAAAACTACTACTAGTAGCAATAATAATAATAAGAGAAAATGATTCATTGTCAAGAAACAGTTTTGATGTAATTTTGTAGAAATACACTGAACTTTTTGAACAAGTTTTACATATGCTTGCATAAAAGTAGACTAAAATTTCCACAGCGCTCATCTCTGGATAAAATGAGTAACAGGATTGTTACCTGTAAACATTTTGATGAAACTAATCATTTCATCATTATTTCTCTTGTAATAAGCAAATCAAAATCTCTTTATCTTGAATACATCGGTTAGTGTGCTTCTTAGTTTTTATTAAGATTAAATTTACAGGCTGGTTTTGTGAAAAACTCCATATTTGCTAGATTTCTGCTAGTATACATAGTTTAGCATACAAAATTGCCTTCATAACACAGAATACAGCTACAGTTGAATACTAGTGAGTATGTGTGAGACAACGTTATCTGAATACACTAAGTCGAGAAGCTTCTCAATATAAAAGAATAATACTACTACTAACATGCGCTTCTTTATGAGCTATTTCTAGTATCATCGATGACGAAATTGAGGAATTATATTTAACTTTGTTAATAGTTCCAAACAATGAAGAAATAGTTACATCTTTTCTCTATAGTTGTAGTATTTTGATACAGAGCAGTCACAACCAGTGAACCAAAGGAAACTGGTACAAACAAGCATAATGAATGATTACTTACAGTGAGTGATGTTGTCTTATAGTTAGGCGCGGGATAAAGGTCTGGCCGATACATTCACGGCCCGAAAGAAAACTGATACACTAAACAGTCTTTCACGAATTCTTAAGATCAAATTATTATTAATTTATTAGAAAACATAAATATTAGTACAAAGGGGCACCAAATACATATTCGTCAGACAAGTCACTTGATTTGAGTGTGTGGGTAGTGGTACTGCTAGGGTGCCCAAACCGAAGTAGGTGGTTTTCTTAGAGGGCCATACCCCGATTCCTTTGACCTAAAGGTTTGATCCACAAGGCAGTGGAGCAACGTTAAAAGATGCAGTCCCACGATAGCCGGTGACCAACAATCGGTTCATAAACCATTTTTTACTCAGGACACTGAAACCCATATGCACCATTGGTTTGGAATGAGGGTTTTCCAACTCCCTTTGGTAGATCCTCCATATCCACTAACCCAGTGAAAGAGATGGACATTCACTTTTCGTCTTTAAAATTTCGTTAGGAACAGTAATGCCGCGAGAAGGCTGTTAGTAGAACTTCCCTGTTAGTGGATGTATGTGCGTGGCCATGTGAGAGCATTTCGAGAAGGAGAGCAGACTCCTCTCTCTCGGCTGTATCAGGGCATTTGGGGTGCCTTAAGACCAAATAGTTTGAATGGGATTAGGAAAGTATACTCTGATAATTATCACACGCTTTACATAAGCCATATTTAAAGAAATATAAGACAATTATTTTATTACAGAAGGATTGAAAACTCTAATTCCCAAGTTTTTTCGGGTGTACGTTTCCCGTACCTAGTGACTTATGAAGCTTCAGAAGTTGGAAATCTATTCTGAACTGTGCTTCGTTGACTGGATTAGTAGTCAGAGATAAAAACAGGAAAGTGAAGAACATTGCTGAAGTAGTTGAACTGTCTATTAAAGTGCTCCTCATAACGTTAAAAACGCCTTTAAATATTACCTATTGGGGCACTATCATCCTACAGATTTTCTAAATACTACGACATACTCCGATAGTGGCTCGGATGGGTCGCAAAAATTGAGAGTTTAGATTAAGCTGCTAAAGCCAACGTACCAACCAACCATGAGCATTGGATATCGATGTTCCTACGCAAGCTCCATCAAACAGGTGTTTGCAAGAATAAATAAGAGGACATCGGAAGGTTGGATGGAGACTGTAAAAAAATGGTATTTACATGCCAATGGTACAGAGCGCGATAAAGTATCCAGGTAAAAGTACACGGAGAAGCCTCGTTGAGTAGACAAATGTAGTACGTTATTAGAATATAATATGCAATGTCTAAGATTAAGGTAACATAAGTTGAGAAACTTTCAAGAGTCACATTCAAACCTATCTATCGTTTAATGTGCATGATGTTGTGAACGGTAACAGTGGTAAGATTAGATAAAACATGGTGACCCAGAATAGCCGCATTAGGTATCGCATTCGTGAAAACAATCAGATACCAACAAATCAGTGACTTGAGATCCCTCAGAGAAAACGAAACTCCAACAAGGATAAGTAGAAATAACACAACATCCTACATGTTAACATTGGTAGCATAAAATGACTAAGTAGCCATATGGGTTATTTGGTGAAATACATACCCCTGATAAACGAGTCGATGACATGAAAGTTGAAGACCCGAATGCAACAACGAGAAAGCTTAGGTAAATAGCTAGTTTAAGACTATTTTATTTACAACAAAGAAAAAAACCTCCAGCAAAAAATAATAATAAAAAGGAATCTACATTAGGTCCAAATAAAGGAATCTTGCAAGGCAATAAACATCATTTAGATCACTGAAAGGACTGATACGACAGGGGGTGGGGGTCTGCTCTCCCTCTCGAAATGCTCTCACATGGCCACGCACATACATCCACTAACAGGGAAGTTCTACTAACAGCCTTCTCGTGGCATTACTGTTCCTAACGAAATTTTAAAGACGAAAAGTGAATGTCCATCTCTCACTGGGTTAGTGGATTTGGAGGATCTACCAAAGGGAGTTGGAAAACCCTCATTCCAAACCAATGGTGCACATGGGTTCCAGTGTCCTGAGTGAAAAAATGGTGTATGAACCGATTGTTGGTCACCGGCTATCATGGGACTGCATCTTTTAACGTTGCTCCACTTCCTTGTGGATTAGAGCCTACTGGCTTAAACATTCATGTGGTCAAGTAAATCAAATGAACCTGCATAGATTATAACTCATCAAAAAAACTACGATGAATGTTTCGCGATTTTATGGCAGCGATTCTAATGAGAATTTAATTAGTTGACGATAATATTCTTAGAAAGTTTGGGGGCGGGATATTTTAGGAAGGATCCACAAAACATTTGAGTTTTAAGGCAAAACCAACAAAGCTACACTGTAAAGTACAAACTATTCGGCAATATATAACTGAGAGCTCTATGTTAATTACACATTTTTAGGTTGGCATGTTTTACTAGAAGACAGAAATATATGCCAATATTAGGCAAACAGAAACGCATTTTGCTGATAAAAACTGCCTTAGACAAACGTGACAGGTGAATTAGAACACAATAATTATATTTATTAATACTAATTTTACTTCAGTTATAGTTTAAAAGAGGTAAAAATATATCAAGGCGTAATAAGTACATACCTGACCTTCACCCTCAATCACCAGACCCACTTTATCCTCAGTTAAGTTTTCCGACGACTTTTTCTGCTCATCTTCCTCACCTTCGTCTTTATAAACCTTAACCTCATCGGTACATGCAACTTCCATAAGTACCGAATACACAGAAATCGACCTTAGCCTCCTTCACTGTACCGCACACCTTGAGAACAAGGTAAAAAAACCTACATAGATTTCATTGAAAAAAGCCTGATAACATTATCCTACTGACAATACTGATATAAAACATTTATCATAAAGTAAAATAAGATTTTTGTGTTTTGTGCTATTGCTTTAAGCGGCAGATTCAAATCTTGTTGACCAACGTAAGCTGATTTGTTTATATTATGTAGCCTTTAAACTACTTCTTTTTAGTTCAGATTGGGTTCCATTGTTAAGTAAACCGCCGTAATAATTACTAATTGTAAACCTAGACGCAAAGTGTTGCCTCAAAATGGATGCAACCAACGCTATTACGGAATTAACTGCCACTGAACAGAGAATTATCAAAATTAAATCGGATATAGATCAATTCGATGAACTTCTTAAAAGTGTGACCAGTGGATATGGCGACAAAGACAGTCTTAATGAAAAATATCATAACTTAATACTTTCTACTAAGGATTTGTCGTCTCACCTGGCAGTTATTCAAAAGTAATTCAATTTTTATCATACTATAGTTGACCGTTTTTAATTTAGTACATTTACCAAAACCTTAGTGCCTAGGGATGTCAATAAAATTTATTGGTAGATTGTTGTCAATCTCATCCACACAAAAATTCGCTTAGTCTGTAGTTACTGACATTTCTCGAACTTAAGTTAGCGTTTGATTGTAATATATATATGCGACCGTGTCTAGCATTAAAAGATGAAGAGAAGTATATTAATCTTGTACATACTACTCGAACGCTACTGGTAAACTGTCACCGGAATTAATGGCTTCAAATGGTGTTCGTCTAGGTTGTCAGGCTTTCCAATTTCTATTTACCTTTATCATATACACCTTCAAAGATGACAGTCTCATCATCAGACTTGTCAAGGATCGACCTCCTATCAAGAGATTCTTTTTTTATTTAGAATACGCAGATGATGCAACCGTTTTTTTAAAGGACTGGTAAAGTACAGTTTTCTGAACGCCTTCAGCAACGAAACCAGGGTGCTTGATATACGATTCTCTCCTTAATACAAATTATTTATTCAAAGTTGATCCACATCAACGCTTAAAGTAATGATAAAGAGTGAAGTAGTTATGTGTATTAACCACTTCATTTATCTCAAAAGTCCCATCAATCCTAGTGTGTTGATGAAATTTCCTGGTGAATTCGGAAAAGCTGGTTGGTTTTCGTCAATATCCGCTACTTGTAGTGTATTTCACTGTTCAGCCGTTCACTCCGTTCTAGTTTTCGGTTACAATCACTGATTGTACCAATATATAAGAAAGCGTCAAAATCATCCTGTGACAATCATAGAGGGATTAGTTTAACAAATATAGTATCTATAATACTAGCCTCGATAATTATCGGACTCCTAACTAAAACTCGTGAACTGCAAACACGACAAAATCCGGCTGGCTTCAGACCTGGTCGTGGCTGCATCGACCACATGTTCACCATTCGTCAGGTTCTAGAACACAAGCATACTTATCGGCGTCCGACAATGGTGATTTCTCTTGACTTAAAAGCAGCATTTGACTCTGTAGACCGCGAGATTCTGTGGCAGTGTCTGTCATTGAACGGCGTACCTCAGACGTATATAAATCTTGTTAAGGCTTTTTACTCGAACACCACTAGTCGAGTCAGAACTTATGGAGAACTGTCATCTGCTCTTGCAACCTCAAATGATGTCTGTCAAGTTTGTTCACTTTCTCCATTTTTGTTTAACTTCATCATAGACCTATTGATGGAAATAACACTCTCGTCTACTGAATTCTCGGGTATTGACCTCCTACCAGGAGGTCCACTTATCGACTTAGAATACACAGATGATATAGTCCTGTTTGGTGAAAACGCTGATAAAATGCAGTCTTTTAATAGCACTGAACAACATTGCTAGAATTTTCGGAATGCGTTTCTCCCCCTCTAAATACAAGTTGTTGCTTCAGGACTGGCCTACGTCAACACCTGCCCGAGCTTCAAATTTTGGGGAAACTCCCGAAGTTAAATGACCTTCACCGATGTTTGGGGATTTCCCCTGGTCTGGGAAATTTCGGGGTTTTTGTGCCATTTCCCAAAAATTTACTATAGCGGCTTCCTCAAAATTGAGAGCTTGGGTGGACTAATGATAGGGAGTGAAGTAGTAGAAGGCATTGATAACTTCATTTATCTTGGAAGTTTGATCAGCCCTTATGAGTTTGTGTCTGAGGAAATTTGAGCACAGATTCGAAAAGCTTGTTTTGCTTTTGCCAACTTACGTCACCTATGGCGAAGGTGAGATATCCGTCTATCGATTAAGTGGCGAGTATACAGTGCGGCAGTTCGTTTCGTTCTAATTTACGGCCACGAAACGTGGCCATTAAGAGTAGAAGATACTCGTAAGCTACTAGTATTTGACCACAGATGCCTTAGAAATATTGCTGGCATCTGCTGGGATCACCGGGTAATAGTGAGGTTAGACGTAGGGTATTAGGGAATGATGGTAAATCAGTTGGTGAGGTTGTGAATCTTCATCGATTGAGATGGTTGGGCCTCGTTTTGCGTATGTCTGAACACCAGTTACCACGACGCGCATTGCTGACTAGTGTTGGGGATGGTTGGAAGAAAGTCAGGGGCGGTTGAACTAAAATGTGGCATCAGTGCTTGAAGTCACTACTAGTCTGAGTCATGTTGGTAGATGCAGTATACTTGGTTAGGGTCCGCCTGACTATCATAACTAGTGATCGGAGACTCTAGATAACACCGCTCAGAATCGATCATATTGGTGTAGGTGTATACACTGTTTCTCTTCCCTTAAACCGTGAGATTAAAATTACTTTGTACCTTGCTTTCTATGACCTAATTCTTTCTTCCTGTACTGTATCCTTATATGCAATCCTTCTTTTATATATTACTACCATTGCAGTAATCACTTCTATGAATTTGGTGTTCGTCTTGTTGTGCTAATTAGGTGTGGCAAATTGGAAATATGTGCCTGGTCCTACATTCTAGCTGACTGACTTTTAGCTGTGAAGCGTTTAACATAGGGTATATTCTTAATTAACCAGTATTCGATCATGTCTTCAATTTATTATTTATTTATTTAAACACATAAACATTGGTACAAGAGGGCACCAAATAGATATGCATCACATATTTCATTCGATCGATGTGAGGGCTGGGATGCTACCAGTACGCCCAAACCGAATCAGGTGGTTTTCTTACGGAGGCCACATCCCGTGCCTTTGACCTAGTTGTCTAATTCACAAGGCAGTGGAGCACTGTTAGGAAATGCAGTCTATGGTAGCCGTTGACCAACAATAGGTTCATACTCCGTTCGTTCCCTCAAGATCCTGGAACCCGTGTGACCATTGGTTTGGAATGAGGGTTTTCCAACTCCCCTAGGTGGACCGTCCCTATCCACCATGCTGGTTGAAGCGACGGACATTCACTTTTCCTCCTCTCAATTTTGCAAACAATAGTAATGCGGTGAGATGGCACTGAGTAGGACTTCCCTGACACTGTCTTCAAACTATTACTCGTATATTTTGAGATCACTGCGTTAGGGATTTTAAGATTAGACATGTAGTTGTTGATAAGTATGGCAATCCATTGACGAAGGAGTGAATCTTTATCAACTGAGATGGTTAAAACATATATTTCATGTACCCACCCACCAACTACCTCGATGTTTATTTATTTATTTCAACACAGATATTGGTACAAAGAGGCACCAAATACATATGCGCCACACAAATCTCATTCGATATGTGTGAGGGCTGTGATACTGCCCGGGTGCCCAAACCGAAGCAGGTGGTTTTCTTAGGGGGCCACACCCCGAGCCTTCGACCTGAAGGTCTGATCCACAAGGCAATGGAGCATCGTAAGGAGATGCAGTCCCATGGAAGCCGGTGACCAACAATTGGTTCATTCGCCATTTGTTCTTTCAGGATACTGGAGCCCATGTGCACCATTGGTTTGGAATCCGGTTAAAGCGCCAGACATTCGCTTTTCGTCCTCTCATTTTCGTAAACAACACCCCCGCCACGAGAAGGCAGTGAGTAGGACTTCCCTGGCAGAGGCTATATACGCGTGGCCGTGTGAGAGTATTTCGAGAGGGAGAGCGGACTCTCCCCACTCTCGGCCGTACCAGGGCATTTGGGGGCAACTACCTCGATGTGCTAGTACATTATCAGAAAGATAGGGGTGAATAAACAAAGACGTGATCAGTGCGTGAACATACTGACTATTGAACTGAGCCACGTAAGTAGGTTTAGGCTACTGGTTCGGCGTCCGCGTGATTGTCGTAACCAATGGTTAGGAACTTTGGATGATATGGCTCATAATCGTTCGCTTTTTGCCTTCCCTTAGGCTATAGGTTTCCGAATCTCTCTTAAGTAAATTAATATTACTGCTGGAAGATTTTTCTATTATCTCGAATCGCATCTTGGATGCCCAATCTTTTCTATTAACGCTAATGCTGTTACTACCTCTACTACTGTAGGATTCTCCTTGACAATGTCGAAATAATAGTAATTAAGTCATTCTCAACAAATCAAAATTTCTCCCCACATTTCAACCTACTAGCTGCTTTATTCGTCCTCATTTTAATTAGGTAGTTAGTTGTAAGCCGGTATTATTGATGACAGAGCTTGCAGTAATATAATCTTTCCGTTTCCTAGACTAAAAATATACCAACCTTTTTATTTTAGCCTAGTTTAAAGTAGTAATTTCAACAGTTTATTTCATTTCATTTGATCTGTTTATAGAGTGATTGAAGTTGGATCACATATTCCTGACCTACGTGCACGAGCTCGTACTCTTAACACTCAAGCCATAAACCAATTAGGGCGTTTGCGAAGACTAGGCGGCGTTGTTCAACAGCATGTTCGTAATGAAAAAAATGTATTCTCAGTCAATTGTCAAGGACAGTACCCGTCACTTGGTATCTTCTCAATTGATCGTAAGTTATCTCAAATATACTTTTCTTTAATGCATATGTATCTTACTGATTAATTCCTGTATATGTAATAAATAAGTTGTCGATTTAGTGACCTCATGATTCGAAACAATTTGTAGTATCGATTGTTATTTTGTGTGTTGTGTCTCTATGATGTCAGTGTCTCTTATTCTTCACTGTGCATTATTCCATTCCTTTAAACCATTTTACTGACAACTTTCTTATTACTCTTAAAATGATTCCATTACTTTCCGTAGGTTTCCTCCCATCACTTGAAGCATACCTAAGAAGTTCGTATCAATGGAAACCATTTAATGTTTTAGTCAATGGTTATATAATTTTGTATTAGATTGTAGTTCTTGTCATTCTAATTCTACCCTTAATTTACTCTATTTACCATAGGACATAAAATTAAGGGAATGACACCTTGTTGGGATATTCAGAAAAATATCCCAATAATTATCATGTTAAGTCTATTAGTTTCCTTGGACTTTAAATGAACATTCCCTATTGGTCAATATTTATTTCACTTGTTAAATATAGTGTAAATGTTGTTTTCTATTTTATGGTACGATGTGGTCTGTTTGATTGGTATATAAACAGAGTATGTCTGAAATATAATGATTCATATCTCAGAGGCTGAGACTTGTGTTCTGCACTCAACTGACTGGGCTAGACAGGGAAGCAGGGCCAATCGGGACTCTAGGCCGTTCTTACGTGTTTTACGCGTCTTTGGTCTGATCGATAATACGCTACCTTCTAATCTGCACTCACGTTATAACACACATTCTTATGAAAATTATTGCGTGGTACATATATAACACCATGCTCTCTCGAAGGAGACAATCCTTTCGGGAAACTGTCTCGATTATTTCAGAAGGAATGGGAGTCTGTGAGTGTGTTTGTACCCGTCCCTACTGACTACAGTTCAAATGAGGCATGGGTTTTCTGGTCTTCAAAGATCTAAACGCCCAGGCATTGAAAACATAGATGATAATTCTAAGCAAAGATGGAAGAACACAAAAAGTTGTTTTAGAATTGGTTTTCACCAGCTACCTGTTTGACTATAGGTGGCAATGTAAATGAATGTTTAATTTCTCTTATTTCGAAGATCTCATCAGTCCTGGTTGGTTTTTGTCTGATAAAATCTCTGGACGGATCCAAAACTTTATCTCGGTACATGGCAACTTCTGGTGTAAGCGAGATGTCAGTCTCTCAGATGGTTAGAGGATATAATTAGCACCAATCCTCTTTGCATTTAGTGTATAAACGGGAAGCGCTCTAGGAATTCCGATGACTTTTATAAGCTCCAAGTGTCCGATCATAGCTTCTAAACCCAGATTGAGAAATCTTATTAATTATCTATTTTTCCTATTTTTTAGAAGAACCTTTAGAACAGAAACATATTTCTTTAGAATCAAAGGCAGATATCCAAAGAGCGCATGAAATGGAACAGTTGGAATCTGATATAGTTCAAGTAAACGAACTTTTCACAACACTTGCTACATATATTCACGATCAAGGAACGTTAGTTGATTCTATTGGAGATAATATAGAAGTAGCTTATGAACAGGTAGGGTTTTTTTTCAGTTGATGTTCATAAAGTCGTTACTTTTACGTGATCCCCGGTGAAAATAGGTACATACACTGTCTAAAATTCATTTTGAATGTTATAATGTTAAGTTGGTCACTAAATCATGAAGTTACCCTCTATCATCTTCAGTTCCCCAGGTGATTGTGATATTCTCATTTGATGTTTAATAGACGACTACAGTTAGTAGTTGAAAAAATAATATGGTATGGTTCGAAACCGGTCTCTAACCTATAATCGCCTATAGTCTGAGGACTCTTAGTAATTCTTCTGCCAAACACAAGCGGTATTAGGATATGTTTTTGCCGGGAACATTTTGAAAAATGACAAGATTTTACATAGTTTATTATCTTAGAGTCGTCATTCACTAGGCATACTACAAACTGGTTAGAAGTTTCGGAAATTGATAAGTCCTGCAAATTGAACGCTATATATTGGTTTCTTAAGCTATTCTGTAACCCCCAAGCTAGAACTATACAACGACCTGAACAACGAGAGAGAAGACTCAAAGTATGCGAGAAGTATTTTACTCCAAGACTCATTTCAATACAGAAAATATAGGTTTTTTATAATATTTTTAAATATTCTTGAGTTGTTAGAAGATAGTAGAATGCTATTAAACATAGTAGCAATATAACAATCAGTCAATCAGAACCTCTACATGTAACGTTTCATTTCAAGTGAACACTGATTGAATGAAACGCTTCATAGTGTTTCCTGATTCTTGCTTATCTTTTGCAAACAATTTTCTGAATCACTCCAACAGAAATAAAGGTTCTTTATCATCCATATTTACCATTTTTCATATGATGTCCATTTATTCAACTATGTTAACGGTTTATATTTTGTTTTTTAGGTTCAAAGTGGTACAGAACAATTAAGCACTGCTACAAAACATCGTAAATCAGCACGACGAAAAAAGTGCATTTGTCTTGGTCTTATATTATTAATTTTATTTATTTTAGCTTTAGCAATAGGATTATCATTAAAACAATAAATAATTCTCATCAACTATTGTCATTTTGGCTTTTTGGTGTGTATTCTCATCAACTATTTTCATTATATCACTATGTTTTGATTTTTGTTTTGTTTTTAAAAAAAAAAAGAAACATACTTTTCACTTTTACTGAAATCAATCGCTTCATGTCTTTCATAATTCATCTTCATTAAATTATAATCTTTCTTTATATCCTTCATTATTTGGTAATGATCTAATATTCATATATGAATTTGATTGTATAGTTAAAGTTATATTAACCAGTGATTGTTTACTTCTGTGATTTGTATCATGATGGGATAATAGAAAGTTCTTATTTCCTCGCAGAGAATGGTAATGTTTAGTGATAGTCAAACCTTCAAAGTTATCGTATTTTGTTATCTAGTAAATGTAAATTGTATTTGTCAACGTTTTAAAAGTTGGAAAGTAAAGCTGATGCTGAAACTTGTATTTACGAAACGCTGCTTTCTCCCTAGTCATTATGGATTGAAAATGTGCCAGCGGGTTTTGTTATGTGAGAGAGTCTTCATAGTTTGCAATTAAACATGAAGACTTGCGGACTGTTACAATACTGGATATACGATGAAAGACGACGACACGAAGTGATAACTGCCCTCAACTGAACTGATACCAAATGACAGCTAGTAGTCATCTGACGAATAAGTAATCGCAACATTCAAGTTTCTTATCTCACTCGGCCTCCTAGATAATTAGAACCTGATTGTTAGATTTAATGTGGTCAAGTCGCAATTAAAGGAAACAACTTTGACCTCTGATCTTGCTGCCTCATTCGATTATCCTGATTAAGCATTCTTGTTTTTCATACTAATATCAACACAGATGATCTGAGAAGTTGATTGATCTTACAAATGACATCAACCTAACTTGTGAACCGTAATGGATCAGTAACTTCATATATATGTATCTCAGTGATACAATTAAGCTGTTATTCACCGATCTTCCGGTTTCTTTAGCCTGGGTCTTGCTTAATACAAACGAAAACGTTCTCTAATTAGTCCGCCTATATTAATCCAGATATAAATGCTTTCAGTGAAAGTGTAAGCAGCCTCGCTCATCTTTTCATTGGTAATGACACGGAAATTATTGTATTGAATGTGATTTGGTAACTGATGTGACCGCTTCCCAACAAAATTCTGGTCATAGTCCTCCAGATCATTGTAGCCCTTTACAACATCTTGTTAAGCATTACAATCATTAGGACAATATACGTACAAACAAAAATATAATTCAATGATAAGTCACTTGAACTGGTTTATCGATTTTGCAAATTCTATACGAACATTAAATTACTGATCAATCACTGGTTCAGTTCGTTCAAGTTTATTGATTGATTGAGCACTCAAAAGGACATGTGACCTACTGTTGTTATTATTATGGATGCCGTTCACTTAGTAGTTGGTGTATCAATAATTTCTCTCCCATAGTCTTCATTTGTGTCGTCAATACAAGAGTGCTGTTCCGGTGTGATGAGTAATAAACGCAGTCAGTTGTACTAGTAGCAATAAACTGTGCTGGCGGTGTGCTTGAATATCTGGGCTACTTGTCCCTGCTCTCTAGATGTTTCAAAAGATTATGTCTCCATTTGTTTTAACATTATGTCTATTAATTACACAGGCCATTCAAATGAGTTTATGGAAATTTTACGGCCTTTCGTTGTACAAGTTACAAAAAAGTACAATCAAAGACATCACGATAGTTGGCAATATCAACTTAAGTGAATGAACATTATTCAAATGCCGATTGCTGAACTGCCTACATCTAACTGGTGATCACTAATTGACAAAGTAGATTGTCTTCAATTCCTACTAAGTCTAAACATGTATCATTATTGTGATTCAATCACAGTAACACTACAAAATTTTAATATTTAGCGTCATGAATAATCGAGCAATAACATAAGGAAACCTCATACACATAGTTCCCTTTATTATCTTAAATAAAGCATTATTTATTTATTTTAACACAGATATTGGTACAAGGAGACAGCAAATACACATGCGTCACACAGATCTCATTTGATATGTGTGAGGGCTGTGACACTGTCCGGGTGCCCAAACCGAAGCAGGTGGTTTTCTTAAGTGGCCACACCCCGAACCTTCGACATAAAGGTCTGATCCACAAGGCGATGGGGCAGCGCTAGGGGATACAGTCCCATAGAAGCCGGTGACAAACAATCGGTTACTACGCCATTTGTTCGCTCAGGATCGTTTAGCCCATGTGCGCCTTTGATTTGGAATTAGGGTTTTCCAACTCTCCGTGTCCACCAACCTAGTGAAAGAGATGGACATTCGCTTTTCGTCCTTACAATTTCGTTAAGAACAGTAATACCACGAGAAGGCTGTTAGTAGAACTTCCCTGTTAGTGGATGCAAGCGCGTGGCCATATGAGAACATTTCGATAAGGAGAGCGGACTCTCGGCCGTACCAGGGCAAGAACGAATAATTGGTGAATAATAAATGGATTCATTTTATTTCGTTACGTTCCCATCAGCTGCTTACAACCTGTAATATTTGAAAATCAACGTTATTACATATATCGACATACTTAGACATAAAATGGTGATCAAAGATGAATATGTGTATCATGATGTAACAGAGGTGTCAATCGAGTTAATAAGATCATGAGAAACCTTTTGTTTAGGAGAAATAAAGTTTGGGAGGGAAAGTTCCAGAACATTAAATTAATGATCATAACTCATGGAGTTAACAAACATTAGATGATTGTGTAATGAACTAACTGAAATGGTAATAAAGAAAGGTATGAATTGAAGAAAAATGGAATTAGATTGTTTGTTAATCACGTTGAAGGACTTTAGTGTATCGACCTCATGTCCTGTCTTCTGGGACTTCCCCCCCCCCGAACTTTATTTATTAACTCTATTGAAATCTTCGATACATTATGACACATATATTTATCTTTAATCACTCACTTATGTATAAGTATGTCAACATTTTTAATAATGTTGATTTTAAAATATTACTGGTTGTAAGCAGCTGATGAAAACCTAACAAAATAAAATGAATCCATTTATTATTCTGTACCAATTATTCATTCTTGGTCACTTTAAAAAAGAAATCTGTTGAATAACTTTATACTGACAATTCTAAATTGATATCAGAAGGCATTTTGTGAATATTATAGTAATTTTAATAGTTGAGATCATGAGTCAATTGAAGCTAGACCATTGTGAAAAACCTAGAAGCACTGGAAGACCATTTCGTTCTATTGTAAGACTCCTTAACAATGCGCATCCACGATCCAGCCTCACGAGATTCGAACACATGACCTAACAATCTCTCATGCAAACCTGTAGACCAATGAGCCAGCCGGTATTCAACAGTGTTATTGTACCAAAAATAGAATATAATGAATAAAGCCAATAATAACTATATCAAATCCAAATCACATTAATAACATACAACGTGAATAGTACATTGAGAGAGCATATACATCTGTATATATCAAATTTTGTTCTCCCTATCAACAAAATAAACAATAATCTTTATTTCTAACAGAAAAATGTAACAAAATAAGATTAGCAATTCAAATATACCTTGAGATGAATAATACTCATTCTATTAATATGGTAATAATAATAATCACTGAATAATACAAAATATCATACAAACCATATAAAATAAACAAATATGATTTGAATTCCAGAAGAATTTGTTTATATAGATAGAAAGGGAAAAAAAGGGAGAACAAACCCACTTAGTGACAATCATAATAAATTTCAATGAAAGACTAACATTTTTGGCAGTTTAAAAAAAAAACGTGGGCTGGGGGAGGAAGGGGAAAAGTAAGCAGCCAGAAAATTTCGATCAAATTGTACATAGAAAAAAAACTGTGAACACTGTACATTTTTTTGTTCTGTTTATTAAAGATACTACTAATTGTTAAATCATTGATATATCTATATGTGTGTACTTTAAGTTAATGGTGATGAATCCAATGATGCACGTTGAAATAATTCAATTAAATAATTTAAACCATATAAAAAATTTTCATCTTTGATTTGACTACAATCTGTTACTAATTCCCAACGTGTAAAATCAATTAAATATACTAAAACATATTCATCTATATCATTATTATTTATATTGGATATAATTGATTCTTTATTGTTGTCTTGACAATTATGATGATCATGATGATAATATGAATAAGGTAACTGGGTGGTGGTGGTGGTAGTGGCGGCGGCGGTGGTGGTGGTGATTGTATCCGAAGATGACATAATCTCATCATTGACATCAACACTATCATAAGCTAATAATAAAGAACTTGCATAGAAATGATAACAATTTTGATTTTCAAACCATTTAGCTAATTGTGTTAATTTTTTAACAAATTGATTAGCTAATCTTTTTGCACGATTTACATCTGGACCAAGAAATAGACGAATACCTTAATTAAAAAAAAGTATAAATATAACAAAAATCAATAAATAGAAATATATATTTCAATGATGAATCGATCTATGTTAGACCATCATTCAAACTGTGGAAATAATAGACGGGGTCGTTACGTCTTAATATGAGACTCGTCAGTTATATGCATCCATATCGCCGCACATGGTTTCGTACACGAAAGCTCCACCCTTAAACAACTGGGCTAGTATCCAACAGTATTAATCTCTAACTTTAATCAATCTACGATACTCCGAGAACAGTTTCCGTTGTTTTCAAGATTCTCAACATCCATTGGCCGGATAACATCAGCAACAGCCTTCTGTGGGAAAATACGAACTAGCTTCCAGCTGAAGAAGAAATTAGGAAAACACGATGGAAATGGATAGGACATACATTACGCGAATCATCAAACTCTATCACGAGGCAAGCCCTAACTTGGAATCCTGAAGGGATGAATAACAACTGGAAGGAGCTGGAATGGATTGGAAAGGACAGGGTTGGATGAAGAATGCTGATGAGCGGCCTATGCTCCTTAACGAGGAAAAACAGACATAAGTAAATCAGTGGGAAAACTACCTCACACTCCGACACGGTATAACATACTTCAAATTATACATAAAATTGATAATACTTTATGCTTTAACTAGTTTGTATTCAATCAATCAACTTTTCTGTAGACAATGAACACTTTTGTTTTTATTAAGAAATATACTTGATTGTATGATAGCTTCTACTAGTATAATTAATCACTGATATTCTTCATGATTCAATCAGTCAGTCAGCTACAACTTTCACATGTTAATTGAAATAGGATGATAAATTTGCGTCATTGCATAGTGATTAGTGTTGAGAAGATAGGATACTGCATTTTCATATACTTATTTGAGCATATAAATATTGGTACAAAGGGGCACCAAATACATATGGATCACACAAATCACTTGATTTGTGTGTGGGCTGTGATACTAAACGAGTGCTCAGACAGAAGCAGCTCGTTTTCTTAAGTGACCACACCCCGAACCTTCGACCTAAAGGTCTGATCCACAATGCAGTGGGGCAGCGTTAGGGGTTACAGTCCCAAGAGAAACTTGGTCAGATGTCTCACTAGCAGAGCAAAAAAGATCTGTACAGTAGATACTCTAAGTCAGGAGCTTGAATTTATCAACAACACACTGACCGAGATCGGCTATCCCAGTGCTTTCATTAAG
This sequence comes from Schistosoma margrebowiei, assembly GCA_944470205.2. Taxonomy (NCBI): domain Eukaryota; kingdom Metazoa; phylum Platyhelminthes; class Trematoda; order Strigeidida; family Schistosomatidae; genus Schistosoma; species Schistosoma margrebowiei. The sequence goes on along the minus strand of OX104027.1, from coordinate 5,664,483 downwards.
AAGTATATGTATGACATAATAAAGAAGTCGGAGATTTCGACTGTTCGTAAGAAACCTTTATACATGAAAGTGCAATTCAACGGGGATGTGGCTAGTGACACTCTGAAATATAGGTTAACTAAAGTAATCATGAAGAAATTCTACGCAGCCAATCTGGCGTTGACCTTCTCCTATCGACCAGCGATGTTTACTCAAACGAAGGATAAGTTACCTGAGTTGGCCTCTTCTATGTGCATTTACAAATTCAGCTGCTCCTGTGGAGATAGCTATATAGGGCGTACTACCAGGCAACTTAACTAACGGATGAGTGAACATCTACCAACTTGGTACGTGAAGGGCCAGATAAAATCTATTCGCAGTTCTATCTTGGCACATCTCATTGATAGCGGTCATGCTGTAGATAAATCGAAATCATTTCGAGTTATCTATCGTAAACGTCCATCATTTCCCAGCGGAGTTCGTTCTCGCCTCCTACATATAGCTGAAGCCATTGGAATTCGTACATATAACCCCAATTTATGTGTACAGAAGAAATTACTAACCCCCCCTATCCCTTCCATGGCCAGTTATAACTTAACTAACTAATATTTTTTTATCAGAATGGGTTTTGTGGAGATTTTAGAAATTTCACAGATTGAAATCATGAGTCAGTTGAAGCTAGACCACCATTGAAAACCTGGAAGCACTGGACGGCCGTGCGGGGTCGTGGATGCGCACTGCTGAGGAGTCCCATACTAGGACGAAACGGCCGTCCAGTGCTTCCAGGTTTTCAATGGTGGTCTAGCTTCAACTGACTCATGATTTCAATCTGTAATATTTTTTTATTTTATTATTATCATTATTTATTTTATTCTACTTTTGTTATCATTAACCTTATTTCCACATCTATTATTTGTTTGTAATTTTCCGCCTCTTTGTATTCTTCACTATTTAATTATTTACACACTTCTTATTACGTAATGATTTTAATGTTTTGTGATTACTATTCCTAGTCTATTTCCAACGATTAACTATTGATAAGAGTTTTGTTATTGTATTTTATTATTCTCACTATTATCAGTTCACCTGTCTTCCTACTATCAACTTGTACTTTTACTTATTATGTATAGTGACTTATTCGATTTCATTGTGACTATTGACTGATATTGCCTTGATTGGTTTAACATTTTTGTATAAATATTCATGTATATTAGAGTAAAGTCTGATGACGATCTAATTGAAAACAATATTGTTCGCTTATATGAATTGTGTAATTGTTAAGTAACTAAGCTATTCATATTTGTGTTCCTCTTATAGATATATTAATAATATATATGTTGCATGTAATTATTATTAACATGTTTCTCGTACATTGGATCTTTTCGATAGAGCATACCCCCCATCATTGCATTTATGATGGAATATGATTTAGATTTCAATACTACCAGTAATCCGAGTAGTCAATTGGAAAGGCATACTTATTGAAAAGACACGTGGAGTGGGCTATACTTGAAGTATCATAGCTTCAATAATTTATGGATAGCATCTTCTGAGGATGGAATTGAGGGATTAACCATAATCGAACGTTGCTTGAGTGATAAAGGTTATCCACAAAAATTCATGAATAAGCATCAAACGGCTAGAATAAATGGAATGAAATATACTACTATTGAGGAAAACCTTGTCTTCCTATAATGTGACAAAATAACGGGGAAGATTAATTGATTTTAGATTAATGACAATAATGAAAAGGGCGTATACAGCCTCCGAGACGGTCCTTCTATATCAAACGAAACGCTAACTGAAGCGATCGAATTGTAAGCATTCACATCTTATCTTGTCTCCACTAATTTACGCACATTTGCTATAGCACAAACATCAGATGAACAAAAGGTAAGTTTTATATCCGAAACTCCGAACACATTACACAAAAGTTGCGATTCAATCAACGAACTTCTACATTAGTACAATTGCTTCACGGTGGACATAATATTAATGTGCCAGAACTCTTCTAAGTAATCGACCAACAAAAAATATATCAAATTTATTATCCATTACAGAATTGGTTACTATATAAATAAATTTCAACTAAGTTTCTATATCTAAAACATAATTACCAATCGTTTTTTATGCCAAGTGACCTTATTTCTAAAAGAATGTTACATAAGATCTTTCCCATGACCTTAATTATAAATGCGAATTTCTTACTTCTGAGCTTGTTAGATCCCAATAAGCATAATGAATGGGGACTGTTAAGATCCATTATGGACCAATACCATATGTATATTTCTGTCGTATAATTGTTATGTAACTAAACTATTCATATTCATGTCCCTCTTATCACAAGCTTTATTTTGACCTATCAACTATTATTATACCACTTATCATTCGTGAATTATGCCATGTCAATCAATTATTATCTACCTCATTCACAGCTATATCTGGCTAATTCTTGTACAAATGTTGTTTCCAATATTATTGGTACGATGTGGTCTGTTTGCTTGGTATATAAACAGAGTATATTTGATAGACATGATTCATATCTCGGAGGCTAAGATTAGTGTTTTGGACTTAACAGACTAGGCTAATCAGGAATAAGAACTGATAAATACTCTAGATTGATTGTATGCATCATTGGTTCGGTCGATAAATTATCATTCTCTAACTGGCAACGTTATATATTGATAGGGGTTACAAACCGACAAGTTATAACCTGTGAACATGCAACATTCTCTTTAAGCAACTTTTTTTTGTCTTCGAAGAATTGATTGAATTGGTTCATTATAAATTCAATATTAAGAATTAGTTCATAATAAATCAACATAATCTAAATAGTAAATACACACATTCATATATATAGATTGAATTCTATTATTTATATAAACAAAAATAAATAATCTAATTACCATTATCATATATTGTAGATGGATTTAATGATCTTCCAAAGAAAATATCAAATGTAGTATATTCATTAATATCTGGATAGAATACCTAAAAATCGAATAGATCAAATAATGATTATAAATAATATTGCGGAGGGGAGGGAGAAATTAGCATGAATTGAAATATAATATAGTTTACTGATAGAAATTGTATAGCCCCGAAATGCCCTGGTACGGTCAAGAGTGGAGAGAGTCTGATCTCCCTCTCCAAATGCTCTCACATAACCACGCGATGATAGCCTCTGCCAGGGAAGTCCTACTCATTGCCTTCTCGTGGCATCTCTGTTCTTTACGGAATTGAGAGGACAAAAAGCGAATGTCTGGCGCTTTAAACGGGTTAGTGGACATGAAGAGTCTACCTAGGGGAGTTGGGAAACTCTGATTTCAAACCAATGGTGCACATGGGCTCCAGTATCCTGAAGGAACAAATGGTGTATGAACCAATCGTTGGTCACCGGCTACCATGGGACTGCATCTCCTTACGATGCTCCACTGCCTTGTGGACTAGGTAATTAGGTCGAAGACCGTGGGTGTGATCGACTAAGAAAAGCACCTGCTTCGGTTTGGGCACCCGGACAGTATCACAGCCCTCACATATATCAAATAAGATTTGTGTGGCGCATATGTATTTAGTGCCTCATTGTACCAATATCTATGTGTTAAAATAAATAATAAATAAGATGATTATCAGATTAGTCTTTGTTTTTGTTTCCTTATATAATAGGGAATTGTTGTATTTTGATTAATCGACAAATATGTCCTTCAATTGAAATGAGAATATGTTAATTAAATAATATTAAAATACATTTTATTTTAATTTCAAGATAAATTGGTTGATAAAAATCACTTATCTTGAAAGTCTAATCAGACTTAATGGATTGGGGCCTGATAAAATCTCTGCACATATTCGAAAATCTAGTTTCGTTCTTGAGAATTTACGTCACCTATGGCGAGGGCGAGATATCTGTCTATCAATTAAGGGGCAAGTATACTGCACGGCATTTCGTTCTGTCCTGCTAATCGGCTGCAAAACGTGGCCATTAAGAGTAGAAGATACTCATAAGCTACTAGTATTTGACCACAGATGTCTTAGAACTATTTCTCACATCTGCTGGGATCACCGAGTAGGTAATAGTGAGATTAGACGTAGGGTATTAGGGAATGATGGTAAGTCACTTAGTGAGGTTGTAAATCTTTATCGACCGATATGGTTGGGCCAGTCAGTCAGTCAGTAACAACGTAGAACTACTATCAATGAATCTAGGTGGATAACCGTTTCTGATAAACGTTTGTCGAAGTTAAATTAGTTCCTCATCTATTGTGTCAGTGGAACAGATTCGCTTGATTCTAGAGGATAAAGAGTGAATTACGTTCCTCTCTACTCAACTTAACACCTAGAATTTATCATGAGAAAGTATCGACAGTACAAAAGAAAACCCTGTTCATGAATATGGAATTTAAAGGAGACACGGCTGCTGGAATCTTAAATAAGATTTCAAAATCATTGAATAAAACTTTCTACACAGCCAAGCTCCGAATTGTTTTTCTCAAGCCGCCTTGCTATTTCTGGATGTGTTAGAGATAAACTTTCGCTTTGGGCCACATCAATGTGTATTTATAAATTTACGTGCTCATGTGGGGCTCGTTATATAGGCCGAACAAAGCGACCACTTTCCAAACGCATCTCAGAACACTATTCAGCTTGGCTCTTAAAGGGAAAATGTAAAACAATTACTAGTTCGATACAGGAGCATTGAATTAACTGTGGACACATCTCTCCAAAGGACTCTTCTTTTAAAGTAATCTACCGAGTCAAAGGAACTGTGATCGAAGAGGGGTCGAATCAATATTTCAAGCACTGCTGAGGCATTGGCAATCCATGAACTTAAGCCTGAACTTTGCGTGCAGAAACGATTTGTCCAACTTCTCATCCTTCTTCGGCCCTAATTCTTTTGATGGGTATGTTTCTGGGTTTATTTTTCTGCACTTTTATTTGATTGTTATTGGATTTTTTAAATTACTGTTTTGCATGTTAAACTCTAATCAGTTATTATTATTACCTTATATAAGTTTTCTTGATTATTATAACCTTTGTGTATGTCGATTTTCTTCATATCTGTCAATTGGATTATTATCTAACTCCTTGATTAGTACACATAACCTCATTTGTTATTTAGTCTCGAATCCATTTTTGTGATGCAATCTTTCCCATCCTCCTATAGACATATATTTTCCATATATAACTATATATACAAATATACAGTTTAAATAAATGGATTTCATCGAGAAGAGAACATTTTCTTCACTGAATTCTTTTTTTCTTATTCGATGACACTATGGGTTATTTTAATTATTTGAATAGCATACAATCTTCGTAATAAATACATTGAATAGTAACAACTGTTATTTATTTATTTGAACATATAAATACTGGTACAAGGGAGCACCAGATACATATGAACCACATAAATCTCATTTGATTTGTGTAGGGGCTGTAATACTGACCGGGTACCCAGACCGAAACAGGTAGTTTTCTTAGGGGACCACACTCGGAGCCTTCAACCTGAAGGTCTGACCCACAACACAGTGGAGCATCGTAAGGAGATGCGGTTCCATGGTAGCCGGCGACCAATAATTTGTTCATACGCCATTTGTACCTTCACGATGTGCACCATTGGTTTGGAATGAGGGTTTTCCAACTCCCCTAGATGGACTATCCATGTCCACCAACCCGGCTAAAGCGCCTGACAGACGTTCGCTTTTCGTCCTCTCAATTCTGTAAACAACAGCAACGCCACGAGAAGGCAGTGAGTAGGACTTCCCTGGCAGAGGCTATAAACGCGTGGTTATGTGAGAGCATTTCGAGAGGAAGAGCTGACTCTCCTCACTCTCGGCTGTACCAGGGCATTTAAAGGTAGTGACAACTATACTTTTGTATTGAACATAATTCAATTAAATGAGAATAGAAATAAAATAAATTAACTAATCTTACTTTTAATCCAGTTACTAAAAATCCAATTTCTTCACGCCATTTATATTTTGCACATTCAATCATTATTTTTGATGGTGAAGAATCAGGAGCATATGTACGACGACCCATTTTTAAATCGCATAATGATGGATGTTTAAAATTAGCTAATAAATCTTTTAAACCCAAGTATAAATCTATCTTGAGTTGAATTTTTTTTTAAAAAAATAATAAGCGAGTGAAAGAAAGAAAAAAGGAGAGAAAAACATTGAAAATATTTGACAGATATGAATTTAGGGTAACAGTTAAATCTTCAGAAAATGAAACCATATAATAAATATTCAGGAATTGATAAAAGATCTAATAATGTTAAACATCAGATTACACCTGACGACCTTCTAGTTGAGTTCGGTTTCAAATGACGTCTAACGTTGACTATTTTTAAACATTTTAAATGTATAGAATCCCTATTAACGATCAAATTCATGACACACAACACCAAAGACAGTTAGGCATATGCTTCCAAGTGTGTAGCTACTTGTTGGAACTTTCTTAGGAACATGATTCTCCTAAGTATAAAAAGATGCTTGATTTGTATCATACGACATAGATTTCTTATATTTTTAGTTATGAACAAGAAGTTCTCTATTACTGTTAGAAGTATGAGAGGTTGTCACTTCCCGGTCATTTATACCATGGAAAGATACACTTTCTTAAAGAACTTGATGAAAAGACTGGATTAGTAGTATCTTTAGCAACCTGAGAGCTTGACTCCAGAGACCAAGGGACAACTGCTTGAGGTCAGTCATACATGACCATATTACGAGAAGGTTTTGATGTGTCAGCAACGTACTTCAAAGGCCTTACCACTGAATACGGAAATATGTGGAGTAAAATTTCCAGGGTCAACCTGTTCCAACTCCTCTCTTCTGTTGTCAGCAGGCAACACCTTACTGTCGTCACACTCCAGTACAGTCGTCAATAAGAATTCGCCCTCAAATCTAAAGTCGAGTGGTTGATAACTGGTTGATAAGACTTAATAACAAAGTACTCTTTGTTTAAAGGTGAGTTATACTAGCAGGCTGTTAAAACGGAAGCAGGTAAAGTGAAGTTTGATCTTGCAACCCTATGATTGAGTGTCGAGTGATTTAACCCGTATGTTACTTCTTTATTGAGAGACCATACGCAAAAGACAGACAATCTAACAACATTACACGACGCGAGATATACAACAGATAAGACCAGAGGAAAATTTCATGTTTCGTATACAAAACTATAGTTGATGGTTTAGCTGTTAGAGGTAAATCAGTTGATGAGGTTGTTAATCTTCATCGACTGAGATGGTTGGGCCACGTGTTACGTATGCATGAACACCGATTACCACGACGTGCAATGCTAACGGGTGTTAGAGATGGTTGGAAGAGAATTAGGGGCGGCCAAACCAAAACGTGGCATCAGTGCTTGAAGACACCAACCTCTAGTCTGAGCCATGTTGGTAGATGCAGAATACTTGGTTGGGGTCCGCGTGACTTTCGTAACCGATGGTTGGAGACTCTTGATGACATGGCTCAGAATCGATCACAATGGCGTCGGTGCATACACTTCCTGTCTTCCCTTAAACTAAGAGACTAAAATCGCTTCATATCTTTCTTTCTACGAACTAATTCTATATTCCGGTACTGTATCCTTATATGCAATCTTTCTCTTATATATTAGCACCTTTAACCTAACCACTCCCATGAATCCAGTGTTCATCTTGCTGTGCTAACGAGGTATGGCAACCTGGACCGATGCATATATGTGCCTGGTCCTACGTTGTAGCTGACTGATGGTTTAGCCATTTAACCTATGAGTTCAAATGTTCTAACACTTACTAAGGTGTGCAATGTACCTCAAATAAACAAAGAAACTCATATTCTTACGTATACGTCTACGTATGGTCCCTGACCACTCATTTTTCGATCCCTTAACTTGATAGTTTTACTCGAGAATTTACAAGTCCTATAAGAATGGAAACATAAACCTCCCTACTGAGATTTTCAGGACAATAATGATTATCAGGAAGGCTTGAAATCTGTACAAGTGACTAGCAAGTATTACTGATCAAACTGCCACTATATTTCTGAAAGTTTTGCTTTTTTCTATGTCTCTCCTCTTTCAATCGTTTGCTAAAGTCTAATGCTTTCCCAGTCTTCATTTCTCTGATGCCTAATATTACAATAATATGCAGAACTCTAATATTAGTTGCTATCCTATAAATGGTGTAAAACTCTTACTACGTCTGTTTATCAGTTATTAATAAATAAGAATCCCTCACCAGTTTACTTTTCTTAATATTCATCAATAGTGTATGACTTAAATAGTATATAAATTTAATAACCGCCAAATGCCCTGGTACAGCCGAGGTGGGGAGAGTCAGCTCTCCCTCTCTAAATGCTCTCACATAACCACGCGATTATGACCTCTGACAGGGAAGTCCTACTCATTGCCTTCTCGTAGTGGGGGTGTTGTTTACAAAATTGAGAGGACGAAAAGCGAATCTCCGTCGCTTTAACCGGGTTAGTGGACATGGAGAGTTCACCCAGGGGAAGGTTGGGAAACCCTGATTTCAAACCAATGGTGCACATGTTCTCCGGTATCCTGAAGGAACAAATGGCGTATGAACCAATTGTTGGTCACCGGCTACCATGGGACTGCATCTCTTTACGTTGCTTCACTGCCTTGTGGATCAGACCTTTAAGTCGAAGGCTCCGGATGTGGCCCACTAAGAAAACCACCTGCTTCGTTTTGGGCACGCGGTCAGTATCACAGCCCCCACACAAATCAAGTGAGATTTATGTGGTTCATATGTATCTGGTGCCCCCTTGTACCAGTATTTATATGTTCAAATAAATAAATAAATAAAATTTAATACATTAATAAATCTATGTATATTAACTCACGTTTTTGTTCAGAATCTCGATAGAGGCCATAAAAATCAGGCACAAATTTTCGTAACTCAACTAAAACGGAATCATTACAATTTGGATCGAATAAACGTTGATAAAATTCTAATTCATGTGGACCTTTAGGATAATGTTGTATTGGTTTATAAATAGTTGACTGAACATGTGAATATAATACTAGGATATTTGAGAAAAGATGAAGAGAATAGAACACAGAAAAGCAAATTAGTAACATTTACAAAATGTAGAAAGTTCTAATTATGTAACTAGTCCATACTCCATTAACTATGATATACAATGAAGATTTTCAATGGGTAATAATTTACGTACCGGTAGAAAATATTAAGATATGACTTGATATAGAGTAAAATGAATGATATTAGGTCATTCAACTGAACGATGTAGTGGTACTTCCAAAACTGTACAGAAATTGAGACTAAACATTAGAAGATGCTGTTGGTTGTGTTATCTAACAAACAGTAAGCGATAGTTCAACATTATGTGAAATTTAATATTTTTATGGCTAAATAAGTTGGAAATCTTCTAAGCATTTTAATAAATATAATTTTAAATCATTTCCTCGTTGACTCTACGCAGAATTTGCCAGAATGATAACGACAGAACAGTTTACTCACATCTCGTTTACTTGGTAATTGGTGTTAGCGTACTTTGTATTATCATAGAGTTCAAAATACGTTTATAGGTCTGAAAGAAGCCTGTTACTGCGCTAACTCTTACTGATCAACAGCTAAAAGTTGAGAACTTAGTGTATTTGACAAAATGGTAGCGGTGTCATATCGAATGAGAATCATTTATGCATAGCGAAAGTTGAGGCGAGATAGGCACGATTGAGGTAGTTTTAGGCTAGAATCCGTTGGTTTATTAAACTTTTTGTTTCAAGCCCTGAATGTGGTAAACCCCAATATTTCGGTAAGCTACTATAAATGCCTTAGAATATAAGCTATTCATGATACTAATGTTTGTATCGTGTTTTTCATAAATAGTACATTTTATGTACTCTATCTAAACCGTCTCCATTGATACGTATTTTTGATTTAAATATATGACATATTAATACATACCTCTTTAAAATATTGAATTGTCTTTCTTATATTGTGCTATTATACATTTCGCTTTGGTATAAGCGAAGTAGAATATTAAGATGATAAGCACACAAAAATAAATCTGCAACTACCTAGCAAGCAACTGCAAAACTAAATTGTCAAACACAACTTCATCTATTTATTAATATGTGCTTTTTATTATTTTCTTTAAAGCCAAACGGCAAGACCATAATTTATGGACCAGCAAAATCAGATTTAAGATAGTAGATCTTTGATTTTGAAGCGAAATTCATTCATTTATTCGGCTGAATACCATTTTAGCACTATAGCTGGTGTCGGTTCGTGATGAAAACAATAAATCTAATTCCTAACCCTAATGTTCAACTGTTAATCCTAATCCTAGTACCTCACACTAATATATAACCCTAGTAAGTAGGTGGACATTCCAAGATCATTTTAGCGTTGCTCAAAGGTCGTCCAGAAATTGTCGTTCCACCAGCCAAATGATTTCAATTTGGACCATCCTATTAACTCGTCTTAATTTTGTTAAAGTCGAAAATTCTATATACAGAGATAATAACCGGTCGGTATAGACAATTTATATGAGAGTAATCAGGTATAAGTGAAGAATAAATGGTCTTTTATTACATCTAATTAGTTGGTGGATAAGTATATCACAAGAATAAAAAAGCACATCCAGTGCTAAATGCACAAGAACACACAAATATCACATGAAGGTCGATCGGTTCAGTATGTTACGTTTTGAGATAACAAAGACATAAGTTTTATCTACCCTGAAATATTAATCCTAAAATATTAACTTTACGACAGTTCCGGTGGTAACAAATGGCAAAATTGAGGATCCTAAGTTTATCTCACGATCACATGTAGCCAGATTTCGATGAGTATTTAAGTTCACATACATACCCAAACTCAGAACATATTGTTTTAAATCAGTTTGTTATTCTATAATCTATTGATGTCAAAGTTATTATAAAACAACGTTATAAACTCAATTCACAGTTTTACCAGAATCCAGTTTGTAAGTAAACTGTGGCTGGTTTATGTCTACGAGCAATTTGTATGAACAGTGCAATAGGTAGTGTGTTACTTCAAAACCCAACCCACCCCAAATTTGGTTTACCTAACGCGTAGTGTACTGATAATCATATCAAATATGACCAAGTCCAGTACAAGAAACCTCTATTTGGTGACTCATCCACGTAGTAAAGAGCATGATAAATGAAATCACTGAGTTTGTGCCAGTACCAAAATCTGATAAATTTTACCTTTTGTAGTTAGTTTTTAAGAGCATTTGAAACTAAAATAAGACTTTCGACTGTTGATTAGATGTCACGGATATCTATAAGAAACAATGTTACATAAACTTGCCTACAGACAAGCCTAGAACCAATCACTTTAAATGTATGAATGAATCTCCATTTTACACAAATTCGGATTAATAACGAAGTAAACATTTTTGACAGGAAAAATCGTAAATGAATAAACGCGTTTAAAAACATAGGAAGCAAGAATTCGATCAAGTAATCAGAAAGTCACATTTGTTGGCACTTTTCTCATAGGTTATATCATACTAGACATATATATTGCATAAATGCTAATAATACTATTAAAACGTTCAAACTATCGTGGATAGGATTACTTTTAGGACAAATATGAAATACTTGAATTCCAATAGCTTAAGCCATTTTAGCCAGTGTCTAGAGAGCAATATAATACCAGTGAACATGATTTAAGTAACTAATAAAATAAATTGTACAACCAATGTTACGATTTATACTACATGAAAAAATCCACTTCACTAACAGCTTAATATGTAATAACAGACCATGTCTCAGTGTTCTGTGTACACGTACAAATATACTTCGATGCGTACACAGCAAACATTTTAGACACAACTTGGTTAGCAAACAGGACTAGGCAGTATGAAATTGGTTAATATCTAATGACAGGCTGATGTAACAATTCGGAACTGAAACCAACTCACGACATTTTAATGAAATCTATCGACTACAATCACAATTAGAGAAATTCAAAACATACGTTAAAAATAACAGAATCATTCAGATATTAATTTAAAACTGCTTACTTTTACATTTATTTCCAAATAGAAGCCCATGACCACCGATTTGGTTAGGATAATTGATCAGATCTGACGGCAACAAAGAACTACTTTCAAACAGATAATTCAACCTGTTAGATTCATCATTCGTGGAATCCCATTTCTGGTTGACAATCATTTAACTTTGTAGCATTACTAGCAACAAATATTAGTTATTAAGTGGGTACTCTCGGCAAAAAATTACCACCTATTTAAAAAAGTCACTGGCTAAAGACTTCATTGATATTACAAGAGCTAATCGAGACAGTTACGGACAAAATAACAGCCAAAATATGTAGACGGCAGGTTATGGTCTGACTTGTGTACAGAAGTATCTATTATTTAGTCTGGGTTATAGGTATCAAAAAACCAGTTGAAAGTGCTAGTTAAGTTGGTTGAATAGTTGAACACCATTTTAGTCATTTAATACTTACACTCTATTAACTTGCATCCCTTTTGTTCATCTTAACTTACTTCTTTGGTAATTTTTTTCTCTGTAGTGTTATGAAGCTTTACAACCTTAACATAGGCACGTTTGTGAGAGTTGTGCTACGTAAAGTAATGGACTATAAAGATCTAGGAGTGGCGAGACTATAATTTATTAGTCTCGCCCTAGGAGTCATAACAAGCAACGACCTCGAAACTACGAGTAACTGCAAGGCCGCTTCTACCAAAGGCTCCAGCGTCATACAGGCTATTTTTAAGTCATTGCATTACTTGGACGGAAAAAGGTTTAGGGTATTACAATTGACTTTTGTGAGATCACATTCGGAATATGGAATTCAAGCAGCGAGTACTTTTTCAATTATGAGGCGGATATGCTGGGACGAGTTTAACGGCGAGGGATCAAGACGGCAGGTCTCTCTGCCCCATCTTAGGAAGACAGACCGAGACGCCTCGACTTATTTCCATTATCTTATACAGGTCATTTGTGACCTAATACTACCTCAGTGTAAACACAATGATGACTTTGGTATTGATGTCTTAATTTTTTTCTTTCATCTGGGATTGATCATCTGAGGACATTCTAAGAAGGCTGAAAAAACCGAGATCGAATCGCTTACGTTTTGAGTTCCGTTTCTAAGACCGAGTAGTGAATTACTGGAATTCTCTAATATGACATGCAATATCATCACCTCCTATAAACATATTCAAAGTGAGCTTGGATCTCCGCAATACTACAAATTCCAGTGATTATTATAGGTCGATCGACCTCCTGTCCTTCCTATTGAAGACTGAGAAATTGATACGAGCCTGAACTAAAGACAATTTGACAGCCGTAACTAGAAGTTGGTAGCATTAGGTTTTGTTTTTATCAAAAGTGTAAAAGTTCGCGTTTAGCCCAAATGTACTTTTCTGATGGGAGTGAGCATATGGAGCATCGTGTGTGAAGCTGGAAATTTCCAAGAGAAAAACAAAAGACGTCCGTGAGCCGACGAGTCAGTGTGGGCATGGGATGTACTTATATCTATTAACAAGGAAATTCGATAACAATTGCCAATATCGCAGGAGTCAAGCCAAAACAATACGATAACGAAGAATATAAGTGCTAATATGGGGACTCCTACCCAAAACAGAAGATCTCGAAACTTGCGCAGTATCTTTGTTTAGTGTTCCAAGACAGTCAACATGTTCAAACAAAAATGAGTCTTAGTATCAAGATTAAGTGTGTTGACCCTTAAAATGCTGTCTCTATAAGACTCATTATTCTCCAAAAAGCTAGAAATGTGATAAAACCGAAGACCAAACTGGGAGCACACCACTTTTGACTTTTAATCAACATAGCATTTCATCGAATGTTGTATTGCATCTACTTTTCCGTGATCCCTATGCCAAACATGTCAAATTCTCCATCGAAATACATTAAGCTGACAGGAAACTCGCTATATTCATCTGTACTTTTAACCAACTTGTTAAAAACGCCTGGAAAACAGTTGCTTTCTCCTCAAATAGACTCGCTCTAGCAAAGACAAGATATTCTACTTTCGGGCTAGAACCTCTTGCAATCTACTTGACTATTTAGCACTACCGACACATGTTAGGAGGCAGGGAACTCATAGTTGTTACGGATAACAAACCACTGACCAATGCACTAAGAGCTAGAGTCGATAAATACTCACCTTGAGAAGTCCAACACCTCGACTATATATCACAGTTCACAAGCGGTAATCTTCCTGTCAAATGTCAGGAAAACCAGGCGGCAGATGCATTATCTTGACTAGAAATGACTGTGATACAACAGTCTACAGTAAATTTTGAGACGTTGAAGGACAGACAAGAAGAGGATCAAGAATCACGAAACCTGCTTACAACAAACAAGTCTAGCCTCAAACTAAAGCAGTTACCATCGCCTATTGACGGTATTCTAAATAAAGACCTATTCACTGCTAGTCTGGTTTCTTCTATCAATAGCACGAGGGTTACCTACAGGCACAAAAGATTAATCTAGACTTAGTCAACGTGCAAATTTTATCATTTATGTCTTCACCAAATTAATTCCATTTGTGCAATTCTTTTTATTTTTCGTGTAAAGTTTGTATAATTTAATTTATTCATTTGTGTGGATGTGCTTGTCACATCAAATGTGGTTTAACATATTACGCTCACTTCTCTACTAAAATCTTGTTCTCTCCAAAGTTGCTGTTATTCCACTAGATTTCTGGAACGCCTGTTGATGTTTAAACATCGTTCTGTTTGACTCAGTCACTGCGTTCATAGGTATCTTTTGTGGATCGCCAACGTAAATAACCTATGTAGATGATTGAGGGCCAATTCAAGTTGTTCAAGAACGCTGTGGCCTCCTAGCTCATGTCGAAGTCGGACGTTTGTCATATGCAGATAAAACTTTGTGCAACTTTTTCATTCATGATTTTCTGATCATTTACTAGTTGTTCAATACGTTCATCTATATTAGTATGATTGTTATTGGGATAACTGCACTTTTGGTCCGACAATAATTTGACGTAAGCCACCATCTTAGCATTAAATACGTTTTTACAAGTGTTTTCCAGTTATATCAACAGCTTACCCTTTACGAAATATGTGTACGACCTTCCTTTGACTATCGCTCATTCATCTCAAAAATGAATACCACAGATGAAATAACAGTAGAAGATGTCCTAAGACGCTTCACAAGCCAACTGCTAGGATGTGACTTCACAGACAGATGTAGGTACCATGTTAAGTTTGCTACTTGATTAACGTCTTATACGGTATACAACTACGAAGAGGCATGTTATGCCATTGTTCTATAGTAGAATACCTCGTCGATATTCTAGGAAGCTTCGTCACGTTCTGGCTGGATGGAAACTCTTCAGCTCCTTTAGGCCTCTGGAAGCTCCGTCGTAGTTCTCGAAAGAAGTCCCAACGCACTTCTCCTTGGGACCTTCATGGTTCCCTGGGCTGAGGAACAATCTAATATTTTTCCACAAAGCAGCATATGGACTCTCATTTCCAACATCCTGTTCGAACATGATCCATGATTCAGCCAACAGACTCAGAAACAACGCATATACACTGCCTACAATAAAACACTGAAATCCAATGAGTTGTACGTTTTTGTACAGTGCTGTATAGTTTGCCATGGAACAGGTTGCCAATACCCATCCGTAACTGTGGCTTTATCACCAAGTTCAAAAGACTAATAACACTGTTACTTGACTCTAAAGAGCTTCATCAGCCATTCCCTGAACTTCCGCCTACCAATGAGGTACTTTATTATGGGCCGCCTAATACCCAGACCGACCATGAATATAACGGACCCCGATTGTCATCAATATGAATATAATCAAATGATAGAAAACATGGTTTATCCTCTCTCAGCACTCCTATCAAACTATTTACGTATTTCTATCCCCTTATTTTCTCCCTTTCCTTCTTTAAGCTCGATTCAACATTCTTCTAAAATATACAGAACCTGATTTATTACTATTCTATTATTCTTACTCTCTTTTTCAAATATGGCAAGTATGATGCTAACATTATTGAAACTTGTGTATTATTGCATTTTTGAAAAAACCCAAAATGGTTTCTTCACGACACTTATGTACCCATAATATGTTTGTGGATAATAATAATAATTTTATCCAACAGATATTCAATAAAGATCAAGACTGGAAGTGGTCCCAATATTGTTCTTTATGAAACTCTCGATGTTAAGACCTTAGTACCTTAGTACGGAACATCCTGTTCACCAGGTAATTTTGGAGTCAGAATAAAAGTTGGTCGGTGAAACTCATCTTTGAAACCTTTGCTGTGAGAAATCCATGAGCTACTGTATCGATGGCTTTCATGGAATCAAGAAATGTTGCATGATCCGGTATCTCATAATCCCAGATGGTCGTCTAGCTCTACCATCCTACAGGACCTGCCTTTATAGAACCCGTGTTGGTCTTCTTAGAAGATATTTTTATTCTTACATTCGCTCATTTTTTCATTCAAAAGTCCTTCTGGTTCCTTCGACAGTATTGGAAACATTGTGTCTGGTCTGTAAAATGATGGATTTTTGTGTCTCCCCTTCTGAAGTTTAGAGTGTAGCCTGCTTCCATCCCCTTGAGGGTTGATGCCAATCTAATGAGTGCATGAACACGTCACATACATATGTGCAAATGGCTTCTACATACTGTTTCAGGATTATAGGTCAGTCTGTATAACATCCTGGCAATTTTCCTGGACTCAAGGATTATGGTCGCTGTAATACCAGTCTAGGGGCTAGTTAGAAATCTCCCAGATCCCCAACTAGCAACAGGGTTGAGAGGTGTTCCGAACTGGCAGGCCTGTTGTTTATTCGGTCTGAGAATTTTACATTTAAGATATCTGCCATCTCTAATTTAGTGAGATCTTAGACATTTGGCCCTTTAAGAGTTCAGATTCCCTGGTTTCTAGGCTTTCTCTTGGCCATGAATCTGTGGATATGTCTGTGGACTGCCTGAATCCTGGCTGTTAGCTTTGCCTGGAAACATCTGTCGCTGTGGATTTTGGCGTTTCATCTGTTTCTCAATGCCACGTAAGATCTACGATCATTACCATTCAGGGAGACTTTCTGTTGTGCCACGCTTTCCTTTATCTCTCCTTTAACAAGCGCTTCGTTAGTCTTCATGTGTTGGTATAAAGGCACTTGATGATTTGTCTCATCACCAAGTGCTTCTCTACAACAACATCGGTCTTCTGGGTCTTAAGCAGATTACTGTTTAAAATGTGTCGTATATTCCGGCGCAGTCTGAACGCTGCAATTATTTTGGTTGAAAGACGTGTCTCGTTAGCTGGACTGTCGGCTATGTGTTCTGTACCTCGGGTAGTTGATCAAGGTCTACTGACCACAAAATATGCTTCACTAGGCACTTCTGCTGTTGCCTTGCTGACTTAGGTCAGCCTTCACAACACCAGAGGCATATCTTATGACCAGTGGTTTGTCGTATTCAACTCAGATTTGAAAGAACTGCCTAACCGATGGCATGTGGGATATTAGTGAAATTTCTTCTGTAACATAGTCTGAGTCTAAATCTATGATTTTTTCATTTGCCTTCTTAACGCTCGCTCACCGCTCATCCCTATTAACGGGTACTAAGTTATTCGGAACGCTTTAATTTAATTGTTCTACGGGCTCGAGCTGTTTCATCAACAGTCGCGTGTCCGCATGAGCCCGTGTTTAATGATGTGTGTATACTGGTGGGGATGGCTGTGATTAATTTGTAGAATTATGGTCTAGTTCGTTATTAGTACTATCATAATAATAGACCTAATCCTAAAATTGTATTTATGTCATAATGTAAAAACCTAATCGATAAGGTTTTACGTGAAAGTCACCTCATTGTCTATTCTGACTCCTCGTACGTAACAATCCGTACTATAAGGTTTTACATTTGTAAAGAACATATTTAAGCTGAGGATAGAATAATACATTTAATTTGAGCAAAAACAGGTTATACAGAATGACCACGTCTGCCAGGTTGAGTCATGTCGTCTGACTGGAGTGGATTCTTCATTGTTAAACTTCTCTTCGTGTCAGTTGTTGAATATAGATCTTTTCAGTAATTATATACTCGGCTTCAAAGATCTTGTGGTTAGGGTCCAACGCCACTACAACGTTCCATGTTGTTTTATACTACTCTTTTGTTGGTTCTGTTGGTGTATTTGATTGTACAAAGAGGGCAAACGCACCATGTCACGTCTAAGTTTTTGCCCGTTCCCTTTGTTGAAGTACGGTATGTCGATCTGTGTGCAATTCATGAACTCAAGTTTACAAAAGAACCAAATTCCAGTTAGATACATAGGCTTATTTGCGATTTACAAATATTCGACCCAAATTTCGTTCTAACAACAATAATTATAACATATACAAAACAAATCTTCAGTTTTGTAGGTTCTCGGAGCGAAAACTCTAAAATACCAGACCAATGATAAAGAGGGCTGCAATTAAACGCAACTCAATTTCGTAAATGTGCTCTTCAGCTTAGCAACCAATCAGAATGTGGCGAGAATTATCATATCAGCCATCTTTGTACGTAATGGTGGCTGGCTTTCTTCGTTATGTGCTTCTTTTAGCTATTTCTTTTGTGTAGCTATGTAATTAATGTTTCAATGTGCTAAGATGCCGCAGTTAGTGTAATGTTCTACATGTTGGTGTGAAATTTACTTCGAGTCAGCATTTTTTTTGGTTTTTTGCTGCTTCTACTCTAGTCAATGTATTTCTTCAGTCAAGCTGGTTAGTCTTATTTTTTAAAATGGAAATCGGTTTGGTTTTGACTTGTTTTCTAAATATCCAAAGCCGAAGTTCGTTTTTTCTTAGCTGAAATAACTTGCTGCCTCCTGTGACTAACTGTCCGCATGTTCATTCCTAACCGTCCTTTATGATGTTATCGGCAAAATGAAAGGAAACAATTTCCGGTTTTTAATTTACTTCAGTATTGCGGACAAAAATATCCCACAACGAGTCAAACTAATACTTAGTGCCTAGAAGTAGGGGATGTCAGTATTGTTTTCGAAAGTACCCAGGCTTCCGACAACCATAGACGAAGTCACAGATGCTACCAATCTATTGCAGAGGGTTTGTTATGAAAAAATATGCCACATAGCAGTAATGGAGGGGTTATACGCATAACGTAGTGCGTTAAAGCAAGCTTAACATTGAAAAGACGGAAATCTGCTATCAGTGTGTAGTGTATGTTTGGTGTTTTGGCCACAAAAGGAAGTCGAAGGGTCATGATCAGAAAGTAAAAAGGTAACTAACTGTTATTAAGCTCATCTTTTTATAGACCATAATTCACCACTCGCAAATTTGTGTTTTTTTTTACGGTATGATGTCAACCGTTATCTAATATGTTCACCCTTACGATGAAAAGTACCTGCAAATTCTCACCTTCATATTCGAATTATTTTGGGACAACTGTCTTCCAGTTTGAGTGCTTCGTACGCCCTGGGAGACTAGATTCCTACATTATCCACAGTTCCAGTATAACATTCTCACGCAGTAAGTTCAAAGTAAACACTAGTCTTTCTAGATAAGCATGTTAAACTAATATCCGTATTCTCTATTTCAGTTGATCGATGAAGACATGTACCTCGTGCATCTGCTGTATATTGCCATTTCACTCCAATTCTAACTGTTTTATATCTTCTGAAAAATAAAATTGCTATATGCAGCAAATACAGACTTATTGTTTTGATTGTGGTAGGTGGGTTCATGGGATTTTTAGCAGGACTGTAGTAATATTCTCAATAAAAAGCTAAGTGAGTGCGTAGATCAATCTAAAGTACCATACAGGGTGCCTTTAAATTACTCTTGTTCCATTAGTGTCGGTAGAAGAATTACTTGCTTATCATATGACATTTGAATAAGAAGCTATGAGATTAGACGCAGGGACGGTTAGGATGTGTAACGCGTGTCCATCCATCAGTTTTCGTGGCAACTCACGGTGGCTAGAATAAGTTGTGAGAGGACCCGAGCCTGTAGGTTTCCTAAGAAAGTGACGGAGATATGCACCAAATCACCTTATGAAGAACGCCTCCAATCACTTAACCTCTACTCATTAAAGTATAGACATCTTAGAGGTGACCTATTTACTTACAGGATCCTTAACACTTCTGGACATTTTCTTAAACACCTACTTGAGCTTAGTCCCAGAAACTAGAGACACGACATAGCAGAATGGACTGTAGACGCAACTTCTACTCCTTAAGAGTTGTCGAATGCTGGAATTCGCTGCCCGCCGAACTAGTCTAAGCGACTTCCCAGGAGTCATTTGGGAGGCGACTGGATCTTTTATTGTTAACATACCTAGGTTCCTGCTTGGAGGTTTTGGTGATCCCCTGCTAATAGACACGGAAGCCTGAACACATGAATTAGGTGATGAGAGGCTCGATTATCACAAGTTTCTTGCAACGATTAAGTAGATAAAACAAAGTAGCATTAGGTTCAAAAATTTACTCGAGAACTTTCATTAAGAATCGAATATGAAACAAAGGTTTAAACCAAGTTCCAGTCTAAAAGTTGCATTTGTAATGTTAAGCTGCAGTTTTTGTTGTTTTTTTCCAAACGATAGCGTAAAAGAAGTAACTCAAAAAGTACTGGAAGTGGTTGTGAGATTAAAATGGACATCCAGCATCCTTTTTATAATCTGCTGTTAGTTGGGTCTCCCGTAAACAGATCCATAGGGCCATAGTTCTAAGGGCGAAACAGTTCTTAGGATCTATGAAGACTCAGTCCTGTTGCATTCTAAATGAGAAAACAGTAGTGAATTTAGTCAGAAATGTGGAATAGATAAATAACCAAATTACATGTTTTTTAGCAAAGAATTTATGCAGTTGTGATTTACCTTTAGTTCATGAATATTAGGTCAGGTCAGCTATTACTTGTGCAAAGCATAACATGGACTTAATACCGTATCTCAATGCTTTTATTATTTTGCTCTCATTTAAGTATTACCATGTATCTGCATCTAGTTTAACAGGGAGACATACAAGCAGAGTTAGTGTTTGATGAACTAAAAGTCCTAGTAGTCAAAAAGATTCTTAACATTTGTCCACAGCCAACTGCATTTAATTGATATACAGACTAGTCATCTTCTAAGACTGTATACTGCTCTTCTGCAGGCAAATAAAAGCTCACACACTTAGCTATCCTGCTACCGATGTTATTGCTGGGGAAATTGTTTAATGACAGTGATCATGAAATATGGTCAGTGATAGATGTACAATCTAGAAATAAACAAACATACTTGTCGCTATCTTATAATGTATGACAGCAACAGTACCAAAAGCACGGAAGACAATTGTCTTTAAAGAATATATATATATATATTGCTTTCCGACTGAAGACAACAGGCAGTTGTTCATAAAAACATAGTTTATAGTACAATAAACCTTTCTACAGTAAAATCATGCACTGACAGTCTATCTGGAAACAATCAACTATGTGAATAAACTCACTATAACTTGAGATATCATCCCAGCATGCAATGGACGTGCAGTGTAACGCAGTCGGACGTGGCGAATAAAAACATAAAAAAAAGATCAAAATTAGCTATATAATCTAGTTATTTAATTAAAAATACATTATGAAATGACAAAATCTGTGGTTACTTGAACGCACAGATGACCGATACATTAAGTTTACATGGTTGCGTTGCGGATAAGATCACCCGATAAAGAGAAACCAAGATGTCCGAAAACAATGGTATAAACAAACAAGTTCAAAGGTTAAGCAAAACAAATACATCCAAAAACACAGCAAAACTATTGATGTACAATAAAAAGGCTTTAATCAGCCAAATGTCTACAATTCTCCAGTAACAGATCAGAACCATGGACAAGAATGATTCAAAATAAATTCTTTATACGGCCTAGGTACTGCAGCATCACAATGACAATGAACTAAAACACAACAAGAATTACACTCAACTGCCAAGTCGCTGGTTTTAATGGACGACGAGCATGCGATGCAGCTATATTTTTGTGTCGTTTCACTACAGTAGTGATGTTCCTAATGAGGGAACCCATTCTTCTATGTTTCTCTCTTGCTCACTAGTCTTATTAGGAGTAGGGAGTGTAATCCATGTGGTTAAAATCTTTTCTTAGGTTCCCCATTTGGTGTTGTCTTGAGTTTTCTGATGGTTCCGCTGCCGTAGACGGAAACATTCGACTAACTATTAACCTCTGAATAAAGACTTGTAACAGCATAGGTTGGTTGGTTAAGAGTTGACCCCAAACAACCAAGCATATGCCAAAACAGTATTGTTCAAGTATTCATTCACTTCCTTATTTTGTATAAGCGTTATATTCCTTATTATCTTATATTGAATGTTGAAAGCCTTTGTTTGTCTGAACAGATAATCCCACGCTCCACTGTGACTGCGCTAAGATCGAAATAAAGACCTATTCACTACTTGTCTGGTTTCTTCTATCAATAGCACGAGGGTTACGTATAGGCACGAAAATGGTGAGCCCTTTTGAACACAAATTTAACCTCATTTTTGTTATTAATATTATTTTTTTATTCGTGTTATAGAAACCTTTTTTGTGTTAATTTTATTGCTATATTTGTCATATACCTCATGTCAGACTTAAAAGAAACCCATAATCTGGAGGATTTGTCACCAGTGGAGATAGACACTGTTATGACTACGAAATCTCAACTGCCAGAATTTGACCGTAGTGATCCTGAGTTGTGGTTTACTTAACTAGAGCATTATTTCACGAGACACAATATCAAATCTGAAGGGGTTCACTATAGAGATTTGTGTTCTATCCTTCCTCCTTCAGTCGCCAAAGAAGTCCGTGACTTGATTTTAGATCCACCATCACCACAACCATACACCATCTTAAGACGAGAGATAATGAACCATTTATCGTTATCAGATAGTCAAATAATCCAAAGACTTTTTCAAGGTGAAACACTAGGTGATCGATCGCCGTCACAGTTTTTAGGTCACCTCCAAGTTTTAGTGAGTGATAACACAGTGGGTGAAGCAGTTCTAAAACAAGGATGGATACAAGCTCTCCCATGCTACGTCCAACACTGTTTGGATGCACAAGATCCTGAAACCCCATTATCTCATTTAGCGCGTATAGCCGATAGAATAATGGAAAGAGGTCCTCCAACTGGATCAGGCACAATAAATCACACACAAAAAGTAGAATCAGCAAAAGACCCCGTCATAGAAGAACTCATTGCGAGTGCTAAGAGTCTCACTGAGGCTGTCACCAGAATGCAAATGGGTCATTCAAAAAGGAGTAGGTCACCACAACGACCACGATCCAAGTCACAAAATAGGTCACAAATGTCCAGACAATCTGGGCAGTTTTGTTGGTACCACTGGAAGTTTGGTGTCAACTCAACCAAGTGCATGCAACCATGCGCCTGGCCTAAGCATAATTCCAAAACAGCGGGAAACGAGTAACCCCTCGCCAGGTCGCGACAACTGAGGAGGGGTGCCTAAACAGTCGCTTGTTTTATGTTAGAGACAGAAATTCTGGCTTGAATTTCTTGGTGGATACTGGCGCTGCTCTTAGCATCATGCCTCGAAATAAAACTGAGATTAGTCGAGAAACATCCCCGATTACACTTCAAGCTGCAAATAAAACTACAATCGCGACATTTGGGCAGAAAACGGTAACCCTAGATTTGGGGTTCAGAAGGCAATTCCCTTGGGTTTTCACGGTAGCCGACTTAGATCTAGCAATACTGGGGATGGACTTTCTAGAGAGATACGAATTTCTAGTTGACACCAAGAAACGGCGATTAACACTAAAAGAAACTTCGTATTGCACAAAAGGCAAAGAAAGTCACATCAGCTCTCTTAACTTGATTCAAACCCCTCCAGTAACAACAGCGAAATTCCAAAATATACTTGCGGAATTTCCAAACTTAACTAAACCAAACCCACCGCCTTCCAAAGACAAACTAAAAGTAAATAACACTATCAAAACCGAAGGTGCACCGGTGTTTGCAAAACCCAGGAGACTAGCACCAGATAAGCTCAAAATCGCTAGGGCCGAGTTTGATTATATGCTACAACTGGGTATTATCCGTCCCTCTGATAGTCAATGGGCATCCCCTTTGCATATGGTCCCAAAGAAGAATGAAAGTGACTGGCGACCGTGCGGGGATTACAGAGCCCTCAACCGTCAAACCGTACCAGATAGGTACCCAATACCGCATATCCAAGATTTCACAAACGGTTTACAGGGTATGAACATATTCACTAAAATTGACTTAGTCGGGGCATATCACAATATCCCGGTGGCTGGTGAAGATATCCCCAAGACAGCTATTACAACACCTTTTGGCTTATTCCAGTTTGTACGCATGCCATTCGGCCTGAGAAATGCTGCACAGACATTTCAAAGATTCATAGATAACCTACTTCGCGATATGCCATTTGCGCAGGGGTATATAGACGACTTGTTAATTGCCAGCCCCGATTTGCAATCACACGAAGAGCATGTACGAGCAGTGTTGACAAGATTGAATGAACATGGAATAAACATACATCAAAGTAAGTGTGTTTTCGGTGTTCAAACTTTAGAATTTCTTGGTCACACAATAAGCCCAGAAGGGATTAAACCTATAAAAAAAGAAGTGGATACCATCAAATAATACCCCATACCTAGCTCTCTAACACAAATGAGAAGTTTTCTAGGTCTAATTAACTTTTATCGCAGATTCATACCAGGTTGTGCACAATTAATGCAACCTTTAACAGATTTACTTAAAGGAAAACCAAAAGAATTCAAACTGTCTTCTGACGCCGTTGAAGCTATTTAACAGCTTAAAGATAAACTGGCTCAACCAACTACGTTGATATATCCGAATTCACTTTCCTCACATGCTTTGATGGTGGATGCTTCAGATAAAGCAGTAGGCGGTATCCTTAACCAACTGGTTAAAAACGCCTGGAAACCAATTGCTTTCTTCTCTGAAAGACTCGCACCAGCTGAGACAAGGTATTCTACCTTCGGGCGAGAACTTCTTGCAATCTACCTGACCATTAAACACTTCCGACACATGTTAGAAGGTAGGAAATTTATAGTCTTTACGGATTACAAACCACTGACGAATGCATTAAAAGCGAGAGCCGATAAATACTCACCTCGAGAAGTCCGACAACTTGACTATATATCACAGTTCACAAGCGATATCCGACATGTCAAAGGTCAGGACAATCAGGCGGCAGATGCTTTATCCAGACTAGAAATGAACGTGCTACAGCAGTCTACAGTAAACTTCGAGACGTTGAGACACGAACAAGAGCAGGACCTAGAATTACAAAACCTACTTAAAACAAACAATTCAAGTCTTAATTTAAAACAGTTCCCATCACCTATCGATGGTATTCTAATTTACTGTGACACGACCAAGGCGATGCCGCGACCTTTCGTTCCCAAAAATATGCGAAAGTTGATATATAATGACTTTCATTCTTTGTCTCATCCTAGCGCAAAAGCTTCAACTAAACTAATCAATGCCAGATATATATGGCCGAATTTACTGAAGGATGTACACAAATGGGTCAGAGAGTGTTCAGCATGCCAACAATCAAAGATTAATCGTCACACAAATTCACCCATAGGTGTTTTCTCGCAACCAGATGCACGTTTTGCACATGTGCATATCGACTTGGTAGGTTCTTTACCACGTTCAAACGGTTTTAATTATCTTTTTACATGCATAGATCGATTTACCAGATTCCCTATAGCCATCGCGATAGCGGACATCACAGCGGAAACAGTAGCCGAAGCTTTCATGCAGAACTGGGTAACCATTTTTGGTACACCCATAACAATAACGACGGATAGAGGAGCGCAATTCGAATCCGAACTATTTAATAACTTGGTTAAACTTCTAGGCCCCAATAGGATACGCTGCACTGCATATCATCCTCAGGCTAATGGGATGGTGGAACGTTTTCACCATTACCTTTGAAGTAGATTCTTCTTTACTTTTTACTTGAGAGCGACTCAAGAGGAAGGTGAGTAAACACCTGATAGCCAGTCTGAGCATGGAAAAATCGTACCTCACCAACATGGTGTTGGGTAGCCCGCTCGCAGCACTTCCTCAGATATTCTTATTCCACAGTCTCACACTCTTTCTCTTGAAAGCACGCAGCAAACCGTCAGCGATAGTTGTAGAATAAATCACATGCTACAAAATAAGATGACAAACTAGTAAATGAAGAGACATCCATGGGCTATCGTTGACAGCTGACAACGTTATTTGCCACTGATTGTAAGTCAAACATTGAGCGAGTTGATAATTTTCCATTGGGATGAGAAATAGAACTAAGGTGTTTTTGATAGGTTAATCGAACCGACGTTCCTACGGAAGCCGATTCTAAGGGGAAGCTAATGTAACAGCATAGGTTGGTTGGTTAAGATTTGACCCCAAACAACCAAGCATATGCCAAAACAGTATTGTTCAAGTATTCATTCAGTTCCTTATTTTGTAAAAGCGTTATATTCCTTATTATCTTATATTGAATGTTGAAAGCCTTTGTTTGTCTGAACAGATAATCCCACGCTCCACTGTGACTGCGCTAAGATCGAAATAAAGACCTATTCACTACTTGTCTGGTTTCTTCTATCAATAGCATGAGGGTTACCTATAGGCACGAAAGACTTCTACCTCTGCCGGTCTTCGCGTAGATCCAGTAACCTATCAATAGATCCTGTGTTTGCGAGTATACGGTTGTGTTTGTTGCAACTGAATCGCGTAAGAAGAGAGCAGTCGTTCCAGATAGCTAGACCTATTACACAGTGATCCGCATTTGCTATGACTATGGTTGTCAGAATTATTGTGGTTGTCTACAAGCAAGGTGAAGATTCAGTTCGTATCCTTGAGAGTGTTTGAATATTCCAATATGTTTGTAGAAAAAGAGAGGTTAACAAGGTCACGCCAAACAAAAACAGGCTAAAAACACATGATGAATGGAGTAAGCGATACATACACATAATCGAAATAAATAAAGCGCACTTTTAAAAAGAGACAAGAACAGGGTAAAATAATGAGCGATGGACATACATTTAACTACACACGTACAAGTATATAATTGTAAAGACATGAATATAAGATGCATGTGTGCTGAAGGTTACAATTATCTGTGAAGAGAGTAGTTATTATAGAGGCGAAATGACCTGACATTCAGATGTAGTCTTAGTTATCGAATGCTGTTCAACGGCTAGTGTGAACCTTGTAATTGTGTGGCAGAACAAGACACCACAGTCTCTAACCATTACTTCATATGGACCAGAAACCATATGATCCAGTTAGGTTTTACTGATAAGAAACTGAGCCAGTGGGTTTCGAACCCATCTACCCAGCTTCAAGAGAGCTGAGTTCAAGCAAATGAAACGGTAAATGTTATTGCGATGGTGCCACTTGGAGCTGAATATTACAAATCTTTTGGCACATCAAGGATCACGTTGCCTTGTGTTCAGCTACCGGGCCACTGAAAATCCACTTCTGAAGCCGGGTTTGTAGGAGAATGGCAATATAACTGGTCAGCATTGACGCTTCCCAAGTGAACCTCCATGAATTGTCCTGGCAAGATTTTGGCTACTCTATTCCAGATCATGTCTGAAACTTTACATGATAATCGCCAGGGAAGTTCGCCACCCTTCTGCGTCTCTAATGTGGAAAAACAAGTGTTTTGTAAGTTAAAATGTTACATTCAGCAACATTCAACATATGTGGAACGTACAACATCTTCCTGCACCGTCACCAATACATCTGAAATTTATCTGTTATAACTACCAAAAGCACAAAATAATACGTCAAGATTGATATTCTTAACTAACTGGCTACTCATTTACCGCATTACTACTTATAATAAACATCCCTGACCTTTAATTGAGTTCACCCTTGACCACCGATTGCTCGTCGCAATGCAACCTCGACAAAGCATACAAACACTTATTTTGCAAATCAGTCTTACAAACATAAATGTGAAAGTGCATCCACTGTTTCTATGTCAAGTGATTGGATTATGTGCATTTTTAGTGTCGTAAAGAAGATACAGTATTCAAGTGCACATCTAGTTTTTGTGAAAGTTATTATAACTTGTTTTGATGATTTGAACTTATATATTCATGAGTGTAATCCTGTTCAACGTAATTTTCTAGTCTTGCTTAAGGTAGGATTTCTCAGTAAGAACTGAGACAAATTTACTCAAGTAGTCTCTGGTTGCATAAGGTTTTATTGAGTCATGGCCCGAAGAACTTCTGAGAACTAATGTGTGCAACACCATCAATAATTGTGGATATCAAAGGGAAACTCGGAAAAAAATGGTTATTTAGTTGCTATTAAACAGAAATACGAAGCATACAACAAATGAAAACGAATAACGCACGGTGTTGGAACTGTGACATATAAAGTGAGAAATTGTAGAAGCTATTTGGGGGTCGAAAATTTGCGGTTTGTGACATGTCCACTAGGTGCCAACCGGCTATTCACCCACGAATGTAGATGTCTGATGGTCCATGGTAAACTTGTTGATTATCTGGAGCAGATAGGTCCTCTCATGGAACGTAATCATACAGTACATAGGACTTCTAGATTTCTCAAGGACATCTTTTATGCTTGGTCGTCAAATTCTGTGTCTACAGCTGTAATTAACGTTCACAAGCGTTGTGCGACTGATTGGCACTCAGACTACTCAGGGAGAGGCTACAATGCGCCAGAGTTCGCATCATTTTATCTAAAGAATTTCCAATAGCAACTGAAGTACCACAGTGCTCAACCCGTGAATTATGGTCCTACTGATTGCTCACTAACAACCTACACAGTAATCTTAGTTCTTCTTAATGAAGATCCACCAACTTCTAAGTAAAAGTTTACGTGGTTGAAGTTGTTTTCTTCTGGTTAGCGTTTGGTCGTCAATTTTGTTTTTGCGAGATTGGGTTGGTGACCCCATGGACAAATTCCCTCCTTTACCCGGGCTTTGGACCTGTAAGAACCCTTGAAGGGCTACAATCGCAACTCACAGCATACGTACCTTTCTAGAATTAAATTGACCGTAGAAACAAAGCTGGTGAACGGGAAAGTTGAGTAAAGAAAACGTTAATATAAAGTAGCTTGGTTTGGTATTTCAGATATCCCTAAAAGTGGCAGCAACGTAGTAACTAGCAATAAAGTATTAGTATGTAACCTATAAAGAACGAATTACTCGTTTGAAATAACGAGAACTCAAAGATATTCAGCACAATCACACACCACCATTCTACCATGAAAGAACGAGAAGTTGACTAATCGCACATAATATAACATAACCAATATAAACAGCATTAAAAAATCTTATTTTCGTCGGGTGTAACACTGATAACCACAGCCAAACTTTTGTAATGGTTGAACACCACTGGTTCTTAACGGCACGTATCATGAAGTTGAACACATGAATTTAGATGAACATTGGAAGTTTAGCATCTGACAAAAGTTTTGTACGTGTAAAGTAGTAAGCAGGGTAACACATTTCAAGCTTCATAACACAATCGCTTAAAGATTAACAATTTCTGTACTCTGAAACCCTGAATTTAGTAAGAAAATCCTTATTGCTGACTCTTTAGGTACACGCAGCAACAAATTTGAATATTCCAAACGTCTTAACCAAAGTCAGATAGTAAACGTTCAGTGATTTGGTCCATGTCGAGCCAGGTGGGAGTCACATAGACTTATCAGGAAAAAATGGCTTGAATAAAGATTTTCGACACCATTTTATATGGGTAGACAAAGTGCATGGCACTTAAAACGATAAACTTTCATTAGCACAATATGCACTTAGTAAACTAGAGTTGAAAGATCTTGTGGTTTCTCCAAACAAATCTGACGAACCACCACAGTCAGATCCGAAATCGTCTGTGTCTGTTTACAACACTCAGAAAAGACATAAATCAGGAGACTAACGTGGTCGGTCTTCATTTCTCATGTTCTACGACATGTAAATTTATCAAAGCACTTAACAGACACGTTGGTGAGCAAATAAGTACCCATTAGAACCGAACAACATATTTCACAGCTCTAGTTTTGACTATGGTCAGGAGCAATGTCCAGACAATATCCGAATTAATGTCGAATGTGTTATCAACTATCCTAAAGTGGATCATTAGTATCATACACCGACCAGTGGATGAACATGCAATCGATTCTCATAATCTCTCACAAAATTGAAAAAGATAGTTTTCTTGCTAGTTTTAAACCAATTAGATAGAAAGGATTCAAGCTATTACAAACGTGCAACGTCGTTTTCCATATTTTATTATACATACTGGGAAGTTTAGTAGACGGCAAAACGAGGGAATTTATTGATAAAAACACACTATCTCACCATGAATAGAGATAAGCCAGGTCTTGTGAGATAATCATTTTGTTGTTGTGGGACAGTCGAAAAGACCGCTAGGGCTTGGAAGTGCTTATATATGCATTATTTCATTATCATGTTAAAGCATTTCACACCGCGTCTCACACATTCCCTCTAGCAAAAATATTGGGAACGTGACTTGCCTTGTTCCTCAAATTACCTTCGAAAATATTCAGGATATAGATCTGGCCATATCTAGGAGTCAATCATATTAGATTGAATATGTCGGAGCGGGTGCAGCCAAGTGGAATCGAGTTAATGTTCTAGGAAATGAACTAAATTATCACTGGGATAATCAGCTACAACTCCTCTCGCAGGACTACAGATGAACAAAGAGCCCCTCATACAGTACATGTTAAATCGAGTAATTTTGGGCACCTGACAGAATATTTCTAGTTATGTGTGATAGCACTGACTCACGTGATAACTCTGAAGTAACCAATCGTCAAGTTACTAGTCTGTTTTTTCTGATACTCCGTTAATACTGCGGCAATCGTACTCTCTTCAGTAGATTATTTAAGGTATAGCATTACGGATCATCTACTTTCTCCTGGTGTAATGAGTGAGTATATATATACATAAAACAAGAAGTAATAATAATAATAATAATAATATATATATTTCTGCATGTGCAGGTACACACCGTTTTTACAGGCATGATCTATAAATTACAACATTTGTTGGTTCACAAAATGTTTCCCAACTTATTAAGTTTATAGTTGTTATAAAGTGAAATCGTAGAGCGCTTGCTGTAAACTATGACCTTGAGAGGACGCGTACATCAAGTTTGTTCCAAACGTCAGAGGTTTCATAGCCGTGCTCTCAGAGCAAGATTCTGAAGAAAAAAGAGAAACAGAAGAGCAGCAAGGCACTTGGATATGAACGCAAAACGTTGCTTAACATAGTGTAGTAGAACGGACAGAGGTATAATAAATTAGAATAAATTCATATTATATCTTGTTAGTGAAATGAAGTCAGAGGCTCCATATTATAGAATGTACTAATAAAGAACAATGAGTTGTGATGTTTAACAAGTTGGAGTAAGCTCACATGAAGGAAAGGAAGTCAAGGCTGTTACTAGGAAAGCGGTTTATAAGAAGGGTGTGTATATAGAGGGTGAAGTGTTAAGAATATTAATGATTACATCTTTTATTGTTTAACTTTTTTTTCATTTTTTGTTTTTCCGATGCCAGCCACATAATCCTAGTGTAAAAATCCGAGTTAGCATGTTATGGGTTGTCTTAGTAGAATAGCTAATCCAGCATAATATTGGAAACATGAGTTTGAGTGGTGAGCGTAGGAAAACAATCTATATCACAGATTGATTGAATTATTCTCAGTCATGAGGAGCCTGATACATACAAAATGTTCTGTCCCCACAAGCATGGGTGGATTGAAGTTATCGCCCTCACCATCAATGCTTGCTGGTCAGTAACTCCACCCTCCCTCCTTTTGTGATGTTAGGCTCATTTAGCATTATTTTTGTATATACGTCATTCCTCGCACAATCCTCTGTTTCACAAACTGTTGGAAAGCACTATCTCTATAAGTACCATTTTACAAGCTTATCAGACAGTTACAAGCTATGGACTGTGGGTAAAGCATCGATGCAGTGCCTCTGTTGACTATAGTATAAAGTATAGTTTGCCAATCAGAGTATAAGCGTTAAGAAGGGTATATTGTAGGATAGTTGTTTATTTAAGCAGGCGGAAAAAGTATAGAAGTATATGAGTTGTGGATATGAGAACGAGTGGAGAAATAATACTAATTGCTAGTCAACATAGTGTACTGAAGAGTAAAAAGTTAATACAGGATAAATAGGAAGGGACTCACAGTGACTTAGTGCTGATGTTATTTTCTGTCGTCCTAACCAGTTGATTGGTAACTGGCTCCATAGATGCAAGACCACTGGAAGTAGGCAGCCAATTGTGCGGTCCTCTTGACGTTTTAGGGTGGTAGTGAGTGTCCCTTATCGACCGAGTTTATTTTAACAGTAATGACAGGTCCATTGAGTTACCTGTCTACTTCAAGTGA
The DNA here is from genome assembly GCA_944470205.2 of Schistosoma margrebowiei. Taxonomy (NCBI): domain Eukaryota; kingdom Metazoa; phylum Platyhelminthes; class Trematoda; order Strigeidida; family Schistosomatidae; genus Schistosoma; species Schistosoma margrebowiei. Next base: position 5,632,082 of record OX104027.1, on the reverse strand, counting down.
AGAAATGGGGTGGAAAAAGTAATTAATACAACTGCAAAGTAGGAAAAATAAGGCAAACTGAACTTGAAGTCCATTTTGGTCTAGACATGGAGAGAGCCTATGATGTCTGAGTGGGGTGCAGATGTGTTCGTACGTGCAAGATTAGTGCAAGTGAGGGCTTGATCAAGCAGTTTTACAAACGTATGTAATTCATCTGCCATGCGAGTTTCGGAGGGAAGACTGTTCCATATTATTGCATACTTGGTGAGGAAGAAGTTTTCCCGAGTTTTTGATCTGTATTTCTCAACTTTGACCGCAGATACTTTGTTTCGAAGTCCGTATTCATGTGAATCTCGGGCAAGAATTATCTTACACGTTGAATAAGTAAGGTTTTTGAGTAGTTTGAAGTAGAGAATCAAATTAGACCTAAGCCTTCTCTTCCAAAGGGGTGCTATTCCTAAGATTTGGCATCGGGAACTATAGTCAATGACCAAGTCAGTCTTAAGTACCTTGCGAGTGAAGTCTCGTTGTATTCCTTCCACCTTTAGTATATCAGATACGCGTAGGTTGGAAAATAAGAACGAGCAGTATTCAGCGATAGGTCTTACACAAACTTTGTAAAGAAGGATTTTAGATTCATTTTGATAAAAATTACGAAGAATGAAGCCAAGCAATTTCCGCATTTTGGATGCTTTGGCTGAGATGTGTTCAGAGAAATTAAGACTGTGTGAGTAATGTACCCCTAGGTCAGTTACTGATGCCAGTCTGGGCAGTGTGTGATTGCTAAGTGTTAGTTTCGTTTTGAGAGATGTGTCTCCTATGCATAACCAGCCGCATTTCTCTGTGTTGAGCTCTAACCTCCAGCGTTTGCACCAGTCGTTTACCATGTTGAGTTCACGTTGGATTGTTTCCATAGTACTGCGTAAATCGGAAATGTCAGTTTTATAGATGACTTTTAAGTCATCGGCATAGAGGTAGGTCTTACCTGTGCTAAAACACTTGCATATATTGTTGATATAGATTATAAAGAGCAATGGACCCAAGACACTACCTTGCACAACACCACTGGTTATAGGTCGAGGTGTAGATGTATTAGAGTTAATCTTGGTTATTTGATATCTGTTCGTAAGAAAAGACTTGATCCATTGCAAAAGGGGATTTATAATTCCAACTGACTTAAGTCTGTTGATTAGAAGATTATGAGGTACCTTATCAAAGGCTTTCTCAATGTCGAAGTATAGTATAATAACTAGTTTCTTCTGGTCACGTATACGAGTAACCTCGTTGAAGAAGTCTATCAGGCATGTACTGCACGACCTTGTTCTAATGAAGCCATGTTGTGACGGGTCTATCAGATCTTCCTTGAGCAGGTGATCAGATAGTTGATTTTGTATCACTTTTTCCATTATGCGTGATATGACTGGAGTGATATTTATAGGTCTGTAGTTTTCAACCAGGTTTCTTGGTCCGGATTTGTGTTTGGGAAGAACATACGTTACCTTCCAGGTTTCCGGATATGTACCAGTCTCTAAAGATAATGTGTATATTTTGAGTAGTAGCATCTGTATGTCCGGTCCTGACATTTTATAAACGATAGAAGGGATGTCATCGGCACCAGAACTCGCATTTGACTTAAGGGTTTTAATGGCGGTATGTATACTCCTAATGTCGAAGTTTATGGTACTAAGATCGTTTTTGCCGGTGCACTTTATGTCGATGTCTGGAGCATCAGATGTATTCCCATTGTGAGAAAACCATTCACTTAATAGTTCGCATATGACGCTTTGGTCATTATACGTTACTCCATCGTGCAGTAAAGAGTGAATGTTGTGGTCTGTGTCCTTTCTTATGCGCTTCGTGAGGAGACGACATAGGGCTTGGGCTTTAGATGCAGCAGTGAGCGCAGTACGTTCCTCTACTTGCTTACGCTTGTTGTGTTGACTTTGTACTCCGTCAAGTACAGAGTATATCTGGTGCAGGGCACTGAAGTTCTTTGATATATGGTACATCCTTTTCAGTTTTCGCAGTTTAGTCCTAGTCTTTTGGTTTAGATATGGAGTAATTGTTTTAAAACCAATTTTAGAGGGTACAGTAGTGTCTAGTGCAGATTTGGTGGTGATATTGAATATTTCTAATGTTTCTAAGAGGCTATTACTGGTAAAGAAACTGCCCCAGTCAGAGTGCTTTATTAGAAATCGAAAGTTTTCCCAGTCAGCATTTGCATAGTCTCTATATTGGAACCGCGTGTTTGATGTCTTTAATTTGTTGCATATGGCAAGAATCGGAAGGGTGCAGAGGACTATTTTATGATCGCTGTTGTGAAACTTTTCGCCAACCACCATTGATGTTGGTGTGACATTATGACAGAATATCAAGTCAAGAATGTTGTGATTTCGTGTAGGCAGGTGTACATGTTGTTGCCAGCCGTGTATGTCTAAGGTCCTAAGTATGCTTTCAAAGCACAATGGGCCAGAATGTGTCTTCCAGTTGATGGTGGGAAGGTTGAAATCACCACATACAATTTTGTAAGTGAAGTCAAGCGAGGCAGCCTGAGCAAATGACTCACTTATAATAGTGTCATTTGAACTAGGAGTGTTAGGAGCTCGATATATGCATCCGATTAGTATTTTACATTCATGAGTGTACACAGTAAGCCATATCGATTCAGGAAGTCTACTGAGGACGTGGTCGCTATAGATTTCCGCTCTCAAATATTTTGATACATAAACGAGACAATCACCACCCTTCTTGGTTACTCGATCACAGCGGAAGAGCTCATATGTGTCTATTTGTAGAAATGTGTCTGTGGTGTCGGAGGACAGCCAACTTTCCGTTATCAAAACAAGTGAGGGGTTGTTTAAAAGTAAAAGGGTGCGTAGGTGAGTCATCTTACTTTGTACAGATCGAGCGTTAATTAACATAAGTGTCAGGTACGGTGACTGTTTGTCTAGTAGAAGGGTATGATGTATACCCAGTGATTTGTCTGTTTTGCAACGAGAAAAGGAAGAATTGGGAGCGTCGACTCCATATTGATGAGCGTTTAGTTTATTACCAGTAGGGTTAATGCGAGAAGGGTAGTCGGGTGTTGTTTTGGTGAAAGAAGTATGTCTAAGAGTGGAAGGTAGAGTTGAATGGTTAGGTAATGTGTCCGGGGAATGATCAGGGGGTCCAGTCAAGAAGTTTTCAAGACTAGAGACATTTATCGAGGTTGAGAAGGATCTGCCACTCCCCATCAAATCGGAGTATATAGATGGTTTCAGAATAGTGGGATTGTCGCCCTCAACATTTGGAGACCCCATAGCAGTAATGTTGAGGGGGGGAGAGATAAAAAAGGATGAGATAGTGTGTATGTCGAATTAGGGGAGACTAAACCGCTGTATTGGGTGGCTTGACTTAGATAGTACCTAGAGTCAGTAGGTGGGTTTCCAAGTAGGCCAACATTATGGCTTCTTTGTGTGCGGTGGGCAATTTTAGTCCTATTGTGGTTAGTTGGGGAAGTTGTATGTTTCTGATGAGGAATAAAGGAATGCCTGTTATTGTTGCTAAGAGAGGTGTTTCTGATGTGTATAGTTTTGTGTTGATTCATGGGGCTTGCAAGGTTGACACTATATGACTTATGGGTATCACGTGTGGGTGTGGTTCTTGTCAAATGTCGTTTCACATTAGGATGAGTGGGTGTTGCCAGTTCACTATGTTTGTTGTAGGGCATTCTATTGCTATGAGAAGGTGCACGTTTTGGGTTAGAGGTGCTGGAGTATTGGTGGGTTTTTACGGAGGGTTTGGTATTATTTCGTACAGCGATGTCTGAGAGTCTGTAGCTGTTAGCGCAATTCCTGGGGTGGTCATTTTTAGGCATTTTACAGGGGCCGCTAGGGTGATACTTGGACGCTATTGAGGCATAAGTGGTTTGGCATTTTGGGGTAGCTGAGTGTTTGGGCTGAGGGTGAGTGGTTGTAGCTGCTTTATGAGCGGTCTTGTCCTTAGGATTAATTGCAGTGTCCGACGTGCCTCCGTTTTTTGGGGGGGCAGTGTATGATATTTTAGGATTTGTGCAGTGACAAGAGCTGTAGCTGCCGCGGCTACGTAAGCTGGGTTGATCTGTTTGTGTTCCATTGCAGATACGACGCTGGATAGCGGTCCTGTCATGAATGATCCTAATCTTTTTAAATGTTGGAATACGCCTCAGTAGTGACTGACTATTAAGGAGGTGATTAGCTTCAGTGGTACTACCAAACTGAAATAGAATGGGACATGAGGTTTTAGTGTGTCCTTTACGTAATCTCCTTGTTACACACCAAGATTGCGACAATCCACACTCTTGTAGCAGAGTATTTTTAGCAATCTTTATGTTCGTACTATCAGGTATATTATACACAATGACATTATGCATACACTGAAGTCTTTTCAACACTTCGGTTGATATATGGTCAATTATTTTTTCAGTGTTTTTTATAATTTCCAGATCGGGATTTTCTGGAACACTGATTAAATATTTGTACGGTAATAGGTCTTGAATAGTTTGGGTGAGGCTAAGTTCTGTTTGGGTGTTTCTAGGTCTACCAGTGGTGAGATTATTCAAGTTTATATCAAAGTTTTTAAGGTCGATATGGTTACATATAGGCCTGTTACAGGTGTCTAGCGGGTGGTCACTTTGTGCACACTTAGTTGGGGGATTGGGTATATGTCTGGGTGAGTAGTCAAGATCTACGTCATCGGGCTGGCTATTGTAGGCAGTCGTAATTCGTGAGCCGCTACTTAAGATGGCCGATTGTAAAATTGTTGGGTGTTTGGGGTCAGCCGCACTGTCTAAATACTGCTCACAATATTCGGTGCTCTTTTTGGGACTGACAAATGATGTCGACTCTAACAGCATGTGACTGCTCTTATTTATATCGACAAGCGAGATGCAAGGTAGTGATATGTCTTGTCCAAGTAAAGGGTGCACGTTTAGTGTGGCTGAGGGAAGATCAGAGTAGGATGCAGACTGATCAGTGTGTTTATAAGGTTTCGCATTATTCACTTTAGTGACTGATTTAGATCTTTTGCAGGTGCTATAGGCATCTGGAGAGATTATATGTTTTTTAGATGGCCTGGACATTATTGGAAGTAATGTTAATTCAAAGTTTAATTAGGTGGATGGCGATAGCTGTAATTTAACTTAGTGAACGTGTAAAGTTTTATGGTAGGATCAGACCCAGTATTAGTTAAGAGTAAATATATTACAGTTAATTGGTGATAGTGATAGCGTGAAAACTAGCAATATTAATTTATGAGGTTGAGTTCCTAAATAAGGTGTAAAGTTAATAGAACCCTATCAGTGACGAATTATTTATCGCTATCAAGTGTTAAATTAAAGAGAAAAACGGATAGGAAAATAAAATAATACCACGTGAAAAAAAGTTACAACCTTCAAAAGCGCGCCACTATGCTTGTGCTCATCAGCCCTACCTTCATGTTTCTAAATATGTCAGAATTTCGTATCACCGACATATCTTATCTCATTTCACGCTATTGAATTGTTTATTGTTTCGACGTTTTGCACGTTTTTTGTGTTCTTTACCTCTATATTTGATCTTATTAGGTTTTTTCTTAAGCCATTATAAACTGGACAGATACACTGGTTAAAATGCTTTATCACTGACTTCTCTAGTTTGAACGTTACTTCCCTGGGGGTATTTTGAGACAAAACAGAAATAAGAGATGCTCGGTTTTTAAGACCGACTGCGTATGACAGAACATTCTGACTAGGTACTTCACTAAATCTTTGAGCCTTAAAACACACCGATATTTCGGAACGATGTTGGTCTTTAAAGTGGTTATGTTGGAGATATTAGAGAAACGACCTCTGACATGAAATGTCTAGTGAGAACAGGAATAGTGCCCAGTATCCCTCCACAGAACAAAACGTGCCTGAAGTTGTAGATTTACATTGCCACTCTTAAAACCACCAGAAAGCAAAAGTTGTGAAGTCAGGTGACGAGACTTGATCTTGGGTTTGGAAGACAAGTACTTCTGGTGTTCTCTATTGCAGACTTATTTTTCGAGGCTTTCCAAATAAAGATTTTGGAAAAATAAAAGTACTTGCTTAATCCCAAGTAACGTTAAATGATGCATTGAGACATCGTCACATTAGTCGATCACACCGCCTTACATTATTGACGAAAGTATCATTTATTGGTCTTACTCTCTGAATGTCAAGTACTTTCCACAGTGCAATGGCTTCGTGAACTTAAAGGGGTGTGAAGAAAAATAATATATTTGTAATATCCCAATTTTCTACTCATTGGGATATTACAAATATATTATTTTTATTTATAACAATGAACCCAATGCTCAATTTATTCGAAATTATCAAATCAAACCTTGGTAATGACACCTACAAACTCATTAAAGGGGTGTGGTTGATTTTTGACATTTTGTTTTTTGCTGTCGACCAAATTAGTCTCAAGATATGGCTACGATACCTAGCCGAACACCCTTGGTTAGTAGTGTAAGTCAGAACTAAAAAGGTTAGAATAAATGTCGAATGGTATTGATTCTTTTTATTTCGGGGAGTTACTTAACAATGCAGGTTCTACTTAGGTTCAAAAGTTTATGCGGTAGTCATTCAAACCAAATTTGATGGAACACATCTTCACCAATCTAGTATGGCCCAACCAGTGTTTTCATGGTTTTCATGAAACGGTCTCTCGTCACTTAAGTTATTGACGGTCATTATCTGTTATAAATATTGCTCGTCTGAAAACTAAGTGTACAGTAAGACTTAGAGACTTGAAAACTTCGAATTTTGTTGTGATATCTGTCCGCAAAGTACTAATCACGTGTGTGTGATGTGAAGCTATTGATTGGATGTCACATGTCGAGACAATGTTCAACCCGTTGGAACTTTTTGTATGGATAGTCTTTGCATCGCAAAGGAACATAATATTGGGAGTAGTAGGTCTTCAGGTTGTGAAATAGCCAGTGATGGCGTACTAGGGGTTTGTTAGGTTCTGTTGTACATAGTATCAACTAATATATTTGCAGGAACGTATAATGATAAATATTTGGATAAATTTCAGTCATCGAATATGAAATTTGTTAATCGGGGCCAGCTAGTAATTTTAAATCAGAGGAAAAAACGAATAATGGAAAGAATAATTTTGTAAACGTAAACACATCTACCTTGATAACAAGATGTGCAGATCCACATTTAACTACCATGCTGACTAGAATTAGTGTTATTGAGTGTGTAGACCATCACGCACTGAATACTAAAGACGCCTTCAACCGTACAGAAACGACAGGAAGCGAGCGCAAATTAATCGTTCAGTTTATACAAGTTCGCCATAAAGATATTGGATATTGGCAACACACATTTGCATCCAAAACATAAAAGTTGAATTAAGAAAGCAAGGAAGAACTGTCAAAATGCGAAGATCGAGGTCTAGAAGTAAATTAGGGAAGAAGGTGGGTTTAAGCGATAACCATTGTGGAAATGAGCCGGCGCTAGAAAAATATGATTTCAAACAAAATAATTTGCACCCATTGATTTAAGTTGCCCCTTCTGGATAAAGATCAAGGGTTGGGATAATTCACAAAATCTGCTCAACCTTTGTCTTGAAAATAGCACAAGTATTCAGTGTTTGACAACGCTTTTACCAGTAACACCTTCTAATATAACTCGTACCCACCAAGAGAAATCAAAAGACAGAATCGAGGAGATCAGAAGTTGTATTTGACGATTGTCAATATATCGGAATTGTCTGATCTAGTCTGGCTAGCGACTGCAGTAGATATTGAGCACGGCGTTCCCAAACGTGATCTAGTGCGGATGCATGACCGAGCGCCTTCAGCCAGGTGAGTCCACTAAAACTAATGTGGTCAGCATCCAATGTCGAAACCTTACAGAGTTATTTATTTTGAGGATTTATTTACCGCTACAGTCCATTTTTCAGAAGATGACCTTTTGAGGTTTATGTATTTTTTCATAAGCTAAAGTGTCACTACAAATGTTTTGGTGGATATAAGCTTATATTTACTGATATTAACCAAATAAAGACATACAGTAATTTATGTTTCAATTCCCCGCGGGCCACATCGATTTCCGTCGCAAATGGCGCACCCTGCAAAACGGTCAAGGTATGATGTTCTTGCCGCAGCTACCGCTCAGTTTTACAACACTACAGGAACAGTACCGGGAAGTCTTCACCTGGCAACTGATATCTCCTACCTAGTTACTAATCAACCGAGTTGCACTATTGTTGTTGCAGACATCCCGGAAGGTTGTACAGAAAGGGATTTGATTGGTCTTTTCAGCAGATACGGGCAGATTAAAAATGCCAAGCTGGTATGCAGTGGTCGAGCTGCTCTTGTTGAGTTTTGTGAAATTTCTCCTCCCACTAGACTTGTCCACATGGCGAAAATCAACCCTTTTTGTGTCGGTCCGAATCGCGTTAGGCTGGAATTTTCTTCCGAAACAATTACTCCTGTAATTGACCGCAAACATCAATCACAGTCTTCAGCCTTGGACAACAATGCCCCTACACGCATTCTCCATTTAGATATTTCAAATGCTGAATACCCAATAACTGTCGATGTAATAAAGGCAATCTGTTCTCCTCATGGGAATATCCTAAGAACCTTTATTGGGAAAAAGAATGTTGATCGTTCATTAGAAGCTCTTGTTGAGTTCGAAAATGTTGAAGAGGCTAGGGCAGCCAAAGAGCAGCTTGATGGTGCTGACATATATTCCGGTTGTTGTAATCTTACGGTTGCATATTCCCGTCTTCAACGTGTTCATGTGACTCAGAACGATAGTGAATCATGGGATTTTACTGGTCCAAGTGGCAATTTAGAGGGACCCTTAAACAATTCTTCCACTCAGCGTACGCTACTTGGCTCAGTAGCTCCACCTCCCAACTCAGCCGTAGCTCCTGCAATCTTACCACCTCCTGCAGCCGCCCCATTCCCACAAGTGTCTCCGGTGTATGGCGCACAACCCTACCCCCCTTCCCAAACACCGATGGGTTACTATGGAGTGGGTCCACTTATTCCTCCGGCGTGCGCTGTCCCTGCAGGGGCACCATTTGCCTCTCCATACCCAGGTTACTGGCAACCTAATATGATCCCAGCTGCTGGTATCCAGTCGCTCAGGCCACAAGCTTCGACTGGTTTCACACCACCATCACAAATCATAATACTTCCAACCCCTCCTTCAGTTCATCAAGTAAATGCTAGCGGAATTGGGATTGGTCATTCAACATCAAACCTATCTGTATCAACTCCGGCTGCTCGTCAATCGGACTTGTCAGTTTTTGAAGCTATTGAAGGTGTAGTTTTAATGGCCAGCAATATACCACAGCGCATGAATTGTGATCATCTGTTCAATTTAATTTGTCTGTATGGTAATGTTGCACGTATTAAGTTCCTGAAGACACGCCCTGGCTATGCAATGGTTCAAGTCGGAAACCCAGAAACAGGTGACCTCATACATCGATACTTCAGTGGGGTGTGTGTGTTCGGGCAAGTTATCCAGTTTCATCACAGTAAGGTGACGGAGCTTAAGGAACATGAAAATCTGGGGACATTGGCTGATGGGTCACCAGTTATGAAAAACTACATGAGTGAGTTTTTGTTGTACCTTAAAGCGTTCCATATATTAGCGTTGTATTTGATTGGAGGGACTAGTTTTTGATGCTATCCAACATTTTGTATTATACTTTCCATATATTTATATTCATAGTTACGAAGATTTGTGCCAAACCTCTTAAATATAAACAACTTCCATTTTCCTGGTTGCAAAGACTCGTGCACATCAAATCTCCATAATTTATTTTAGATGAAGTTTTTTTGCCGTTCCGGTCTATGGTCTAAGCGTGGCCTTGTAGCAATTATCTGCATGAACTTTATCATTAGTAAAGTTAACCATCAATTGTTAAGTTTATAACTTACTGACTGATCTATGTGTAGGCTTGTTCTCATCGCAATTTCCGTCTTACGACGAACTCATTTTATCTCACAAAGTTAACCTTCCACAAATTTGTGGTGACAAGGATCAGTAGGTCTTGACTGTTCTCGCATTTAACAGAACTATTAATTCGATCTCAATATATACTTAACCAACCATAACAATAATTTTAAGTCAGTTCGCACTAGTCTCCTGAAAACTAGTTAATATATGCTGCATGTTACTTGGCCTTGATATTTGAAGACTCAAACTACTAACAAACGTACATTGATCTTCAAAGACACCAACTGAAATGAGCCATGTACTTGTTTTCAGACTGCTCGGATAAGGTTCACACAATTAGATACTAGGTTCATTGATTCCCTGTTAATTCTTCACACATCACAAATGTATACTTTCTCGAATTCGATCTATGATGTCTGATCTTTTGATACTAATAGTACTTTTATTAACACTTACTCTGGGATTGGCTCGCTGTGCTAATGGGTTATAGGATTCAAACCTATGTACACATGCATCATGTCCTATATTGCTTATGACTGCGAAGATATCGAAGCATGATGTTGATCTTCAGGAGGCTGACAACTCAATTTTAGCCCTTGTGTACTTTGACAGTGCAAGTATAGTTTATTTGAGCTTCCTGAGTCTGAATGTTTTGTAACCCCTTTGTGCCTAACCAGTCAGACAAGTTTAATTGTCCCCAGTTGTCATTCTTTGGTGCACGATGTATGCCGAGGAGCAAATATTTTTTCTACTTGTCCCATTGTATAAGCTTCAGCTTGATCGGCTTCAGTTTTGATTCAGAAAAAATGTAGATTTTCTGTAAATTTTTTGCTTTTGGTTTCTCTTGCACTAAGTTTAATGGACTTTCTTTTACGTTATAGCGGACCCCAACAATCGCTTCCGAAACTCAATGGTGGCTGCCAAAAGTAGAATTCTAGAACCTTCTCGCACACTTCATTTCTTCAATGCCCCCCTTAATTTTAGTCCAGATGACATTTGCCGAGTGTTCTCAGATTGTGGTGCCACACCTCCACCCCGTGTTGTAATATTCACTTCTAAAGCAGGTCAAAAAACTTCTCTTGGTAAGTTCTGATAATGATTAACTGAACATATAGTATATTTATCCCTATTGACCAGTCATTTATCAATAATTCTGAACATAAGCTTAGTCATAAGTGTTTTTTTCAATGTAGTGATTAGATTACTATGTTCATGATCGAACGTTTAACTTATGTTATAAATATTACGACTGTTATACTGCTTACACCTGTACACAACACTACTATCCATTAGTCAGCTCTAAAATAAGTACTGCTTCGCTGGTCCTCAGGATAATAATTGTTTCCAAAACACGAAGTTTGTTATCTTCTTTTGTTCACATGAGGAGCTGAAAGTTCACTGATCTGTTCTTGATAACGGAATCCCGTCAGAATCTTCATACTTTTCCAGTGCGTAGCACATTTCATCACTATGAATTATATCGGTCTCTTGTTCAATCCCAAAAAGGGGATTGACTACTAACTTTTTGACCAAGGGTCGATGAAAGGTTATTAATTTTGAAGGTTCAAGGAAAAGATAACTAGACGTTCGCTTGAAGCTTAGAGTAAAATTGATCAGTTTGGACACCAGTTAACTCTCAGTGAGAATGATTGGAAAATAAACAAATCAATGTGAAAATATTGTAGGACCTTCCTACCAACCCATGATTATCTCTACTTTAAGTAGTAGTATTCCCACTCAACTAAGTAGAAGCCTATAGGCTCTTCGGGGAAAAGAGCCCTGCGAAGAGTGCGCAACTGGAGCACTAGAGAAAGGAAAATAAATGGACGCGCTTAGGGTTCATGGTACGTGTAATTAGGAAAATCGATATATACGATGAGGCGGACACACTGGAGCATACACTATGAAGTGCAGACGGATGCATCATAATCTACATTTTCTTATCACTTTCGAAGACTTCGAACTTAATTATTTACTTAAACACCGATATTGGTACAAGAAGGCACCAAATATATATACGCCACATAATTCACTCAATTTATGTGAAGGCTGTCATCAGTAAGAGTATAGGATATTCGTAGCTTACTAGTATTTGATCACAGGTGTCTTCGGAACATTGCTCGTATATCTTGGGACCGCCGAATAAGTAACACAGCTGTTAGGAAACGGGTTATTTATTTCAACACATAGATAATGGTACAAAGAGGCACCAAATACATATGCGCTACACAAATCTCATTCGATATGTGTGTGAGGGCCGTGATACTGCCCGGGTGCCCAAACCGAAGCAGGTGGTTTTCTTATGGGGCCACACCCCGAGCCTTCGACCTAGAGATCTAATTCACATGGCAGTGGATCAACGTTAGGCAATATAGTCCCATGGTATCCGGTTATCAACAGTTGGTTCATACGTCATTTGTTCGCTCAGAATCCTGGATCCCGTGTGACCATTGGTTTGGAATCAGGGTTTAACAACTCCCCTAGGTAGATTCTCGGAATCCACCAACCCGGTTAAAGCGACGGACATTCGCTTTTTGTCCTCTCAATTTCGTAAAGAACACTAATACCACGAGAAGGCAGTGAGTAGGACTTCCCTTGTAGTGATTGTATGCACGTGGAAATGTGAGAGCATTTCAAGATGGAGAGCTGACTCTAACCTCGACCATATCAGGGCATTTGAAGGCTCAAACTTCGAAAAGCGTTGTGAGCTTAATGAACACACCAGTATAGGACGTAAAACAGTCGCAAGTATGCAATACATGTATATTCGGAATGCACAGATAGAAACCTATACATTCTATAGTATACACATACGTAAAGATGCGATCACCCCAGACCAAGAATGGTTGTATGCCTAACGTAGTGCAGTATATAGTTTTCGTAGCCTATATGTGCACTCTCACTGGTCTTGTACATAGTCGAACTTTTGTGAATTACCCAAAAGTTTATAAATTAGGGGTATTAAAAACGTGTCTAGTTATTGTCGTGCTTGTTTTCCTATGTGTTACTGAATAATAACTATATTTGATCAGATTCTATGAATCAGTGTAAATGTAGAACAAGTTAACATTTGATTATATGAATAGTAGTTTATTTGTCTCCACATCTCTTTGACTCCCGCAAATTTGTATTGAATTCCAGTTTTTGTACATTAAAGTGTTCTCTTCAGGTGATTTCCGACGAGAAAAGTCAATCAGTTAGTCAATGTGTAAAACCATTAAGTCCAAACTTTATTATAAATATCCAATATGAAAAATGACTGAATGTAAGTTTTTATTTCTCTTGGACAGGATTGGTAGAATGGGATACGTTGACTGAGGCTCTTGAGGCCCTCATTTTGGCAAATCACCGGCCAGTTCACTTATCTGGATACGCTCATCCTTTTCATCTAAAAATTGCCTTTAGTCCGAAACCTATATCGGATGACAGAGCTGGCATTTCGCTGATACGTTATCCTGCACCTCCTTTGATGCCTGGACACCATGGATCGTTGGCGATAAATGGTCAGCGAAATGACAAGGCTCCTGGTGGCGGTTCTAATGGGGAACAAGAGGATGAATTAGATATTCTGTCGAAAATGGAGAAAGCCGAAGGTTGTGCAAAGCCTGAATCAAAGGGTGACTCAGCGGGTGCTAAATCTGATTCAACTAAATTTCCAGAAGATGAATCCAATGGTGCACCAAATTCGTCGGAAGTGACCGGAAACGAAACTTAGACGTGCGATAACGAACTAATATATTTCAGTATATTTAACACCCGCGTTTCATTATGCTTAGCTTATTGATGGCCACTTGCAAATGAGTATGTGGTTATTCTGTCTTTTTTTCATGCGTATATATGTCATGTAGATGATTATCTCATCATGGTCACAACTATCATGTTTATTATGTTTGTAATAGATCCTAATATTTTTATGTGGCAGTAGCCTTACATATTTTATAAAGTTAAATAATAAATAATTTGTTCCTTTTGCTCTTTCCACTGCTTAGCATATGGTATATTTATGTTGTATTTCTATTTGAGGAATCAGGTCCCATTAAGTTATGTTGATGGTATCATGTCTCCTGATCATTAAATTCATTAATTCATTCATGTCTAATTATGAAGTCAACCACTTTAGAGCTTTACTTTTTATGTGCTTATATAATCACTCATGTTTATTATAGTCATTGTTTTATTGGCATAAAACATATCCTAAATGAAATATTAATTTGTTCTACGAAACCTTAAGATATTTTACTATATAAAGCAAATGTTTTGATGTATATACATATATATTATGTGCCTTTATTTATTTTATGTCTGGTTAGGCTAGTTAGGTTCATGATTTGTGCAATATTATAAGTTGTTATTATTATGCCGTTTATGTAGACCTTCGTTTGTAGTTGATTTGGTTAATTTCATCGTATGTCCCCCCCCCAGATAATATAAAGGGTTGCCATTGTGATTACCCACATTACTTTGGTGATATTATAAACGTAATTCAATTATTGCGTTCTATGGTTGCCAGTTTCAGAATCTCATGGTAAATGACATTTGAAAACTGATATTTATCTCCTTGTTGTAATTTCTTTTATTGTGAAATATTTCTGATATAGATCAAAAAAGAAATTCAAGTAATAAATTATTCCTTACTTGCAATTACACATAAATGGATTCGGGTGGTTAATCTTAATTATGAAATCCGTTTCAAGTGCAATCTCCGAGTAGTTTAATGCTATTATATATGGAATGAATAACACGTGGTGGGGTTGTTACACGTAGAAGAATGTATTATTATTTCTCGTATTCATCAATTATGAGACCTGTGACACATATCCGTTACTTAGGAAACGCAGCAACATGATGGAATGCTTTCTTCGTATGTGAGAATTCACCACTTTGTGGTAGTGTGTCCGGAATTTCCGGTGTTGATAGTGATTATAAAACGTTCTGAGCGCACAAGTAAGGTTAATCTATGTATGCTAGAAGCCAGAGTGACTTGTACTAATCTGGGGTTATCTGTGGTGTTGTTGTGCTATTAGTCCAACTGTAAAATCTATTTCCATTCATAAGAACGCGAGCAAGAGGGAGACCATCGGAAATACCCATATTAATTAATGGGAGCAACAAAAGGAGAGGGGTGTGGAATTTTGTCAGTTTGCCGTTTTTCATTTTGGATATCAAATGTAGCCGTAAAATTCCGAGTAAACAGCACGTCAATGAAAGGTGTTGTACTACCTGTTTAAGAAAACTGCCATCCGAGATCAGGGTGTCGAGTGACTATGGTTAATCATCTGTCTGCGAAAGGTTGTTCACACTTAATAGTAACTGCGTTTGCTTAGTGTTCAGACACTCGATAATCCAAATAATGTCACAATCTTGAAACACTGGATTCTGGGCTTAATACATGTCAATCGATCCTATCAGAAGTATTTCTGATGAAAATTAAAAGTATTAGTTTGTTAATTCAGCTTCTATCTACACTAATATATGGTACTTTGCCCGTTTGTTTAAGAAAAACAATTACGTAAGAAGAAAAGTCTACCTTGAGTAACTGGCGTTTTTTCCCTCTCAACGCATTTAACACAAGTACTGTGTTAACACAATATAAGTTGACGTGACAATGTGATGCGCTGTTAGCTAGATTTATTCACGGGATTTCTACTGTTACGCAGTAGAGATATCGAGTGCTATCCGAAGCAGACTAATGCTCAAATTAACCATGTATCAGTTTGAGATAATTTTAGGTTACTATGGCAGTGAAGCGGTCGTGAAACTCTTCAGTAGGCTTCGATTATCGTAAGCAATCGTTCGTTTTACGGTCAGCCGCTGGAAGATGAGATAATATGAAATAAAGTATTGATATAGGCAACATATTTAAGCATGGAGAAAATGCTCCGTGATAAAAGCCTATGGTAAATCGGCGTCGAGTTTCGTGTAGTTCAGTTTCTGAGTAGTGACGATGCCACCAGTTAGTAGTAGGCAAAGTTTAGTCAGCAACAACGCAGGACCTCGTGCGTGCGTACATCGTTTATGTTATTTGTATTTTGATAGAGTTTTGTTCTCTGAACTGGATGGTTTGATCGTGGAGTTCTCATCATTCTTCTAAACAACATCATCAGCACATACTTCAGATAGAAGTGAAGCGTTCGAATTTCACCATATGTGTTTCACAGCTTGTCCTGAACACCTCGATGTTGATTGGTTCTTGTTGACCTTAAATTTATCATTGTTTACTTCTTTGTTTTGGTTGTCTCCCATTGTTTTGGTTTTTGTTCCTATGTTTGTACATAATTCTGATTGGTTGATAAATTGGATCGATTTCAATGTACTTGTTGATTGCTTATTGACCTGAGTGCCAGGCTTCTAAAAATTCTCTGGTGTTTTTGGAATTTCCTCTATCCAAGATTTTCACATTTTTCCAGTCAAATTAGTGTCTGCAGTTGTCCATGTGTATTGATATAATTGAGGAAATGTCGTGGCGTTTGACTGCTAATCGATGTTCATGCAGGCGAAGGTGACGAGCGCGTAACTTCGTACCTCTACTAAGTGAATGGTTTCTGCTAAGTCATCAACATTATATTAATTATCAATGATCACATGGAGGTATACGTCCAGCAATTCGGTTGAATGACTTCCAGCGTATGGGATCAAATAGTCTTAGTAGGGTAGGGGTTTCATACGCTTCCCTTGATTATGAATGGGAAAAATAGGAAATAAGATCATAGCAGAATAATATCAATTGAGTTATTCCTTAAATCTCCCTCAGCTGCTTACAACCTTAAGACCATTTTGTTGATTACTGGGAAAATGAGTAGCCCGTTGTTCTCCCATTATTCGAATCTATACATGGAAGGATTATATGAAATTCTCAAAAAACGTCTTACCGTCAATTCGGTTCGTAAGTGACCATAGGACGTAGCTTCCCGTTGTTAATGTTTCTAAATGCATGGTTCATATTTCAGGTAGTTTCTACAGGGTGGTTACATTTTCTGTTTAGTCCTTAGTTTTGGCCACCATACGACCAACTCCATTAAATAAGTTATGAGTCTGGATAACTAGTCTCATCAAAATTATTCCACTGGCACATAATTACACCATCGATCAAGAGAACACGAACTATACAATACTGTAGTGTCTTGAACAAATCAATTTTTTGAGTGCAAATTATTCAATTTTTCGCCCTATTGACAATTGAGTCAAATTCATCATGATCCAATTTATTTAGTCCATCTAAGTCATTGTGATACAGATTTGTGACTTAGATAAATGGGTTAGACGGTATTATGATCCCTACATATTTCAATCGCTTAATGCTTATTGTAGTTTTGGACATCATCAGTTGCTTATCTGTTTTCTACACTTCGAAATAAAGAAACAACATGAATTGTAACAGGACAACGTGTTGTGGATTCTCCTCAACTACTTACAGCCTAAAAACAATGATAAAAATCATTCGAAATAAAACAAATCTATGTACATTATATCAGTGAAGGATTGAATAAGACTAAGTTTGACATGTAGATTTAGAATAATACAAGATAATAATTATGATGGAAAATCTGTTGAGATCCTTGTCTATTTTTAGGTTAAATATATGAATATTCTCGGGACAAAGATTGAAAAGAGCATTTCTATAGAAATCATCAAGTCATATAGTAAACTACTTAATAATTGATTAGAGAATATAGATTAGTTGAGAAAAAATTGTTATAATTTGTGACCGCCGATTAGAGAGCAGTGAATTATCGACCGAACTAAGGACGCATAAAACGCGCGAGCAATCTAGAGTCCTGATTGGTCCTGCTTCCTGCCTAGCCCAGCCAGTTAAGTCCAGAACACCAATATCAACCTCTACAATATGAATCATGTCTATCAAATATACTCTGTTTATATACCAATCAAACAAACCACATTGTACCATAAAATAGAAAACATTCTTACAAGAATTAACCAGATGTAGCTGTGAATGAGGGAGGTAGTAATTGATCGACAGGGCATAATTCAAGAATGATAAGTGGTATAATAATAGTTGATAGGTCAACATAAGCTTTATAATAAGAAGGACATGAATATGAATAGTTTAGTTATTTAACAATTATACGACAGAAATATACACATGGTATTGGTTCATAATGGATTTTAACAGTCCTCATTCATTATGCTTATTGGGACCTAACAAGCTCAGAAGTAAGAAATTCGCATTTATAATTAAGGTCATGGGAAAGATTTTATGTAACATTCTTTTAGAAATAAGGTCACTTGGCATAAAAAACGATTGGTAATTATGTTTTAGATATAGAAACTTAGTTGAAATTTATTTACATAGTAAGCACTTCTGTAATGGATAATAAATTTGATATATTTTTTGTTGGTCGATTACTTAGAAGAGTTCTGGCACATTAATATTATGTCCACCGTGAAGCAATTGTACTAATGTAGAAGTTCGTTGATTGAATCGCAACTTTTGTGTAATGTGTTCGGAGTTTCGGATATAAAACTTACCTTTTGTTCTTCTGATGTTTGTGCTATAGCAAATGTGCGTAAATTAGTGGAGACAAGATAAGATGTGAATTCTTACAATTCGATTGCTTCAGTTAGCGTTTCGTTTGGCATGGAAGGACCGTCTCGGAGGCTGGATACGCCCTTTTCATTATTGTCATTAATCTAAAATCAATTAATCTTTCCCGTTATTTTGTCACACTTGAAGTCACATTATAGGAAGACAGGGTTTTCCTCAATAGTAGTATATTTCATTCCATTTATTCTAGCCGTTTGATGCTTATTCATGAATTTTTGTGGATAACCTTTATCACTCAAGCAACGTTCGACCATGGTTAATCCCTCAATTCCATCCTCAGAAGATGCTATCCATAAATTACTGAAGCTATGATGCTTCAAGTATCACCCACTCCACGTGTCTTTTCAATAAGTATGCCTTTCCAATTCACCACTCGGATTACTGGTAGTATTGAAATCTAAAAAAACGAAACATTTCATATTCCATCATAAATGCAATGTACAAACAGTGACGTATCCATCTCACACAAAGACTCCCGCGTTTTACCAGAAAATATGTCAGATGCATCAAATGATGATCAGAAATCTAATACAATTTTGATAGATGCTAATTGCCTTGATGATCCATTATCTACAAATGAGGTTCCCAATAAATTTGGTCACAATATTTCAGAAGAATCAAACTTCGATGACCTCATGTTAAGCATCGTTCAACCTCCCCACTCAGTCACTTTCAGTCAGTTCTTTGCTCAGTGTGACAAACATGTCTTAAATAAATTCAAATTAATTGTAACTTGGGCATATGAAGATCCAACACTGTTTCGTGGGGGAGGATGAACTCGGAAAAATTAAAATCTGGATATCAACTCCGGATTTTCGAAAAAAGGGAGGTGATATGATGGAAAGAAAAACAAATCAATTTTTGATTGATTTACTCATTATAAGTTTTATTCAACATTCAACATCCGTTTGATTCAACGTGAGGATCATACAGTGTAGTATTTGATTGTTTGCCCAGTATGATATTCTCTTCTGTATGATAAACGATATTCTTGTATTCACTTGACATAAACTATGCTCAGTAAGTGATTTGTTATAACTGAGTATGTGATCTAATCCTAACTATTAATCAGAATGGATGTACAATCAATATATAAACCATTGTATTTTAGACTATATTCGATTCGTCGTCGTCATAATGTTTTGGGGCTAATAAATCTTCAGTTATACCAGTCTTTGTGTTCTTACTTTCTCATCGTGGGAATTGTTGAGGTCTCTCGTTCTGAGTATAAGTGGTCAGCGCCATTTTCCGGCACAACAATTGCGACGACCGAACATAACAACTCTATCGAAAAGATACAATGCACGAGAAACATGTTAATAATAATTACATGCAACACATATATCATTAATATTCCTGACATTCAACGTTATCATTAGTTGCTAATTTTATCATAGTTCTAGGTTACTCAGAATTGAACCAAAACGACTATCCATAACCATTTCACCAATTTGAGCTGCGAATCTCTATCACAATAACTTTTAGATGGACTGGTAAATTGGATCACCTCAAGCTTTGATCTAGAGGTCTAATCTACAAGGCAGTGAAACAACATTAGGCAATGCAGTCCCATGGTATCCGGTTATCAACAGTTGGTTCATACGTCATTTGTTCGCTCAGAATCCTGGAACCCATGTGACCATTGGTTTCGAATCAGGGTTTTCCAACTCCCCTAGGTAGATTCTCTGAATCCACCGACCCGGTTAAATTGATGAACGTTCACTCTTCGTTCTCTCATTTTTGTAAACAACAGTAATGCCGCGAGAAAGCATTGAGTAGGACTTCCCTGGTAGTGTTTGTATACGCGAGGTCATTTCGGAGTATTTCGAGAGAGAGCTAAATCTCCACAATCTTGGTCGTACCAGGGAATTTGGGGTTTGGATCATGATGGGTTTGACTTAATTGTCAATAGTGCGAAAAACGGAATAATCTGCACTCCAAAAATTGATTTGTTCAAGACACTACAGTATTGTATAGTTCGTGTTCTCTTGATCGATGGTGTAATTATGTGCCAGTGGAATAATTTTGATAAGACTGGTTATCCAGACTCATAACTTATTTAATGGAGTTGGTCGTATGGTAGACAAACCTAAGGATTAAATCAGAATTATCAAATAATAATAATGGCTAACATTCTTCATTTTGCCTTCTAAAATCCCGACGATTGACACACAATTGGTTATTTAATGACTAGATCTAGAGATTAAATGATGTCGTTGACGATTGAACCTAAATTAAGAGAAAAACAGGGTATAGATTTATTTTGCCGTCATTAATAAAAAAAATTAGTATGAATAAAATAGATCGATTTCACAGACTTATTTTACACCGATAACTAGTCAGAATTGATTGGCGTTTGGTTGAATGTGGCTCATTGCTGATTAATTAACTGATTTACCTTATGACGATTATGAATCATGTTTAATCCTTCTCTTAACACAATCCATTGTCAGTTTAGGGGTTGTGGCGATTGTTAGGTTTTTGATTGAGATCATGAACCGATTGATGTTAGACCAGCATTGGAAACACTGGACGGCCGCTTCGTCCTATTGTGGGACTTCTCTACAGGGCGCATCCACGATCCGGCCTCGCGGGGTTCGAGCGCGAGGCTGAAGGCATTGGGTTAGAACCCCGTGAGGCCGGATCGTGGATGCGCCCTGTAGAGAAGTCCAACAGTAGGACGAAATGGCCGTCCAGTGTTTCCAGGTTTCCAATGCTGGTCTAACATCAATCGGTTCATGATCTCAATCAAATAAAACAATACATTATCTAGGTTTAGGATTCTGAACTAGTTTTCTTTTCTCATTCTGTGAAATTTCTTATATAAATTTATTATTGGAATCGGTCTGTAATAACTCACAAGATATATATAGAATTACATTCACTAGGTACTGTTTACTTGAATCTTCCCATTGTTGTTTGGGACTGTAATGATCACTCTCTTATTGGTATATGTGTATCTTGTGACGATTGCCTTAATGCCTTAATTCACAAACATTAAAAGCAAAGATGGATGAACTCAGTAGGTAAATGGATAAAGCGATGGTGTTTGGACGGAATGGTACTGGTTTCGAGTCTCAAAGTGAACACCAACTCTGTGATGCAGGTATATTCATCTGAAGTGTTCCAAGTAGGACGAAATGAGCATCTTGGATTCCGCTGCTAGCCACTATCCAACTTTACTATTTTGTTATAATCTATCGCTTTATGAATTATCTTATTTCTTTTCTGGTTACATTTAATAAGTAATCAGAAAACAAAATTGCAATTCAGTTTACGTTGTAAATCAATACATCCATTCTCGAAAACTACAGTATCCCCGGAATCGGTGATTTTACTGGCTAATGTCTAAATATTTTGTCATTTCATTGCAACTACTTGTAAGTACATAAAGTGATTTTACAAAATTTATTCGACGATATTTCATGACACTCACAAATGAAGAAGCTGTTCGATTATTTCCATTTCAGTGATTGTAATTCGTATTTACATAGATCATGTGCTTCAATTAAGCTTTCTCTTAGGTGAAGTTCTTTTTTTCATCGAGCTGAATGTTTTGGTCATGGAGCTTTCATTTCTCATCTTCGATTAAAAAAAACTCCTTTGTCAGGTTGAAATCACGAGTCCGTTGAAGCTAGACCACCATTGAAAACCTGGAAGCACTGGAAGGCCGTTTCGTCCTAGTATGGGACTCCTCAGCAGTGCGCATCCACGATCCCGCACCATGCGGGGCCTGAACCCAGGATCTACTGGCTTCGCGCGCGAGCACTTAACTGACTCATGATTTCAACCTGTGAAATTTCTTAAACTCTCCACAAAACCCATTCTGATAATAATCAACTGCTCACTAGTGACTGATTTCAGGAAAAACTCCTGGAGTTCTAGTGAGAAGCCGCTACCAGTGGAGTTCAACCGGTCTGTTGTGAGATAATAACTCACTGAAGACAATGGTGTACGGTGGCGCAGCTTCGTGGATTGGTTGAAGTTAGACATTAACACCGTTGGATGCCGGATCAGTGGTCTAGTGGTTAAGTGCTCGCGCGCGAAGCCAGTAGATCCTGGGTTCAGGCCCCGCATGGTGCGGGATCGTGGATGCGCACTGCTGAGGAGTCCCATACTAGGACGAAACGGCCTTCCAGTGCTTCCAGGTTTTCAATGGTGGTCTAGCTTCAACGGACTCGTGATTTCAACCTGACAAAGGAGTTTTTTTTAATCGAAGATGAGAAATGAAAGCTCCATGACCAAAACATTCAGCTCGATGAAAAAAAGAACTTCACCTAAGAGAAAGCTTAATTGAAGCACATGATCTATGTAAATACGAATTACAATCACTGAAATGGAAATAATCGAACAGCTTCTTCATTTGTGAGTGTCATGAAATATCGTCGAATAAATTTTGTAAAATCACTTTATGTACTTACAAGTAGTTGCAATGAAATGACAAAATATTTAGACATTAGCCAGTAAAATCACCGATTCCGGGGATACTGTAGTTTTCGAGAATGGATGT
The DNA here is from genome assembly GCA_944470205.2 of Schistosoma margrebowiei. Taxonomy (NCBI): domain Eukaryota; kingdom Metazoa; phylum Platyhelminthes; class Trematoda; order Strigeidida; family Schistosomatidae; genus Schistosoma; species Schistosoma margrebowiei. Next base: position 5,609,078 of record OX104027.1, on the reverse strand, counting down.
ATTGATTTACAACGTAAACTGAATTGCAATTTTGTTTTCTGATTACTTATTAAATGTAACCAGAAAAGAAATAAGATAATTCATAAAGCGATAGATTATAACAAAATAGTAAAGTTGGATAGTGGCTAGCAGCGGAATCCAAGATGCTCATTTCGTCCTACTTGGAACACTTCAGATGAATATACCTGCATCACAGAGTTGGTGTTCACTTTGAGACTCGAAACCAGTACCATTCCGTCCAAACACCATCGCTTTATCCATTTACCTACTGAGTTCATCCATCTTTGCTTTTAATGTTTGTGAATTAAGGCATTAAGGCAATCGTCACAAGATACACATATACCAATAAGAGAGTGATCATTACAGTCCCAAACAACAATGGGAAGATTCAAGTAAACAGTACCTAGTGAATGTAATTCTATATATATCTTGTGAGTTATTACAGACCGATTCCAATAATAAATTTATATAAGAAACTTCACAGAATGAGGAAAGAAAACTAGTTCAGAATCCTAAACCTAGATAATGTATTGTTTTATTTGATTGAGATCATGAACCGATTGATGTTAGACCAGCATTGGAAACCTGGAAACACTGGACGGCCATTTCGTCCTACTGTTGGACTTCTCTACAGGGCGCATCCACGATCCGGCCTCACGGGGTTCTAACCCAATGCCTTCAGCCTCGCGCTCGAACCCCGCGAGGTCTAGCTTCAACTGACTCATGATTTCAACCTGTGAAATTTCTTAAACTCTCCACAAAACCCATTCTGATAAAATTCCTTTGTGTTATTTCTTTTCCCTCTATTAGTTATCACTTGACGAAATCGTCTATCAGAATACCGACTTGTTTGAATTTGCATCTGTTCTAAACCAATTACACATCAATCAGCACTGGAAACCTTGCATTAACTATGAATCCTTATTGATCTTTAAAATGATAACTTTTTGCTTAATCCTACCCATTGAGTCCAGAGCACATTCTCAGCTTCCACTTTACGAATAATAAATTTTGGACATAGGTAGTTTATGTACAAACAAACCACCCTGCAGCACATCATAAAAACAAAAGTCATAATTATACAAGATCAAGCTACATAGTGCCTGAGAATATGAGAGACTGTAACTAATAGTTTGGGAATAACATGGGAATAGTGAGTCTCATAACAGTAGTCAATGGGTCAAATGAAAGCTTTTGGTAAGAAAAATATAAATTTGTATAATAATCTAGCAATTTAACAATCATACAATTAGAATATAAATGTAATAACAGTCTATAAATAGTTCCTGAAAGTCACATCCTGGTTTCTTTAGTATTTCCCAATTCCAAGTTTACACTATTTCTCAGCTAGCATTATCAATGATATCATTTTCAAATCCTTTTTCCGTTGTCCTTTACATCCTTCATGATTCTTTCAATTCTGTTTTCTTTTCAATTTCTTTCTGTTCTCTTCATTTCAACTTCTTAATTTTCTGATTGGTATTATATACTACTTATATCTGTTAACATAAGTGGAATACACCGAACTACAAAAACGACAAATACTACTACTACGACTACGGCTACTATGACTACGACTACTACTACTACTCGGTCAGTTAGTTTACGATCCATCGAGTTTAACTATTACTCATGATGTGTTTGGTGTTATTTCGTAATTGATTCTTTAGTTGATATCAGTATTTTTTGTTGTTGTTGGGGGAGGTATCATTTATATTTCATACA